>OY856411.1:1245895886-1246416393 GCA_963693085.1 Alisma plantago-aquatica
CTTTGTCTTTAGCTGTTTTCTTATCCCCTATCTATAACTGTGTTTTCCACTCACTCTCTTGTTCGGAAGTCTTGTATTTATTTTAGACACACCAAATAAAGATTATTGGATTCTATATGGTATCATATGGTTATGATCCACCTTAACCTCTCCCCTCCCCAACCCTAACGCTTTCCGCCTCCATCTCACCCCCCGCCGGCTCTGAACCCTGCCCTTCCTGCCGCCGCCACCACCCCTTACTCCCTACCATGGTTCAAAATTTCGGTCGAAATCTCGAAATTTCGCTCGAAATTCCGGTTTCGACGGGAATCAGACATAGAAATGCAACGATCCAGAATAATTAAGTAAAATTTTGAAATTTCGATAGAAATTTTGCAAAGGGGGGCGGAATTTGACAAAATACAACAATTTCGTTGAAAAAAGGCCAGTTTGGGCATGCATTTCGCGAAACACAACCGAAATTGGTTTACAATTTCGAAAATCAGCAGTCCAAAGCCTGTTGTACTTGGAGGGTTATTTCCTTGTTTTTTTTTTCATTCTCTTGCTCTTAAAGGCTTTGTTCTTCGGATCTAAGGTAAGTTTACTTTCTCCTTCTCATCTACATCTATATCTTCCACTTTTACCCCAGTTTAATCAAAAGATTACTAATGAACTGCAAGTTACAAGTGATAGTCTACAACTTATACTTGATGATTTATGAAATTATGCTATAAATTACATATAACTACAATGATTTTGCAAATCTAACTTAATGTATATATATATATATTATATCCTATTCGTCATAACAATGGATAAAATAGTTTTCAAATGAGCTTTTTTTGAAGTTTTTGTAACGTTATATTCATATATATTATGTAACACTTAACAAATGTTCAATTTATGGATAAATATCTTATATTAAAGATGAATTTTGTAACAATAATTTACAACTATGTAATACTTTGAATATTAATTATCTATAATTTAGACTTTTAAAATGAAAATAAACTAAAACAATTTAGAATTGTTGTGTATAATGTTTTGTTACATACATCAAATTTCAACTACTATTGGGAATAATATATAGTTAAATGTGTTCAATTGATATATTCAATACATTAGACTATTAGTATCAGCAAATTATAGTAATTTGTTCCAATTTTATGAATAATTTTAGGCCTAGATTAAGAATACTTTTAGTATTTTTACTCTTTGATGATCCATAGTGTAAGCTAGAAAGTATTAATTGAAATCGATTATTAACATGATGACCTATAAACTAATTCCTTCATTATATTAAAAAGTCATCGAAATCTTGTTCGAAATAGTTTTTGATCTTTTAACACATGTAGGACCCCTCACCAAGATCAATATATGATGTTATTGCATAAATAGGTGTATTTATGTATGTACATCATCCTGATAAAATTTCGTGACTTAATTCTTTTATTTGGTCGTCGAAATCTTGTGTCGAAATAAGCGTAAAATCTCGAAATTTCCATCAAAATTTCTGTTTCTGAGCCATCGGAAATGGCGTCGAAATCGAAATTTTAAACCATGCTCCCTACCCTTCTTGCCGCCACCACCACCCTCTCCTTCCTGCCCTTCTCTCACCGCCGCTACCCCCTTCCTCCCTCTTCCCGATGCCGTAGTCCCCCCTCCTCATCCTGCTTCCAACCCACCCCTCCCTATTCCCTCCACCCGCCACCCCTCCATCCAATCCTAACTCCCCTTGATGCTTTTGCAGCCTTCTCTTCTTCCTCCCTCTATCTTGCTTCCTCTCCACATCTTTCATTTCCAGGCACTTTCGAAATATCCCATTGAAGACATAATTGAGGCAACTTTTCTCTGCCTACGCCATATGGAGTAAATCTCACACCGTGGTGTATGTCCTCTTTGCTTCTCTCTGCTGCCCCTATGTAGGTTTCTCTGATCCACTGTTATGGATCCTGTTACTGCTGCTGCTCCTTAGTGTGTTTATCACACTACGTCTTCTTCTTCTTCGTGTGCATTACCACCTCGTTTCTTATGGCGTCTACCGATCCTCCCCAATCTCTTTGTATTACCACCATGAAACTTAACAAATCTGTTAGAATTGTCCCACACCGCTGAGCTCTGGGAAAGGTCCTGGGCTTATAAGGTGTGTTGGTCCCTTCACCCATTGCCAATTGGTTTTGGGTTGAATACCACACATTCTAACATGGTATCAGAGCAGAGCTCGATCTAGGGCTTCTCTCCTCTTCCGCCACCGCTTCTCCCTTCTTCCCCTCCTCTTCTTGCCGGCGGCGCTTCTCTCTCCTTCTCTCCTTGCCGGCGACACCGCCGAGAGGCAGCGGCAAGGTCGCCGTTCGACTGCAGCCTATCTGCCGATCTGGAGTGAGGCACTGGGCTTGCAGGGTTATCTCCGTCTACGTTGGGTCTTCGATAGATCTCCAACGCTGCCGTAGACTTCACCACAAGTTGTTTGGAGATCTTCGGGTGATCCGACGGCCGTCTAAAATCTAAATCGGAGGACTCGTCACCCGACAATTGGACTCCTAATCACATCTCCTCCATGTGTGATTAGGAAAATTGATTGGAGGTCGTGAATGCGTCAGTAACGCATTTATCTGTTCCTGTTTGGTAGTGACGTGTATCTCTCCGTCACCCCATCTATCTCTATGACGTGTATCTCTCTGTCACCTCATCTTTCTTTGTGACGTGTATCAATCCGTCACTGAGTTCCCGTCTACAATGGAGGACACCAAGATTCCCTACGGCGAGGCGTCTCCTATCCCCTCCATCAAACTCAACGGGAAAAACTATCTACTATGGATGAACGCGGTTCACACTGTCTTGGAATCTCGAGATAAGGCAAGACATGTTGACTCGGGTCCTCTGGAAACTGTTGATAAAGGATACACTGAATGGAAGCGTCATGACAGTCTTGTGAAGACTTGGTTATGGAATAGTATGGAACCTGCAATTGCAGCTAGGTTTATGTTCTATACTACAACTAAAGAGATATGGGATGCAGTAAAACAACACTATTCCCAGGAGAAGAATGCTCTTCAGCTATTCATGATATATGATCGTCTATTTGCTGAGATGCAAGATGATAGATCTCTTGAGGAATACTTTGGAGCTATTCAGGCACTTGCTCAGGAGTTGAGTTACTATCATCCTGTGACAGCTGCTGTACAGATCAAAGACAGAGACGACTTGGTTATTGCTAAATTTTTATCCGGGCTTAATTCCATTTGCGGTTCTGCCCGGAGTGTCATTCTGGCTTCTGATAAATTGCCAAGTTTTGTAGAAGCCTATTCAAGAATTCAACAGTCTGTTTTTGAGTCTGTTAATCCTGTCTCTACTATATCTTCTGGGGAGTCTCATGCATCCGTAGCTACTGCAGTGAGAGGACGACCTGGTACGGGCAGAGGACGTGGGACACGTCCGAAGTGTACCTTTTGTGACAAACCGGGACATACAGTGGAGAAGTGTTGGAAGAAACATGGGAGACTTGCTGCACCTCCTGTGGGGGCAGCACATTGTGCTACTTCTACAGATTCCACTCCGTCTTCAGCTGTGGGCATCAATTCTGGGACAGACATCACCCTTACTCAGGAGGAGTATGATCGGTTCCTTCAGGCTACACAACACATGAGTGTGGGATCTTCATCTTCGTCATCAACAAATCTAGCATCTACTGCGGGTAATCAGACTACATCTTTCATAACGTCTGGATCTCCTACATCTTGGGTAGTTGACTCTGGCGCGTCACAACACATGACTGGTATGAAGAGATTGCTCCAATCTATTGACTCGTATATCCCTCACCAATCTGTCACACTGGCAGGTGGTTCAGTGAGGAGAGTGCTAGCTAGTGGATCTGTCTCTCTAACACCCAAGATTGATCTTAAATCTGTACACTTTGTGCCTGAGTTTCCTTTTAATCTTCTTTCTGTTGCAAAATTGATTGACACTGTAAAATGTACAGTAACATTTGGGCCTTCTTGAGTTGTCTTACAGGATCTCAAGAGTATGAGGACGATTGGTGGGGGGCCTAGGAAAGGTGATCTCTACCTTTTCCACGGTGACAGTCTGCCTCGCCCAGTATCTGCTCCAGCTCCTTCCATCCTGTTGAGTGGTTCTCCCTTACTATGGCATTACAGATATGGACATCCGTCGTTAGAAAGCCTGCGGAAGTTGGAACCTGAGTTGTCCCAAGTGTCATCTTTAGAGTGTCAGTCATGTCAGTTGGGAAAACATTATAGGTTGTCTTATCCCAGTCGTGTCAATAAGCGGGCATCGTGTCCTTTTGAGTTAGTCCACAGTGATGTATGGGGTCCTGTTAAAGACTAGAGTTATAATGGTTTTCGTTATTTTATTTCCTTCGTGGATGATTTCTCCCGCATGACATGGATCTACCTTCTCAAAAGCCGAGAGTCTGTGCTATCTATTGTGAAACATTTTCATAAAGAAATAAAAGTTCAGTTTGATTGCAATATAAAAACTCTCCAATCTGATAATGCTTTAGAGTATGTTCAAAAGGCTATGTCTGATTTTGTAGTTCTGTGGGCATGATCCATCGCACATCTTGCCCTCACAACCCTCAGCAAAATGGCGTGGCTGAGAGGAAAAATCGTCATCTTCTTGATATTGCTCGATCGATCATGTTTCAATCCAATGTGCCTAAGAGATTCTGGTCTAAAGCTCTGTTAATTGCTTGCTTCTTAATCAATAGACAACCATCCTCGGTTCTTAAAGGACAAACTCCTTTCTCTGTGTTACGGCCCACGGACCAACCCTTCTCTGTTCCCCTCAGAGTGTTTGGTTGCACTTCCTTTGTCCATAATTTTGACCCTAAGGCTGACAAACTTTCTCCTAGGTCTATTAAAACCTTGTTCCTTGGTTATTCTAGTATTAGCAAAGGATACAAGTGTTATTGTCCTAGTCTTCGTCGCATGTTTGTGTCTAGGGATGTTACCTTCCATGAAACCACTCCATATTTCTCCGATGCTATGAGTAAGGGGGAGCAGTTGAGAGAGGGAGTGCCACCAGATTTTCAGAGTGAGAGAGTGGCACCATCGGTGCAGAGTGAGGGAGCGCCACCCATTATTCCTGATTATACTTTTATTCTGGACGAGCGGGCAGCTGACATGCCTGTTATTCAGCAGTACCCATATGTTTATAGTAGGCGAGGCAGACAAGATCCAGATGAGGTAGCGACACCAGTCCCTGAGTCTTCCTCATTGTCTTCTACTCACGAGATTCCTACAGAAGCATCAGATCTTGATCTTCCTATTGCTGTTCGGAAAGGTGTTCGTTCTTGTACTATTAGACACCCTATTACAAATGTGTGTTGTCTGTCTTACTTATCTAAGCAGGCCCACACATTTGCTATTGGGATTGATTCTGTTGATATACCAAGGGATCACTATGATGCTATGAAGGACAGTGGCTGGAAACAGGCAATGCAGCTTGAGATGTCGACTCTCTTGCATAATGGCACATGGGATCTTGTTGACTTACATGCAGGGAAGAATGCAGTGGGTTGCAGATGGGTTTTCACCATCAAACATAATCCGGATGGATCTGTTGAGAGGTTGAAGGCCAGATTGGTAGCAAAAGGCTACACACAGACCTGTGGAGTTGATTTCTTTGAGACCTTTTCTCCTGTAGCTCGTCTAAATTCTGTCCGGATTATTATTTCTCTGGCTACTACCTTTGATTGGCCCCTATTTCAGCTTGATGTTAAGAATGCCTTTCTACATGGTGATCTACAGGAAGAGGTATATATGGGACCTCCTGGGTTTGTTGCTCAGGGGGAGTGTCAGAAAGTGTGTAAATTGAAGAAAGCCATATATGGGCTGAAACAGTCTCCTAGAGCTTGGTTCGACAAGTTTAGTGAGGTTGTACTCCAGATGGGTTTCTCTCGCTCCATGACTGATCACTCGTTATTCTACTCTAGCTCTTCTTGTGGCTCTATCATTATTGCTGTATATGTTGATGACATAGTGATTACTGGCAGTGATTCTCCATGCATATCTCGTGTGAAGGGTTACAGAAACACTTCCAAACGAAGGATCTGGGTAAACTGAGATATTTTCTGGGCATTGAGGTGCTTAGATCTCATGCATGTGTCAATCTATCTCAGGGGAAATATGTGCTTGACTTACTACAGGAGACAAGCATGACGGAATCTAAACCGGTATCTACTCCTATGGATTATCACATCAAGGAGACGGTTGATGATGTCGAGTACTCAGATCTAGGATATTACAGGAGAATAGTTGGCAAGCTAATATATCTGACTGTTACACGACCTGACATTTCCTTTGATGTAGGCGTCGTGAGTCAGCATATGCACTCACCACGACAGTCACACTGGACAACAGTTTGCAGGATTCTAAGATATCTGAAGAGTGCTCCTGGTAAGGGGATCACATATTCTAAACCCAAGGTGACTCCATCTATTGTGACTCTCACAGGGTATTCAGATGCAGATTGGGCTGGTGATCATACTGATAGAAGGTCTACATCAGGCTATTGTACTTTTCTTGGTGATCATTTGATTACTTGGAAAAGCAAAAAACAACATGTGGTAGCTAGATCCAACACTGAGGCTGAATATCGTGCTATGGCCCATGCATGTTGTGAACTACAATGGGTCAAATCTGTTCTTTCTGAGTTAAAAATCACTATCATGTCTTCTATGGAGCTCAAGTGTGACAATCTGTCTGCTATACACATTGCCAGGAACCCTATTTTTCATGAGCGTACAAAGCACATAGAAGTTGATTGCCATTTTATTCGTGATCAAATCAAAGATGGCACTATTGTGACGCCATACGTCAAGTCTGAAGATCAACTGGCGGATATCTTGACAAAGCCTTTGGGTCCAACGGCTTTTCAGAGATTATGTGGCAAGCTGGGCATACACGATGTGTACTCTCCAGCTTGAGGGGGAGTGTGAAACAACCTGCATCTCTGTCGATACCATCGACAGGAGGTCGATGGTATCGAGATAGTCACAGCGACAAAACATCATTCTGTCGATACCATCGACAGTCCTGTCGATGGTATCGAGATGGTCACAACGGCGGAAATCGACGATCGTCCCCCTGGTTCTATCTTCATTTTATTATTTGTTTTATTGTTTTTCTATATTTTTCTCCTTTGTACCACCATGTATCTTACCCTAATATATAAAAAGAAGTGAGATGGCTATTGCCCTCTCAAGCAAGTTGCTCCTTACAGCCGACAAATCTCTCGGTGTTTCGCCTTCTCTCCTCCTCACCTCTTCTAACATGGTATCAGAGCGGACCCCATGAGACAAGTGTGAGGACCACACCCTACCTAAAAAAAAGAACAAGTGTAAGCACACAAAAGTGGCTGCACTTGAGGGGGGATGTTAGAATTGTCCCACACCGCTGAGCTGTGGGAAAGGTCCTGGGCTTATAAGGTGTGTTGGTCCCTTCACCCATTGCCAATTGGTTTTGGTTGAATACCACACCAAGGGTGTTTTTCCCGTATCTCTTCCTCAGTTTCCTCTGGATGCATCGACCGATGAAAAAGCCAAACAAGCCCACACTCAGTGGACGAAAGATGATTATGACGTGATGACATGGATAGTTAATAGCGCCAACCGGAAGATCAATTGGTCTTTCCTCTACCTTCATGCGGGATCAACTCTCCCATGTGTACTCTCACCAACGGAATCTGAAGGTCTTTGAGATCTTTAATAATTTGGCAAAAAGAAGAATACTCGACTAATCGATCTATCGAAGATTATTGCAACCAGTGCCCAACCCTCTGGGATGAATAAGAAGTATATCATTTCCTCTCTTCTTTCATTGAAGAAGTTCAAAGCCAATGCAATGAACTTCAGTTAGTTCAGTTCTTGGCTAGATTCTCATCACTCTTTCTCTAGCATTGTAGACCAGATCTTATCTAGTAATCTCTTGCCTACTCTACAGGATGTTCTCAAGCGCGTTCAGCGTCTCCCATCCATGCCTTCTACTTCCTCTGATAACTCTGCCCTTGCGGTTCACTCCAATGACTTTGGTAGAGGCCGTGGATGTGGACTCGGTTGCCGTCGTGTTCATTCTTGTGAAGGCCCTAATCGAGGTCCTCCACTAATATTTGGACAAGGACAATCTCCTACCGGAAGTCGATTATGCAACTTTTATGGGCGAACAAACCATATTGAAGATTGTTGCAGGGTGAAACATGGTGAATCTGCGTGGGCAAACCCGGTCACATCTAATGCTTCTAAAGATCCCTCTACTATTGCCTCCAGTCGTACCCTGCCCACAGTTGAGTGGATCTGCTCGGAGTTTGAGAAACTACTTCAGGCTCACCTGCCCTCACAACCTTCTATTCAAGATGGAGGTTCTTTTGCATTACTTGGTTCTCCTGCAACTTATGGTAAAAATAAATGGGTCATTGACTCAGGTGCATCTCCTTATATATCTGGATACTTTGAATCATTTTCTTCTCTATCTAAAACAACTTGAGTTCCGCCAGTTATAGTGGCTGATGGAACTCAGTCTCTGGTGCATGAAATTGGAACTATCTCTCTATCTCATAATTTACCCTAAAAATCTGTGTTGTATGTTCCAAGATTTCCTTTCAATCTATTATTTATCTGGTAAAATTGGTAAAGGCCTTAAATGCTCTATCACTTTTTATCTCGAGGGTTGTGTTTTTCAGGATCTTTGCATGGATAGGAGGATTGGTTTGGGCCATGAAGGACCATATGGACTGTACTACCTGGATGTGCTACAATCTGCTGCCACTCTGCTCTCATCCTTAGTGACTGGACTACAATGGCACTATCGTCATGGACATCCCTCCATTGTTAAATTGAAATGCTTGTTTCATGAGATATCTGATAAAACCTTTCATTGTGAATCTTGTCAATTTGGAAAACAAACTTGGGTTGTGTTTCACAATGTTTTACAAAGCGTGAAGCGGGAGGCGTGCGGACGGGACCTTGTAGCCGATTAAGCGGACGATTTTTGAAAAAGCGGATGCTTAAAATCTTATATATTTATATACAAAATTTCATGTATGTGTATATAAAAATATATTTCTAAGGAAATCAGTAATACTAACCAGTAGTATCAATTAGTAAAGAACGAAATCTGCAAGAAAATCAGTAAAATCAATAAAACCATTAGAAGTATAATAGAGTAATACGATATTTACTTGGATATATTACAACAGTACCCTATTATATACAACTTACATACAAAGTTTGCATTCTAAAGTAGGACTAGGTATATCATAGAACATTTAATGTATACAAGCTTCATATATTATACTCAATACTACTTGGATTATATATTTAATTGACATTACATGCTTACAGGGGCATTTTTTTCAAAAAGCGGAAAAAAGCGGGCAAAAAAGCGGGAAAAAAGGGAAAAAGCGGGTGAAGCGGGAAAAAGCGGGCGCTTTTCTTCAAACTGAGTAAGCGGGCGCTTAAGGGCAAAATTAAGCAGATGGGGGTCTTGGCCGATTAAGCGGCCGCCTGGGCCGTTTTTTAATACACTGGTGTTTCACAAGAAAAAAGACATTAGTTCTAAAAATCTGTTTGATATTGTTCATGCCGATATATGGGGACCATGTTTTATTACTAGCCTCTTTGGGTTTTGCTATGTTATGACTTTCGTTGATGATTACTCTCGGGCGACTTGGCAATTTCTTTTAAAGATCGCGGCAACATTTTAGACACTATTACTACCTTCTTTATTGAAATTCAAACTCAGTTCAATACAGCTGTCAAAATTTTCCAAATGCCTGGACTCATTATTCTGATCGTGTATGTGGATGATATCATCCTTTCTGGGAGTGACCATCTGGGTATTTAGGATACCAATGAATGCTTAAGAAAACACCTCATTACTGAAGATCTTGGAAAATTGCACTATTTATTTGGGATTGAAGTATCACATTCTTCATCTAGAGTATGTCTATCTCAATGCAAGTATGTCGTTGATCTACCACAGGAGACTGGCATGTTGGATGCCAAGCCAGTCACCTCTGGATCTCAATACTGATTGGGATAATGATTCTTCTCCTTCTTACCTAGATAACAAGCAATATAGAAGACTTGTGGGTAAACTCATTTATTTGACAGTTACACGAGCAAATATCACTTCAGATGTTGGTCTTGTCAGTAGGTATCTTGATAAACCTTGATAATGTCATTGGGATGATGTATGCCACATTCTCAAATACTTAAAAAGCTCACCAGGAAAGGGTCATCTATATAGGAAAAGTGGTCACTGCAGGATTTTTGTTTTTTCTGACTCAGAATATGCTGGTAGCAGGGCTGATCGTATATCTATTTTAGGTTACTGCACCTTTGTAGGTGGTAACCTTGTCACTAAAAGAAGCAAAAAGCAAGCTATTGTGGCTAGATCTAGTCTGAAGCTGAGTATTGTGCCATGGCACATACCACTTGTGAGATGATGTGGGTTCAAGGCCTATGCTTGTATTCTTAATCTCTTAATAATATAATCTTAATTTCATCACACTTTCTTAAGGAGTGAATTCCAATTGCTTTCTCTTATCTCTTAGGGTAGCCTCTCGTCTTCTTTTCTTGTATCCGAATCAAGAAAGAATTCCAAGGGTCTGGTTTGGTCATCTTCATGGTTTTAAAAAATGCATCTCAAGGCTTTAGAGGCGTACACCTTGAGGCGAGGTGGTCTTCAATACGCCTTGAGGCTTCAGCCTCTTTCTGCCAGTGAGAGTCGTGCGCCTCAGTTTGTGAGAGGCGTATCGAGGTGCTTGAGGCGCAAATGCGTTTATGAGGCGTAAGCCTTAGACTCTGTGTCTAAAAAAGGCTATATTACCTATTTTGGGCTTAATCAGGGCCAAACTAACCCAAAAACATATGCATATAGTTATATGTATGTGCCTATCTAGTTATGTGTATGTTTATGTCTGTTGACAACTATAGATATGTTACATACTTATATCATTATATGTTGCATGTGACATGTCTGTACACACATGTGTGTATGTATATGCATGTGTGAACACTTATAACTATGTTTGTATATATAGATCTGTATCTATATATGCCTTTGTATTTGTAATTGTATATGTTTGAATATTAGCCTATTTAGTTAATAGGTTAATTAGTCTATTGTGCACGTGGGCTTGTTGCCAATTGTCCATTAGGGTTTCAGTCTGCTTCCTTGAGCTTCCTTGTAATTGCCTCCTCTCCCATATATATAGGATAGAGGTGTATATATCAATATACAACAAATATACTTCTTCACATGGTATTAGAGCAATAGCCCTTGGAATAGATACCTAGCCGCCGCCCCTTCCCTCTTCTCTTGGCGTCTGCTCCAACCCTAGCCGCCGCCCCTCTCTCCTAAAGAGAGAGAGAGAGAGAAACAAGGGGAGAACCCGCCTGCGAGCGGCCGCCGCCTCCTTTCATGGCTTCGTCCGGCCGCCCGCTAGGCACATCCCAACCTCCATGGTTGCATTATCTTCCCCTTTCACATAGATTTTATCTATGAGCTGACGCCATCCTTCCCGACAATCTCTATCTAGTTCGAGTCTCTGGACGACGCTATTTCCCGTCCTAATCTATCCGTCGTCGTCACTTTCCCCATCTCCTTAAAGAAGATCTGATCGTTAAGTAGTTCCAGCCGCCACTATTGAAGAAGCCGCGCCAAGCAGTTCAGCCTTCCGCTCCAACAACTGTCTTCACCGCCTTGTTGCCCTACTATCTCTGCATCGAACCGTCGCGCCAGCCATCAAAAGCGTTCATCCATCACTCCACCGCTACACCACCTCATAGGATCTTGGACGACGCTCATTCCTATCCAGATCCGGCCTTGGTCAAGCAAGGAGTCACCACTTTTCATGATTAAAGGAGTACAAAAGACAACGTTAATTCCTGTCGACCCATGGTGCTAATTTTTGGGATACTTTGTCTCCTGACGATGCAAATTCCCGTCTAGATCGTGCATCAGTCGCCGTCAATACGGTGTGCAAACAACACGACGTGTTGCGCTCCAAAAATCATCCCGATGGCGCGGAGTTTCGCTCAGATTGCAACCAACAAGACGTGTTGCTCAAACAACACGACATGTTGGATTCCAGAACTCTTCCTGACGACGCAAATCTCAACCTACACGACGTGTCATCTTCGAACATGGCGTGTCGGCGGAGATCAGAGTTACACCTTCGACATCAGACATGACGTGTCAACTTAGAACACAATATGTCGACGAAGATCGAGTTTACGTCTCCGAAATCCGACGCGGCATGTCGCATTTCCACACGGCGTGTTGCTAGAAGTCAGTCAATTTCGAGTGAAGGAGCTACACGGAGTGTCAGCAATCCCACACGGCGTGTCTCAGGAGCTTGCCTCTCAACCCTGACAATCTTCACGGCGTGTCAAGTCACAGACACAGCGTGTCAACAACAGTCTGTCCACTTCCAATTCCGGTTTTGACGTCCTCGAAAGGTCTATCTCTCCTCTAATACTTGATGATATCAAATCCAATTGTTTTTTTGACCTAGCAAATTTTTTTGCGGGGGCTCCGCCCTTGCACCCCCACATTTGTCGGCCTAAGGCTGGACAAATGTCCGTTTCGGATCAAGAAAAGATCCATTTATTTTCTCTATCCGAATCTTATAATCAGGTTGTTTTGCATATTGTTTCTGGTTACCGGTCTTTCGTTGAGAGCCATTCTGACAGTGCCACTTCTCCTACAGAGTAACATTCTGGTAGTGCATCTCCTCTTCCTATCGAGTTTTCATTCTGGTAGTCTTCTTTTTGTTCTTCTCTACATACTACACCTCTCATCTTACCTTTTCCCTTTCCCACCCTTCCTTCCATCCGTCATGTGTGCGTCTTTCCATGTGCAGGGGGGGCTCAAATTTTCCTTTTTCAACACCATCTACTCACTCTCCTCTTATTTGGTGTCCGAGGGGGAATAGAGGAGAGAGAGAGAGATAGAGAGGAGGGTATGAGGAGAACATGAGAGAGAGAGAGATAGAGAGGAGGGTATGAGGAGAACATGAGAGAGAGGATGAGGAGAGAGACATGAGATGAGATGAGATGATATTCCAGACTATCTTCATGGAGCTTCATGTTCTTCAACACATATGCATTACTGATGTATTTGTAGCGTGTCATTCCCACTAAGCATCACTTTAAATTTCATACAACATTGAAGGATCTCACAGTTGCAACATTGATACAAAGACTTTCGCGTTCCTACCACATTATGTACGTCAGGACAAGAGTTGTTGCAGCTAATTCTGGCCTCTAGTCCCTTTGGTGTTGATGACTTTCTGGTTAACCATCCATGCTACGTTGATGGTGTTCCACATGGTTGGTTCCTCATCTTCGAAGCTCGTCATCTTCAAGCCTGTGCAAATTTTGTATATGCAAGGATTCATCCAGAGTGATCTTCACTGAGCTACTTCATCACGTCTTCTCCGAGTTGCATTTGCTACTTCTACGTGTTGAGACGATACCTCAACACATCGTCCTGCGTGTTGGTGCCATGTTATGCAAGTCGGTGGTCATCTGCGCTAATTCCAGTTGGCTATGCTGCTTAGACAATTCAAAGACACCTCTACTGCTAGATCGACATTGCTCCGCATTTGTGCCACGTTATGTACGTGCTACGTGGGATGTGTTGAGTGCGCTTATTCCATTCTACATTCCTCTCCAGTGAAGATGGCGTAGTCAAGGTATTTATGATTGTATGCTTCAGATGTTCTTCATTCCAGATGCACTTTAAGAAAAAGGCTTTCAAAGCTCGAGCTTCTCCATCCTGAAGAACACATCATAAAGAGGCGTCATCATATATTTTTAGTTAGGAAGTATTATTTAAGGGGGAGTAATAATTTTTGTATGGGGAGTGACACTTCTATCTTTCATTTATTGTTTGTTTCTTGTCGTTCAATCGAGTCATGTAACTCCAAGTTTGGACATGTGTTCACCCATGCTCCTGCTTGAAGGGGAGTGTTAGAATATTAGCCTATTTAGTTAATAGGTTAATTAGTCTATTGTGTACATGGACTTGTTGCCCATGGCCCATTAGGGTTTCAGCCCGCTTCCTTGAGCTTCCTTGTAATTGCCTCCTTTCTTATATATAGGACAGGGGTGTACATATCATATACAACGAATACACTTCTTCACAGTATATATATATATATATATATATATATATATATATATATATATATATATATATATATCTATGTGTGTGTGTGTGTGTATACATATGTGTGTTTATGGGTATGTGTGTGTGTTTCTATTTATATATATGTATATATGACTATATGTGTGTGTCTATATAGTATATACACGTAGATATATATGTAAATATGTATATATAACTATATATATTGTACATGTATGTATTCATATATATATATTCATATATATATATATATATATGAATATATATATGAATATATATATATATGAATATATATATATATATATGAATATATATTCATATATATATATATATATTCATATATATATATATTCATATATATTCATATTCATATATATTCATATATATATATATATTCATATATATTCATATATATATATATATATATATATAGTCTGAGTCAGGCTAGAATACACTCGAGTGTATCCGGAGCGGAATACACTCAAGTAGTTTTTCATGATGCAATATTTTTTTTGAAAATCTAATCCGTTGATCTTCTTAAACGTCTCGTGAACAACTCATACGTAAAAATTGAGCACATTTGGATATGTATAGCTCATGTTATGAAGACCGCAAAAATTATCCATTTCAAATTAGTTTCGCGCGTCGATTTTGTTGCCCTTGGATGAGTGACTTACACTCATCCAAATGGGCTCAAAATTTGTATGTAGCCTAGTTATAGTATGACGGTGAAGATCAACGGTTTACATTTTGCAAAAAATAGTCTTGATATGCAAACACACTCGAGTGTATTCCTGCGATCCGTACACTCGAGTGTATTCTAGCCTGACTCTCTCTCTCTCTCTATATATATATATATATAGAGAGAGAGAGAGTCAGGCTAGAATACACTCGAGTGTACGGATCGCAGGAATACACTCGAGTGTGTTTGCATATCAAGACTATTTTTTGCAAAATGTAAACCGTTGATCTTCACCGTCATACTATAACTAGGCTACATATATATATATATATATAGAGAGAGAGAGAGTCAGGCTAGAATACACTCGAGTGTACGGATCGCAGGAATACACTCGAGTGTGTTTGCATATCAAGACTATTTTTTGCAAAATGTAAACCGTTGATCTTCACCGTCATACTATAACTAGGCTACATACAAATTTTGAGCCCATTTGGATGAGTGTAAGTCACTCATCCAAGGGCAACAAAATCGACGCGCGAAACTAATTTGAAATGGATAATTTTTGCGGTCTTCATAACATGAGCTATACATATCCAAATGTGCTCACATTTTACGTATGAGTTGTTCACGAGATGTTTAATAAGATCAACGGATTAGATTTTCAAAAAAAATATTTCATCATGAAAAACTACTTGAGTGTATTCCGCTCCGGATACACTCGAGTGTATTCTAGCCTGACTCTCTCTCTCTCTCTATATATATATATATATAGAGAGAGAGAGAGAGAGAGAGAGGCTAGTGTACACTCGAGTGTACCGGAGGCACCGTACACCTCAGTCATTTTTGAAGATGCAATAAATTTTTGAAAAATCTAAACCGTTGATCTTCTTAATTATGATAAGAACATACTATATAATAAATTTTAACTTATTTGAACACTTGTAGGTCGTGCATCTAAAGGAGGCAAAAATCATGCATTTCAAATTAGTTTTGTACGTCGATTTTGTTGTCCTCGGATGAGTGACTTACACTCATCCAAATGAGTTCAACTTTTGTATGTGGCCTATTATTATTGTAACCATGAAGAACAATGTATTAGATTTTGGAAAAACACGGTCTAGATAGGCAAACACCATTGGGGTGTACGGCGTGATCTACTGATCTGTACACTCGAGTGTGTTCTAGCCTCTCTCTCTCTCTATATATATATATAGAGAGAGAGAGAGAGGCTATAATACACTCGAGTGTACAGATCACACCGTACACCCCAATGGTGTTTGCCTATCTAGACCATGTTTTTTCAAAATCTAATCCATTGTTCTTCATGGTTACAATAATAATAGGCCACATACAAAATTTAAACTCATTTGGATGAGTGTAAGTCACTCATCCGAGGACAACAAAATCAACGCACAAAACTAATTTGAAATGCATGATTTTTTCCTCCTTTAGATGCATGACCTACAAGTGTCCAAATGAGCTAAAATTTATTATAAAGTATGTTTTTAAGATAATTAAGAAGATCAACGGTTTAGATTTTTCAAAAGGTGATTGCATCTTCAAAAATGACTGAGGTGTACGGTGCCTCCTGTACAGTCGAGTGTACACTAGCCTGACTCTCTCTCTCTTTCTCTATATATGTATACATATATGTGTACTATTTATATATGCATGTATACACACACCCGCGCACACATACACACACACACACACACACATATATAGCCGACAAGGAGTGGCTCAAGTGGTCAAGCACAGTGTCTCCTCATGAAGGGGCCCGGGTTCGAATCCCAGTTGCCGCCTTGATTTACCAACCTCCCTGGTGTTCGGCCTCCGCCACGGGTGTGGGAGAAATCTCTCTCTTAATCCCATATATATATATATATAGAGAGAGAGAGAGAGAGAGTCAGGCTAGAATACACTCGAGTGTATTCAGAGCAGAATACACTCAAGTAGTTTTTCATGATGCAATATTATTTAAAAAAATCTAATCCATTGATCTTCTTAATCATCTTGTGAATAACTCATATACAAAATTTGAGCACATTTGGATATTTATAGGTCATGTTATAAAGACCACAAATTATGCATTTCAAATTAGTTTCGTGCGTCGGTTTTGTTGCCCTCGGATGAGTGACTTACACTCATCCAAATGGACTCAAAATTTGTATGTAGCCTAATTATAGTATGACAATAAAGATCAATGGTTTACATTTTGTAAAAAAAATAGTCTTGATATGCAAACACACTTGAGTGTCAGGCTAGAATACACTCTGAGTGTACGGATCGCACGAATACACTCAAGTGTGTTTGCATATCAAGACTATTTTTTTGCAAAATGTAAACCATTGATCTTCGTTGTCATACTATAACTAGGCTACATACAAATTTTGAGCCCATTTGGATGAGTGCAAGTCACTCATCCAAGGGAAACAAAATTGACGCACAAAACAAATTTGAAATGTATAATTTTTGTGGTCTTCATAACATGAGCTATATATATCCAAATGGGCTCAAATTTTATATATGAGCTGTTCACGAGATGTTTAAGAAGATCAACGGATTAGATTTTCAAAAAAAATATTGCATCATGAAAAACTACTTGAGTGTATTCCGCAGCTCCGGATACACTCGAGTGTATTCTAGCCTGACTCTCTCTCTCTCTCTCTATATATATATATATATATATATATATATATATATATATATATTAGTACGCCTCGTGCGATTTGAGGCTTATGCCTCGCTGAGAGAAAACGCCTCGATGCGCCTCATGCACTTTAAAACCTTGGTTGGGTACATATGGGGACGATTTGATATTACTCATAGTGCTCATATAACTGTGTAGTTTCAAACTTCAAATAGTGATCAACTTTCATGGTTTTAACATGAATTGTTCTTCCTTAAAAAACCTGACCTGTTCTCATATTTTAGCTTTATTTTATTATATCAGCTGACTAGTTTTGGTTGATTTGAAGTCATTGTCGTACCTCTTTTTTGTTTCTCAATTTAAGAAGCTCAGCTGTTCAATTTTGTGAAGTCACTAGTTTCATTTGCTACAGTTGGATTGTATTAAATTCTCTTGGCAGTTTGCATGTAATTGTAAGAGAATTCTGTAGAACATGAACACTATAATGAATTTGATATGCACTTATAAAATGTCCTGTCTTATGATGCATCCTTTAACAAATCTAATAAAAAAAATAGTCTAATGAAATTCATAATTCTTGTATCCTTTGAAAACCAGTTATCTTACAACAAATCACATAAGGTATGAGGTTCAACTATCATGAAGGATTCTGCATTGTATTATTTGTTAGTCACTTGTGTCATGATACACTAACTCTTACTAAAACATGCAATTTATATGCCTAACATTGCCTAGTGCATAGTGAAGCAATAATTACAGCTCACAACTACTGAACCATTTTCTCTTTGTTTTCAACTATGAATATCTATTTCTCTTTGTTTTACAGGAAGCCAATTACTAAATACAACATTAGGTGTAAAAGAGTACATTGAAAGTGAATTTATCAATATTGAAGAAGAAGTCATACTTCCCAATAAACATCTTTTTCCCTCTGCAATAACCCTCGATGAGTTTCTCTGGGCTTTTGGAATTCTGAGATCAAGGGCCTTTTCTCGGCTTCGTGGTGAAAATCTTGTCCTCATTCCATTGGCAGATCTTGTAAGTGTTTCATTTTCCTTGGAACTCTCATGTGATAATGGTTATGATGTAGAAGTCCTTTCTCAGGAGATTTTTCAAATACCACAAATTACACATAACAATCTCCAGTGACATGTATATGGCTTCTTCAGAATATGACTGACCATACTGGTGGAAAAGGCAATGTTGATTCTGATGACAGTCTAATAGTTTAATTTCCCTACACGCATTATGTGTTGCTAACACTTAGAGCATGAAAGAAATAAAGCCATGGAAACACCCAAGAAAGTTATAGCTGACAACAATCAACAATAGGAGAAAAAAAAATGCCTTCTGACAAGATCAATGTTTCTAGCGCGAACGATACTTTCGGAGCTAATGGAGCGGATAACAGGAGAAACAAACATGCCTTCTAATGTGAAAAATGTTTCCAGTGTGAACAACACTTCCAAAGCAAACTTATTTTCCTGGCACGAATAGTTTTTTGGAGTGAGCGATGGTTTTAGCATGAAAAATATGTCCAGTCTGCACACTACTTTGTTATTGTTGCACTGCTGCTTAAGAAACCCTAATGACTAGGAGAAAAAATGGAGTTGGCGGTTGCCTGCTATTAGACCAACTCTCCTAGGGTTTGTAACCATGTTGCTCTGATGCCATGTGACAAAGAAGGAGACGACCTAGAGACTAGGTCCACCTTAGAACAAAAAAATACATGACAATTTACACGTAGGTCCTTGACAATTTACAAGCAAGTTCTTAACTATATGCATATAAGTCCTTATACATAGTAAACAACTTTCATATTTTCTTTTCAGGCCCTTATTTTAGAATAGCACAGACTGTTTTTCTACTTCTATGTTTCTCACTCTTCCAGGCTCACCAAAAGTAATATAAGTGTCACATCCTTCTTATCTATACCTACATAAGTACTCTGTCCAGCTTACCCTTTCCCATGTCTATAACTGTTACCATATCCACATGCCGTAGGTTGTCTACCATTACCACCTCTTCTTTCTTGTTTATCTGGAAATGCATCTACAAATACATAACTTGCCTATGACTACGATGGAGAGGGCTTTTCCCGGCTCAGTACATTGAGCAGAAATCTTTCTGGGTTACATTGGCAGTATAACTTCAAATTCCTGGTTGTGACTCTTTGTTGTCCTGCAAGCAAATGAAGTACATCTGGTGGCATCTTATACAAATTTAGTAGATACATATCTCAAGCTGAAAGGCTTCATGTCACCACATTACATGAAAGGATCTAACTTTATCTTTAAAATAATTATTGTAGCCTACATTGTCAGAATCAAGTATGAATATTGTATCAATCATTGGACGTAATAGCTCAATGAGGACAGTCAAATGTAAAGCCCAACCCCAAAAGGACAGATAAAAGACTATAACACTAGAGTCTCTGTCTGATGGATCTTTTTAGCTGACAATCTTGTATTCTTGTTTGAACAGATCAACCACAGTCCTAGTATTACTACGGAAGAAACTAGCTGGGAAATCAGGGGAAAGGGTCTTTTCTCTAGAGAACTCATCTTCACCTTCAGAAATCCTGCCTTTGTCAAGGCTGGAGATCAGGTAAAGATTCAACTCCTACATGACATTCATGCCCTTCGTATAATAAATTCCAAATTTTTTTACATGACGACAATACCAAGTAATGTGATATGTATCGTCAAGGTAGAAGGGTAAGCACTTGTTAAATATTCTATCATATTCATCAGATGTATCCCACTTTCATCTAAAAAAGATATGTTTTCTGAATTAAAGCACTGGTAAACTGTTGGAATCTATGTTGTTTTTTTAAAATTCTATCCATGAGATTTTCTATTGCAAATAATTCAACTTTTACATTCTGAAAGAAAATCCTATTATTAAAGAAAAAGTTGACTTAAATTCCTAGATCTTCGAGTAGTTACCAATGATGCAATTGTTACAGGTCTATATGCAATATGATCTCGGCAAGAGCAATGCAGAGTTGGCTCTTGACTATGGACTAGTTGAATCAAGGTCTGACCGCAATACGTACACTCTAACACTGGAGATATCTGAGTCTGATCCCTTTTTTGGAGATAAACTAGACATTGCGGAGACTAATGGCCTTGGGGAAAGTGCTTATTTTGACTTTGTTCTTGGACAATCACTTCCTCCAACGATGCTCCCTTACCTACGATTGGTAGCTCTTGGGGGTTCTGATGCCTTTCTTTTAGAAGCATTATTTAGAAATACAGTTTGGGGCCATCTTGAACTGCCAGTGAGTCAAGCAAATGAAGAGTTGATATGCCGTGTTATTAGAGATGCCTGCAGATCCGCCTTATCTTCCTATAGTACGTCCATTGAAGAGGTAAGATTCTTGACTTCCCAGGTTTGTGGATTTTGATGGATTGTTGTCTAATGTTTAATATGTTTTGGTCATCATAATCCAATGTCAATCTACAAACTTATACCCTGACCTATAAAATGTCTTATCCGTACAACAACACTACATGAAATCAAATCATCTTTAATATTTGAGTAGGTGCAAGAAATTTAGTTACCAAACACATAATCATGTGCTTTCTGTCCTTTGCTTCACATTTACAAAATATTGATTGGGGATGGAACTTGTAGGTCTGAGAGTATTGTTGAATACCACTATCATCAAACTTTTAATGTGAAGATTGCAGTATGATAACCTAGACATACTGCATACTTGTGTATTATGGAGAAGTTTAATTTATATTAACCTTCTTTGGAATACATTATATAGAAAGTTGGTTTGATTTTTTGACACAATGTCTAAAATGAAAAACTGTTTCATCATTTATGTATCTAATCTTAGATTAACCACGTAGACTAAAATTTGAGTGAAGAATCCTTCAACAAGAATAAGACCAAGTAATAATTTCCTGGGTTCAGAATGAATGTAGATGCCTGGGTGATAAAATAAAAAACAATAAGTTCTGGTTTATTAATATAACACACACGTCAAATTTTGGCTCTCTTGATCATCATTTACATATTTTGTGGGAACAATAGCACAAGCCATGACTATTGAGCAAGTTGATTATGCATAAGATAAGGGAGTAGATGACTTTCTTGTGTTAACCTTAGCCTCTACTGCCTTCTTTTGAAAACTGAAACGCCAATAACAATATAATCAACATAGATGACTAATATAATGACTTATGTGAAAGAGCAAGAATAAGCTCAAGATTGGTCAGTTACAAGACTACTGAAGCCAAAAGTAGGCATCTATTCAACATATCATGAAGGTGGGATGATCACCAAAGTGATATTGTACACCCTTTAGTCTTTGTCGAGCTTCCCTTGGGTAAAGTTGTGGATAAGGATGAACGCTCTATAGATGGACGATATAACACTCTTTTGAGGTTTATTTTCAGTCAGAATAAGCCATAAGGTGTGGTACACAATGGTCATCTATCACTAGCCGTGTTAGACAATCGGCTTAAGCAGCCACACCACATCTACATATGCGGCCCAATGTGTAGCCACTAGCCTCATATCCGAGCGACTTCCTTTTGAAATTTAATTATATAAGTAGATTATCAATGCATGCTATTTAATTGTATTCAAACTACTTGTACACATGCACCTATGTCCATATATACCCAAATATATGTATACATCTACATGTATACATATTTGTACAATATTCGATATATATACATATATACATATATACATACATAGTTTAAAATATACATACACATCCCTATAAATAAATTTGCATATTAGATGGAGGACAGGTTAGTAGCAGCAATGGGCGTTGAAAGGGGGAGTTTTCCCACAAAATATCTCGGTTTTCCGCTAGCTGGAGGCAATCTACAGGTCAAGGACTTTGCTGAATGCATTGATAGGATGAAGGAGATGATCAACAGGTGGCCTACACAAAAGACATCCATGGCGGGACGAGCAACACTGATAAAGGCTGCTATAGGACTCCTTATCTTTTGGGTACAACAAGGGGAAGTTTCCAGTTCAGTCCTAGACAGGATGGAGATGAAGATGGCAAATTTTCTGTGGGCAAGTGAACATCATCCCATGAGGTATGCAAGAGTAACACTTCCAAAAGATGAAGGAGGGCTGAATTTAAAAACACCCAGAGACATATCTAAATGGGGGACTATGAGGAGAATAATAATGTATCAAGAAGGCTCTTCTACATGGGGGAAGTGGATGAGGGAAAGATATCCTAGGGGACTGGACTTCAAGCTAAAGACAAGGGAAGGATACTTACGAACAATTAATGTTATGACAGAAGCATGACAACAGGTTAGACACTTGTTCGAGGCCCAAAATACGGGGAGATGGAGGCTCATAGACCCAAAGACATGCTTATGGGAGGCGACACGTTCAAGGGGCAAAAAGGACAAGTATGGGGAGCTGATATGGAATGAGGCGCAAGTACCAAAATGGAGTATGTGTATATACAAAATTCTGCATAGAGTTCTTGCTACTCTTGATAGGATAAAGGGATGGAACTATGATGTATCCACGTTATGCTTGCTATGTAAGGAGGCTGAGGAATCTCATATTCATCTTGTGGGTGAATGCAAATTCACAATAGAGATATGGGATACGGTGTGCAAGGAGTTAAAGGTACAATATCGGCTGGAGAGCAACCCAAAAAGGATGCTGTTAAAAGGCGGAAATGATGATAAGAAGAAGCTTCTATTTGCTGCTCTCTGCTACCATATTTGGGAGGAACAAAATGCTAGAAAACATCAAGGAGCTGCTGCAAATGCTATGAGTATTGCTGTAAAAATTTATAAATGTGTTAAACGCAGGTTACACATTAGATAGAGGTGTGAGTTGTAGTCTGGTTTGATGTATGGCGTTGGGCCTACATGTAACTTTCATCCTCCTATAATTTTAGGAGGGGGTCAGAATATATTTACCCGATTTCAATAATTTGCATATTTATATGTTTTTTGATGATGTATACACAGATGCACATTTAAATACATACATATCTTTAGACACATTTACACATTTAAATACATACATTCTTTGGTTGCTTTGGTGGAAACGAAGATAAAGGTACACAATAGAAATAGTATTAAATACTTATTTCCGCAGGGCTGGGAGCATGTATCCAACATAGACTGTGATGAGGTTGCTAGGGTATGTGTAGCATGGAAGCCAAATGCATGGCAACTTTATGTAGTTCAGATGTCAGATCAACATGTCACTGTGGACTGTGTTAATGATGGAGGCTTGCATATGTGGATGACAACTGTTTATGGGCATAATGATGGCAAAGTGAGACTGGAGTTATGGGACAATATGGTCTCTATATCAAAGCAGGTTTAGCTACCATGGATGGTTATTGGTGATTTCAACACAGTACGTTTGCAGGCTAAAAAAAGAGGCAGAAGATTAGCTATTAATGCTGAAGTGGACGCATTCAACCAGGCCATTGATAAAGCAAATCTGTTTGAATTACCAATGGTTGGTGGGGATATCTTCACCTGGAATAATGAAAGGGGGCCTAATGACAGAATAGCAAGCAAATTGGATGGAGCTCTGGTGAATTATGAATGGCTGAATTTTTTTCCTAATGTACACGTAAAGGCCGAGGGTTCCGATATTAGTGACCACACACCCATCTCAGTTCAGATTACGGAGAAAAAGCAGAAAAGAAGGCCTTTCAGATTTCTAAACTACTGGGCGGACTGGAAAGGGTTTGATGATGTCATAAAGCAGAGCTGGAGTACCCAGGTGACAGGCAATCCCATGTATGTTTGCTAACAAGATGAAGAATACCAAGATGGCTCTCAAAAAATGGGCAAAGGAAGAGGTGGACATCCCGAAGACGTTGAAGGACACTAAAAGGGAGTGCAAGGACATCAGGGAAAAAATGTTGGTTGATCCACTTAATCCAGTTCTGATTGAAAACGATAGGGAATTAAAAATGATGCTTAAGGACCTGAAGAAAACAGAAGAAAAATTCTACTGGCAAAGAAGCAAGGAAAAGTGGATGAAAGATAGAGACCGAAACACAAAGCTCTATCATACTGCAGTCAGAAGAAGTGAAGTAGGTAATGTTATTTCTGATCTCATTAATGCAGAAGGAATGGTAGTCAACAAACAGGAGGATCTAGAAGAACAAGCTATAAATTTCTATACATCCTTGTACAACAAAAACTTTCCTGATGATATTGATGAAGAGGAGGATGTCGAATGGAGGTTCAAACTCACCAGTACTCAACAATATTCTTACTAGGAGAACCAACACACAGGAGGTCAAGGAAGCTCTATGGAGTATTGGAAGCAACAAGTCACCTGGGTCAGATGGTTTCAATGTTTTCTTTTATAAGAAGACTTGGGATATTATTAAAGATGATCTGCTTGCTTATGTTGATTGGTTTCTGGAAGGTGGGAATATGGTGAGGTAGGTTAATCACTCATTTCTTGTTCTTATTCCGAAAAAGAAGGTTACTTCCTCTCTTGCTGACTTTCGGCCTATAGTGTGCTGCTCGGTACAATATAAAATTATTGTAAAAAATTTGGCTGCCCGTTTGAAGATGGTACTCCCTTATCTTATTTCTGTGAATCAAGGGGCCTTCATAACATGTAGAAGCATCAGTGATTGTGCTCTTCTGGCTGGAGAATTTCTTCTAGATTATAATGTCATGAGAGGGAGTAGAAAGGCCTGCCTAAAACTTAACGTTTCCAAAGCTTATGACAGTGTTAGATGGGAAAAATTATCGTGGATCATGCAGCAGATGTGATTCAATGAACAGTGGATTGGCTGGATGAAATAATGTGTTGGGACTAGCTTCTCTACCCTAGTTAAT
Source organism: Alisma plantago-aquatica (assembly GCA_963693085.1). Classification (NCBI taxonomy): domain Eukaryota; kingdom Viridiplantae; phylum Streptophyta; class Magnoliopsida; order Alismatales; family Alismataceae; genus Alisma; species Alisma plantago-aquatica. Next base: position 1,245,921,204 of record OY856411.1, read on the forward strand.
GGCACATCTGCAGGTTTCTTTAAGGGGGGTAATTGGTTGCGCCAAGGCGACCCCTTATCTCCTCTTCTGTTTGTGATCATCATGGAGTATTTTTCAAGGAAGATGCAACAAGCTGAAGAACGAAAGGAAATTAAGCCTTATACAGTCCACGACACAAAGGTAATGACGCATTTGATTTTTGCGGATGATATCCTGGTCTTTGTAGAAGCCAAACAACAATACCTTGAAAATCTTAAAAGTTTGTTGGTGCATTTTGAAAAACAAATGGGGCTGTGTATTAATGAAAGCAAGACTCAGATTTTCTTGTCAAAGAACTGCTATCAGATGGAGGATAGACTTATCTAGACCATAGGAGTGGAAATGGGTGAATTCCCAACAAAATATTTGAGATTTCCCCTTACTGGTGGCAACCTTCACGTCAAAGATTTTACCGATTGCATTGATAAAGTGGAGGAGATGATTAATAGATGGCCAACGCAGAAGACATCCATGGCGGGACGCAGGACGTTGATAAAGGCTGCCATAGAGGGACTTCTCATTTTCTGGGTACAACAAGGTAAAATTCCCGGATCTGTTCTTGATAGGATTGAGATGAAGATGACCAATTTTTTGTGGGGAAGTGAATATCATCCTATGAAGTATTCCAGATTAGCTTTTCCTACAGATGAGGGAGGGCTGAATCTAAAGACCCCTAGAGACATTGCTAGATGGGGAACCATGAGAAGGCTCATTACTTTTTAAGAAGGCACGTCTACTTGGGGGAAGTGGATGAGAGACAGATATCCAAGGGGGCTGGATTTTATACCAAAGACAAGGGAAGGATACTCAAGGAGCATCAATGTCATTAGAGAAACATGGCCACAAGTCAAACACATGTTTGTCCCTAATGATTCTGATGGATGGCAGCTGAAAGACAAGAAGATTTGCATATGGGAGGTGACATGGATAAGGGGCGCAAAGGACCTATTAAGCGAACAAATATGGGTTGGTAGGTATGTGCCAAAATGGAGCATGTGCGTTTATAAATTTCTGCATAATATCCTTGCTACTTTGGATAGAATAAAGGGCTGGAACTATAATATCTCTACGATTTTCTTACTATGTGGAGGGAAAGAAGAAAGCCACAACCATCTTGTAGGAGATTGTGAATTCACAAAGGAGATCTGGGAATACATATGCAGTGAATTCATATTACATATTCAACTTTCTGCTGATCTAAAAAAAATGCTTGCTAGGTGCGGCGGTCATGAAAAGAAGATCCTCCTGTTTGCTGGTTTATGTTACCATATTTGGGAAGAGAGGAATGCTAGAAGACACCAAGGAAAATCCACAAATGCTATATGTATGGCTGTAAAAATATGTAAATATGTTAGACATAGACTACGCATTAGCTAGCTGTGTGAGTTGTAGCTTTTCTTTGGGTGTATGGCGTTGAGCCTACATGTAATCTGGACCCCTATATTTTTAGGGGGAAGTCAAAACATATTTACCTGATTCCGACATTTACACCGGCAGATCCTTTAATTAACATGGATACATCTCAGTGCATACACATACATATACATATACATGTACATATACATATACATATACATATACATATACATATACATATACATATCCATATACATATGCATATACATATGCATATACATATGCATATACATATACATGTACATGTACATGTACATACATATAGTCATATACACACATATCTGTACACATATATAAACATATTGTACTTAATAAATATGTGATTATATATCTGCAATTGATATATATATACACACACACACATATAGATAATGTAAAATTTATGTTTACACAATAAATTTATTAATAAAACCATCTATACACCGCATATCACTTTTCAAAACTATGCTCACTATTAAGCACTCTTAGTGCAATGTGATGTGGAATGATAGAGCCACATGTCCAAAAGTAAAACCTAATATGATATATGGAAATGAAAATATGTACCGTTTATGTGTACTAAAATAACCTTAAAATACAATCTTGATAGTGACTATTCATTTTTGTACTAAAAGATATATATGAAAGGGACACACCTAGACAAATAGAGGATTAACCCCGAGAAAAGAACACAACATGCGTCATGCTGGAGAATAAACATTTGGCATTAGACACCAATGATCACTATGCTTATTTCAAAACTCTCAATGATGATGTACGAGAACAAAGAATTAGGGCGTTGCTATGTGCAACGTGTGAGAGGAGCAATGCGCTACCTCTCTTTTTATTAATACCAAATGGGAAAATTTAATAAGAGTCTAGCAGTAAATATAAATAACATAATGAAATACTAGGAATATAAAACAATTATATTAACACTCCCCTCAAGCTGGAGCATACACATCATGTATGCCTAGCTTGTGACTAAGACTTTGAAACATTGTTGGACCCAGTGACTTTGTAAGAACATCAACAAGTTGGTCTTCAGATCTAACGTGAGGAGTCACCACTTTCCCATTCATGATTTGATCTCTGATAAAATGACAATCAACTTCTATATGTTTAGTGCGCTCATGGAAAACTAGTTTTTTTTGGCAATATAAATAGCAACTTGATTATCACATCTGAGCTTTACAGGAGTCATCACATGAATTTGCAATTCAGAGAGCACATATTGGACCCACTGTAACTCACAACAGGCATGATCCATTGCTCTATACTTAACTTCCGTGCTAGAACAAGCTACAACTATTAGTATATATATTTTACTGGTTTTTTTTTTTCGTGTTATGGGATTTAGACTTGTCTTGTCTATTAGCCTCTTTCTTTAATCCCATATTGCTTGTCTCTGCTTTATGCTTTACTCTCTTGCACTATAAAAGAGACTTCTGTAATTGTTTTACTCATCTAATTAGAAGCCTTTTATTATTCTAGATGGTATCAGAACTATCTGATCCTCCTTAAGCTGTTCCCAATCTAACCCTAACCCATGCCCCCAAAACCCTAACCGCCACCCCTCTCCCCCTTTCCCTTTGTTGCTGCCCCCCGCTGGCGCTGCCAGGCAGCCCCCCTGCCGCCACCAGCCCTGCCCCTCCTCTCTACCGCCACTCACTTCCTCCCCTACTACCCAACCCGCCGCTACACCCACCACCCCTAGCCTCGCCGCCAAACCCCCTCTCCTCCTGCCAGCCCACCGCCACTACCCCTCCATACAGCCAGCCCGCCGCACATCCCCTCCCAACAACCCTCCACTATCTCCTATCCTCCCTCCCCTCTTTTGCGCCACCAATCTCTCCATCCACCAACCATCACTCTCTCCGGTTAGCCACCCCACTCAATCTTTCTCTTCCCCGCTACTCTGTGGCCATCTCTGACAACTTTCCAGTTATTGCGCATTGAAGGGTTAATTGGTTTTTCGCTCTCTGCCTGCCTACGGCTCATGGTGGAGTAATTCTTCCTTCATGTTGGCGTAGATTTTTCTGTATCTTCTGCTGCCTCTACGTGGTTTTTTGAGATCAGATGCCTCAGATCTTCTGCTACTATATTCTGCCCCCGTACGGGTGTTACTAGCTCTGCCCATGTGTTGGGTTTCCGTTGCTATTTTTTTTTGCTGACTGCTTCGTCTACCTCCTGCCTGTTGTTCCTGCCTGCTCCTGCCTGCTGCTCCTGCCTGCTTTGGCGTCTTGCATACTACGTAACTAATGGCGTCTACTGATCCGCTCCAGAATCTGTGCGTCACTACTGTCAAAGTTGGATAGCTCCAACTATCACACCTGGGCCTCTTCTTTCGAGCTTTATGTCAAGGCTCAAGGACGCTACTCCCATCTTTTTACTGAAGTCCCGACTGCTCTTGTTGCAACTGTTGATGACAAGACAAAGCAAGCATATGATCTATCGACAAAAGAAGATTATGGTGTTATGACCTGGATGGTCAACAATGCTGAACCTAAAATCTGCCAATCTCTTCTACGACTGCGGACGGATAAGGACATGTGGGATCAACTTTCCCACGTGTACTCTCTCATCAGCAAAATCTGAAGAAAGTGTTTGAAATCTTCAAACACTTGGCCAAGGAGTGCACTAATACTGATCCAATAGAGGAGAACCCTATTGGGTCTCTCACGTTGCCTTGTGCAACACACACAGACTCCGTCTCCCGTACGTTAACATGGTATCAAGAGCAACGTGATCCGACGCCGCTTCCGCTCCTCTCCCTCCTAGTGCCGCCACACCCTTCCCTCCCTCTCCCTTCTCCACCACAGGGCGCCGCCGGCCCTCTCCTTCAGGCCGCCGCCGCCGCCGCTGCCCGGGCGGCTTCTCGGCTAGCCGCCGGCGTGCGGCAGCCGCAGGGAGACTGCCGGTGACGCAGATCTTGCCCGGCTAGGAGTCTCCAACCTCGTCTCTTGCTGCTGGGCCTCCGGTGGCCATCTCTATGCTACCGTAGGCTCAATCGCTTGGAACCGGGGCTTCGTCTACGTTTTTCGGAAAGTTTCCAGCAACTTTTCGGCTCGTTTTTGGCGGACAATCTTGCTGTTTGAGGACTTCCGGGTGATCCAACGGCTCTCTAAATCCCTACCCGGAGGTCTCGTCTCTTCCACAGTGCCTTCCTAATCACATCTCCTTCATGTGTGATTAGGAACCTCTCGTTTGAAGGCTGTCGATGCGTCAATAACGCATCCTCTTTTCAGTTTCTGTTGTGACGTGTATCTCTCCGTCACGGGACGCGTATCTGTCCGTCCACTCAGCCTTCTGTGTGACGTGTATCACTCCGTCACCCATATCCCAGTTGCATCATGGAGAACAAGACCTATTATGAGGTCTCGCCTATTCCTATCAAGCTCAATGGGAAGAACTTTTTGCTATGGATGAATGCGGTTCATACTGTCTTGGAATCGCGCGATCGGGCAAAGTTTGTTGATTCTGCACCTCTCACTAGCACTGACAAAGACTATGCCGAGTGGAAACGTCTTGACAGCCTAGTGAAGACTTGGCTATGGGGTAGCATGGAACCTTCTATTGCTTCTAGGTTCATGTTCTACTCCACCGCTAAGGAGATTTGGGATGCCGTTAAGCAGCACTATGCTCAGGAGAAGAATGCTCTTCGCCAGTTTATGATCTATGATCGTCTGTTTGCAGAGAAACAAGGTGATAGATCCCTTGAAGAGTATTTCGGTGTGATTCAAGCTATCTCCCAGGAGTTGAGCTACTATCATCCAGTGAAAGTTGCTGAGCAGATTAAAGATAGAGATGATCTTGTCACTGCTAAATTTCTATCTGGCCTTAGCTCCTCATTTGGTTCAGCAAGAAGTGTGATACTTGCATCCGACAAATTACCGAGCCTTGCCGAAGCTTTCTCTAGGATTCAGCAGTCCACCTTTGAGTCAGTTGATCCTACTCCTGTTGTTCCTTCTGGAGATTCTCATGCCTCCATTGCTGCAGCAGTTCGCGGAGGACGATCTGCACCTACACCAGCTGACAGACCTGGCTTGGGCAGAGGACGTGGGACTCGTCCTCGATGCACTTTCTGTGACAAACCGGGACACACCGTCGAGAAATGCTGGAAGAAACATGGGCGACCTGCCGCCCCACCTGTTGGAGCTGCCAACTGTGCTACTTCAGACTCTACTACTGCGAGCTCGAGTTCCTCTGGCATCACTCTTACTCAGGAGGAGTATGACAGGTTTATTCAGGCCACTCAACATTGGAGTATGGGCGCCTCATCTGCTTCTACAACAAATCTTGCATCTACAACGGGTAATCAGGCTACATCTTTTATGGCTTCTGGATCCGCAACTCCCTTGGTGGTTGACTCTGGTGCCTCCCAGCACATGACTGGTATGAGGCGATTGCTCCGCACATTTAACTCATATATTCCTCACCCATCTGTTACCTCGGCAGATGGTTCTGTGAGGAAGGTGGTAGCTAGTGGTTCTGTGTCCCTTACACCAGCTATTGATTTGAAATCTGTTCATTTTGTACCTGAATTTCCATTCAGTTTGCTTTCTGTTGCCAAGTTGATTGACACCGTAAACTGCACAGTAACATTCGGGCCTTCTTGCTTTGTTTTACAGGATCTCAAGAGTTTGAAGATGATTGGTGGGGGGCCTAGGAAAGGTGATCTCTACCTCTTTCCTGGTGATTATCTACCTCGCCATCCACCTTCTGCTCCAGTTTCCTCCGCCATGCTGAGTGGTTCCCCCTTGCTGTGGCATTGCAGATATGGCCATCCTTCCTTAGAAAGCTTGAAGAAGTTGGAACCAGATCTAGCTCATGTGTCCTCTTTAGAGTGTCAATCCTGTCAGTTGGGCAAGCATCATCGGTTGTCCTATCCTGTTCGTGTCAATAATCGGGCTTCTAGTCCGTTTGAGTTAGTCCATAGTGATGTATGGGGTCCTGTTAAACACCAGAGTTATAATGGTTTTAGCTATTTCATTTCATTTGTGGACGATTACTCTCGCATGACATGGATTTATCTTTTAAAAAGTCGTGAATCTGTGCTTTCCATTATCAAACATTTTCATAAACAAATTCAGGTTCAATTTAACTGCAATATCAAAATTTTTCAATCTGATAATGCCCTTGAGTATGTTCAGAAAGCGATGAATGAGTTTTGCAGTTCGGTTGGTATGATTCATCACACCTCTTGCCCTCACACTCCTATGCAGAATGGTGTTGCTGAGCGAAAGAATCGCCATCTTTTGGATATCACTAGGTCTATCATGTTTGAATCCAATGTGCCTAAACGTTTCTGGTCTGAAGCTCTTCTCACTGCCTGTTTTTTGATTAATCGGCAACCCTCTTCTGTTTTGCATGGACGCACTCCCTTCTCTGTCTTACGCCCTATGGATAAACTGTTTCATGTTCCGCTTCGGGTTTTTGGTTGTACATCCTTCGTTCATAACTTTGATCCCAAACAAGACAAACTCTCTCCTAGGTCCTTGAAAACCTTGTTTCTTGGTTACTCTGGTACGAGTAAAGGTTACAAGTGTTATTGCCCGAGTTTGCGTCGTATGTTTGTTTCTAAGGATGTCACCTTTCATGAATCCAGTCCATATTTTGTAAATTCTATGAGCAAGGGGGAGCAATTGAGTGAGGGAGTGCCACCCGCAATTCAAAGTGAGGGAGTGCCACCTATCATTGTTGAGGACATACCGCATGATCCACCTACCATTCAACCCTATACCCAGGTTTATCACAGGCGAGGTAGACATGATCCAGATGAGGTAGCGGCACAAGTCCATGAGCCTCCTTCGCCATCTTCTACTCACGAGATTCCTGCAGAGGCTTCTGACCTTGATCTTCCTATTGCTGTCCGGAAAGGTATACGTTCATGTACTATTCGACATCCCATATCAAATGTATGTTGTTTGTCGCACTTATCTACACAGGCTCGTGCATTTGCTGTTGGGATGGACTCCATTAAGATACCAAGAAACCACTTAGAGGCTCTGAAGGACAGTGGCTGGCAGCAGGCAATGCAGGTGGAAATCTCTGCTCTGATTGACAATGGCACATGGGATCTTGTTACTTTACCTGCGGGAAAGAAAGTTGTGGGCTGTAGATGGGTCTTTACAGTCAAACACAACCCTGATGGATCGATTGAGCGGTTGAAGGCCAGATTGGTAGCAAAGGGCTACACACAGACATATGGAGTGGACTTCTTTGAGACTTTTTCTCCAGTTGCTCGTCTCAATTCTGTGCGGATCCTTATATCTCTAGCTACTACCTTTGATTGGCCTCTTTTCCAGCTGGATGTCAAGAACGCCTTTCTTCATGGAGATCTTCAAGAAGAGGTGTATATGGAGCAACCACCAGGTTTTGTTGCTCAGGGGGAGTGTCAGAAAGTCTGCAAATTGAAGAAGGCTATCTATGGGTTAAAGCAATCTCCTCGAGCTTGGTTTGACAAGTTCAGTGCTGTTGTTTTACAGATGGGCTTCTCTCGTTCCATGACTGATCACTCTCTATTTTATTCAAATTCTTCTGGTGGGTCCATAATTATTGCTGTCTATGTTGATGATATTGTGATTACTGGCAGCGATTCTACAGGCATATCACGTGTGAAGGAAGGACTACAACAACACTTTCACACAAAGGACCTGGGGAAGCTGAGATACTTTCTAGGGATTGAGGTTCTTAGATCCCATGCAGGTATAAATCTCTCCCAGAGAAAGTATGTGCTTGACTTGCTACAGGAAACGGGTATGACTGATTCTAAGCCCGTATCCACTCCTATGGATTATCACATCAAGGAGGTGGACGATGATACTGCATATTCAGATCCAGGTCATTACAGGAGAATAGTTGGGAAGTTGATTTACCTAACTGTCACAAGACCTGATATTTCTTTTGCTGTTGGAGTAGTAAGTCAACATATGAGCACACCACGACAGTCACATTGGACAGCTGTATGCATGATTCTGAGATATCTGAAAAGTGCTCCTGGAAAGGGGATCACTTATTATAAACCAAAGAGTCCTCTATCTTCTTTGACTCTCACAGGTTATGCAGATGCAGATTGGGCTGGTAATCAAGTTGATAGAAGATCCACATCTGGCTACTGCACCTTTCTTGGTGATCATCTGATTACCTGGAAAAGCAAGAAACAACAAGTGGTAGCACAGTCTAGTACTGAGGCTGAGTACCGTGCTATGGCACATGCATGCTGTGAACTGCAATGGATCAAATCTGTCTTATCTGAGCTGAAGATTTTGATTCAAACTCCCATGACTCTCAAGTGTGACAATCAATCTGCTATACATATTGCCAGGAATCCTGTCTTTCATGAGCGCACAAAGCATATAGAGGTTGACTGTCATTTCATCAGAGATCAGATAAAGAATGGCAATGTGGTGACGCCATATGTCAAGTCTGAAGATCAACTAGCTGATATCTTGACAAAGCCATTAGGTCCAGCAGTGTTCCAGAATTTATGCGGCAAGCTGGGCATCCACAATGTGTACACTCCAGCTTGAGGGGGAGTGTTAATATATCTTTACTTTGTGTTTATTTCATATTTCATATTACTGCTGTACCTACATGTAATTTCCCCTTTACTATAAATAGAGAGGAGAACCCTATTGGGTCTCTCACGTTGCCTTGTGCAACACACACAAACTCCGTCTCCCGTACGTTAACACAACCCTTGTTGTTCGGTCTGGTAATTCTTTCCGTGGTCGTGGTTGCGGTCGTGGGCGTGGTCGAGGGCGCTCTACTACAGGCCTTGGTCGTGGATCATACTCGTCTGGTTCTGACTCTTTGTCTACTGAACTACGCTACCACAACTTCTGCAAGCAAACCAATCATACTGAAGACCACTGCTGGATCAAGCATGACAAACCTGCTTAGGTAAATCAAGTTAAGTCAGAGCAACCCTACATTGCTACATCTTCATCTGTCCAACCTTCTGCCGAATGGATCCGATCTGATTTTGAGAAGTTACTCCAAGCACGACTGGCTACCTCTGCTGAGACCTCTGCTAATGGCAGTTTAGCTCTCCTCGCACAGTTTGGTAAAAATGCATGGGTGACCGATTCACAGTGCAACCTCCCATATTACTGGCAATCATTCTTTATTTTCAAATCTGCATAAGACTTCTGATATTTCGCCTGTTACTCTTACCAACGGTTCTCAAACACTTGTTTTTAGAATCGAGACTGTCTGCACTCCTGGCCGTCTTTTATTACGTTCAACACTATATGTTCCTAAATTCCCAATAAATCTGTTATCACTGAGTAGAACTGTTAAGAGCCTACAATCTTCCATAACTTTTGACCCGGATGGTGTTAGCTTTCAGGATTTGTGGACGAGGATGATGATTGGTTTTAACCATGAGGGACCAAACGACTTATACTACCTGGACACGCCGAAGACTTCTGCACTGCTGAATACTTCTGTGACCGACATCCAATGACACTATTGTTCAGGACACCCTTCACCGGCTAAGTTGAAGCACTTACTACCTGATATTACTAATTCAGTTTTTCACTGTGAAACATGCCAGTTGGGCAAACAAACTAGATCTACTTTTCCCAGAAATACTTGTATTGGCTCAAAAAAACTGTTTGTTATAGTTCATGCTGACATTTGGGGCCCGTGTTCTATTTCCAACATTTCTGGTTTCGATACTTTATGAGTTTCATTGATGATTTCCCTAAAACTACCTATTTATTTTTGTTAAAAGACAGATCCCATATAATTGATACTATCACATCCTTTTTTGTTGAGATTCAGTTTGATACAACTATAAAAATCTTTCATATTGATAATGCCCTTGAATTCATGCAAACCGCAGTTAATCATTTCTGTCAAAAATGGGTAATATTCACCAAACATCTTGTGCATACACACCTCAACAGAATGGGGTTTGCCGAACGCAAGAATCGACATCTTCTTGAGGTTGCCCACACTCTCCTTTTCCACTACCATGTCCCCCAATGTTTTTGGCCGGATGTCGTTTCCACTGCATTTATCTCATTAATCGCATGCCTTCTTCTGTTCTTGGAAATCAAGTGCCATATCTAATTCTATATCCTGCTGCACTTCTATTTACTGTGCCTCCTCAAATTTTTGGAAGTACATGTTTTTTGAAAAATCTACATCCTGGCCTAACCAAACTGGATCCACGTGCTACCAAGTGTGTTTTCTTGGGATACTCTAGGACACAAAAAGGATACCGGTATTATGATCCAATTACAAAGAAGTAGATGGTTTCTGCGGATGTAGTTTTCTTTGAGAATATGTCATTCTATTCTTCTGTCGGCTTAACACTAACATATGATTTACCAGCGGATACTCTTTTACCTCTGATTGTTGATGTTGCTCTATCAGATACTTCTATTGCACTTGCTCCTCCTCCGAAGGTTTATCAAAGAAGACTGAAAGCTCCAACTCCCTCCATGGCCCCTCAAAGTTCTCCATCCCCGTCGACAGATCAACCTCCGCCTTAGGTATTTTCTGACTTGGATATTCCTATCAGTTTATGCAAAGGAACTCGGTCTTGCACTCAACATCCAATTGGAAATTTCTGTATTACTACTAACTTGGGAACTAATTTTGCAAACTTCACTTCTGCTCTATCTGCGTTTCTATTCCTAAAAATGCTACCCAGGCCCTTCAACATCCAACGCGGCGTCAAGCCATGGAATCTGAAATGTAGGCTCTTTTTATCGGCATACTTGAGAGTTGGTCGATGCTCCTGCTGATTGTTCACCAGTTGGCTGTCGTTCGATTTTTACAGTCAAATATCATCCTGACGGAATTATTGAGCAACTTAAAGCTCGTCTTGTAGACAAAGGCTACACTCAGACATATGGAGTCGATTATTTTGAGACCTCTCCTGTCGCTCGCCTGAACTTGGTTCGTGTACTTATTTCTGTGGCACTAAATTCTGACTGACCTTTATTTCAACTAGATGTGAAAAATACTTTAGATACTCTGGTTGGCTGCCAGCAGGCGGAGGAGCCCTTTTTATTCTCCCTAGGTTAGGATCGATACTCTGATACCATGTAAAAGGATAAAAGGCGGTTATTCGAAGTATTTGATAAGAGGAATCCCCCTCCTTTATATAGGAGAAGGGGGGAAGCGACAAACTTTAGACAAAACTAAAATGGGCCAAGACACACTTGGGCCTATATACAATTAGACTCAAATAACATAATTAACTAAATTAACCAGACTCTCTAATAGTTGTTTAGCACGCCTTTCTTCTTCTTCCTTATCCTTTGCTACTGTCCTGTACACAACATATGTTCCTAAGTGTCCAGCAGATGCTCTGTGCCATATTGAATGGAAAACTACCATGATGGAAGAAATGCAGACTCTCCACGACAACAAGACATGGGATCTTGTGATCCCACCAACATGCAAAAATATCGTAGGTTGTCGATGAGTTTTCTCTGTAAAGCATAAGTCAGATGTTTCTGTTGAATGACTCAAGGCGCACCTAGTTGCCAAAGGATTCACCCAAACCTTTGGTGTGGATTACTTTGACACATTCTCTCCAGTGACAAGGATTACCTCCGTCTGCATCATTATATCCATTGTAACTCACCTTGACTAACCTATTTACCATCTCGACATCAAGAATGCATTTCTTCACAAAGATATCCTTGAGGAAGTTGCTGAGGGGGCGTCTTGACAAAGTATGTCGTCTCCGACAATCTCTCTACAGCCTCAAGCAGTCTCTAAGGACATGGTTCAACAAGTTGAGTGATGTCCTAACACAACTTAGCTTTTGGAGATCAGCCACAGACCACTCGTTCTTCTCTAAGTCCTCCAAATGCCTTGTTCGTGCTGCTATCTATGTTGATGACATCGTCTTCACCGTCGACGATATGATGGGGATATACCAGCTCAAGTAGTCTTGACATGCACATTTCTATACAAAAGACTTGGGCACCCTACAATACTTCCTCGGAGTTGAAGTCCTCCGCTCAGCCTCGGGGATCAGTTTGTCACAACGATGTTATGTCTTGGACCTACTTCAAGAGGTCAACATGACAAAATTCAAACCAGTCTCGACCCCAATGGAATATCATATGAAGCCTATGCATGAAGGAGCACTCTTTGCTGATCCAGAGAAGTATCGTTGTATAGTCCGAAAGCTGATTTACTTGACTATTAGTCGACCAGATATTACCCATGTTGTTGGGGTAGTCAGCCAACACATGAGTGCACCACTCCAGGTCCACTGTTCCAGCGTTCAACGCATTCTTCGCTATATCAAGAGTGCTCCAGGATGAGGATAGCTCTGCAAATGTCCTAAATCTCTATTTCCGGATTGCAGATGCAGATTGGGCTGGTGATTTCAAAGACCGATGATCCACTTCCGGCTATTGTATCATGATTGACACTCACCCGGTTTCCTGGAGGGGTGAAAAATAGGCGGTGGTAGCTTGCTCCAGCACCGAGGCAGAATATCGACCTATGGCTCATGCATGCTGTGATCTACAGTGGGTTCGATCCATCATCACTAAGTTTGGAATTCATTTTCAATCTCCAACTACTTTATACTGTGACAACCAGGTGGCTTTACTCATATCTAATAATCCAGTCTTCCACGAGCGCACAAAAGACATTGAAATTGACTGCCATTTTGTGCCGGACCCGGTCAAAGCCAAGCATATTATCACTCACATTCGGACAAGTGATCAATTTGCGGACATCCTTACCAAACCTCTCCTCCTACTTTATTCAAGTATATGGGTGTCAAGTTGGGACCATGGAACAAAATTTCGATCAAAATTTCATTTTTTTTGCAATCAGACATCGAAACCTACGATCAGACATGTGAAACACACAAATACAGGGAATGGGACGTAATTTCACAAAAATTTCGACCCTAGGTGCGAAATTTCGACAAAAATGGTGAAATTGCGCAACAAAAATCCCAGTTTGGGCCGTAATTTCGCGAAATGGTACAGAAACACAAATTAAATTTTGAGAAATTTGTTCCGAAAGCTGATAATGCTACATCTTGGGTATTTTGGCAATTTTTTTGTAATCTCTTGCTTCTAAAGGCTATCTTTCTTAATTCTAAGGTATGTTTCCCCTATCCCTAGACCATATACATTACCTTCATCAATTTCTACACTCTTATATAGAGATATGGAGAAATACTCCGAAAATAATAAAGTTCTTTCTTGGATCTATGCATAAATGTCCCATGTAACCTAGTTAAATGCTAACACTAGATTTATACAAGTTGTAGTTGGTAAGTTTGGAACTTGTAACTGTAAATTTAAAATTCTAAACTGTAACTTGAAGCTTTTACCAGACTAACTATCTAGCAGACTTGACATTTCTGTTCATTTGTGCACTCACTCATCAAGACATGTATCCCATCCTAACCTCTAAACATATAAATGTATTATATAGTCTAGTGTGTTTATGTCTCAACATTGTGTTTGCAAAATTTCATAAGTTAATTCCTTCATTTTGCCATCAAAATTGCCATCAAAATTCTGTCAAAATTGTTCAGCTTCCTTCACTTACAAATGTGGGAGACCCCCCACCCCACATATCCAATATGAAATATTATTACATATTTGAGTAGATCTTGGCGTTTAGATCGTCCTGGTAAATTTCATGATTTAATTCACTTATTTGGTCGTCGAAATCGTTAGGGCCGTAAATATTGAAATTTTGTGCGAAATTTCAAAAAATTTCTGTTTCTGGGCCATCGGACATGACATCAAAATCGGACATTTAATTTTATGGTTGGGACTTCACAATGTTTAGTCTTCAACTTGAGGGGGCGTGTTAGTATATTTGATTAGTTGGGCTTAGGCCTATTGTATTTTCCCTTGTTTTTGTTTCGCCCACGTACTCCCTGACTCCTATATATAGGAGACCCAATACTCTATTTGATTGACTGAAAGTAGTAGCCTATTCTACAGATATAACACTGGATGTACATATAATGTGATGTGTCATACTAGAGTCAAGAACCCAAGAAGACAAACATGTATGAAGAGATTGAGAGACGTAGGTCGTGGACCTACAAGGGTTGTGCAACCTCTGGACATAAAAGTGACGGCAGCCTGTTGGGAAACTCTAAATTGAACGAGTAAATTGTATTCTTCATATGTCATTTTAATTTGGGGAGAGGACTCTTAATGATGTTCCTCGTTAGAAGCAACATTTGTAGTAGGGGTTTTGTGAGAAAATTCATTAGGTTCTAGCATGTCTCCTTGTAATGTACCTTCTCACTACAATGAGTGCATTCCAGGCTCCCCCTGTTTTCTAGTGGAACTCCTCCACCTCTTCTAGCATAGCTACAATCACATGTGGAAGAGATTTGTTTTTCTTTGAGTGACGAGCAGAACAGCCAGTAGCAGGAGTAACGGGAGAATCTTTCTCGAAAAATGCTCGAGGCACGCACTAACAAGCCTCCACAAGAGTGAGGAGGTTTGTTAACGGCAAGCTCTGGCTTCTGACCCCTTCTTTATTGAGCCCAATGAGAAATTTAATGTCTTCCATCACATCCCTTTGTTTTTCAATAGAGGGAATAAGGTGTTCTCATCCTCTATAATGAGAGTGACTTTGCTACGATATTGCTGAAAAGATTTGTCTCTCGGTGAAGGTGGTACATCTCCACCGTCATAACATACATCCTAAAGATATTGTTGGATTACGTGAGCTGAAGGTGATCCTAAACATCTTTAAACCTAGTTTGGTGGTTAGTGATTTCGACCACCTGGGTTTCCGTGCAGTCCCTTATAATAGAGAGAACATTTACATCATGCTGCTCCCACTAAGATAGGGATTCATCTACAGGTGGATCACCGCTAAGGTGTTTATCCTTGCCTTGACCTCAAAATCAGACTTTAACCTTGTGGCTCCATTGGTTATAGTTTTGGGCTTGAGCTTCTGAGAGGTGATGACGTAGTTTTGGCCGAGGATGGGAGTATGTTCAGGAGTTTCCATTGACTCCTTTTTCTCACCCATATTGTACATGACATGTAGATAGAGGACACATCATGTAGATAGAGTGGACAACATGTTGGAGAACAATAAAAGAAAGTTGTGAGGCACGTAATCGAAGCACATGTGAGGAAGACAATAATAGCTTCTGCTGAAAGGTGCTCTGATGTGGGAAGATCACACGGCATGTGCAGACATGTAGAAGATTCTGACCAAAATATGACACGACTTAGGATAAGCACATGCCGTGTGATGTAGACGCTATAGATATGCACACAGTATGTGGAGTGATCACAAAGCGTGTTTGCACTTGCAAAATATGCTGTGTAGGATGACACATTGTGTATGTGTATCATGTAGGGTGTGAAAATCAAGAAGACGAGTTGATGTCGGACAACCTGCTTATCCAAAGCCTGGCTAAGGTTTGGCGCCTTTTGATCAGTGTGTTGTGAGTCGTCTTTTGTTCATTTCCGTCTTTTGATTAGTTGTAGCATCATGGTTTTCATCTAGGTTTTATTACACAATTGTTTCAATTTTAATATTTAAGTGTTAATATGAGGGACTCACTTGTAAATTCTAAGTGAGTTAGTTTTATTTATTATTTCAGCTGGGTCATGAGAGAGAATAAGCCAATTCAAACTTCCCGCATGTTATCTATATATTCCCATGCCTGGGGTTATTGTCTGACAGAGTTGAGTTATATGATTGAATTAGGTTTTGTAAATAGAGTCACGAAGCCCTTTGCTCCTGATGGCACAACATGATGTTGGGATACATGCAGTGTTGGGCATCATTGTTGGCTGCTACACTATGACCTTGTGAAATAAGGTATATCAGCCTTCCTCGGTGGAGACAGAGGGTATGGGAGACCTTAAGACCGATGACAATCCTACGAATGAAGGGAGAAGAGGATTTCTCCTCAGGATGAAGGAGAGGGAAAATTCTCCCAAAGATGGAGATGGTGATGTCTCCTCCCGACTTCACTATGGAGATGACGGCAGGGTGAGACGACAGTAGGGTGACAATGACAACAACCCTGTTGGAGAAGACAAACAGACTGTCTAGACAGAAGATTCAATAGGTGAGAAAAAAGGTTAAGTTAGCCAAACGATAACTAGCTTTTACTTCATGCTATTGGATTGTAACATTATCAGTTTACAATTCAAGCATAAGCCATAGGCCTTACCATGAGCATTAGCAGCTTATTACTAGGTTTGGCAATAGAATATGTGCTTAATTACCCTAAGAATCAAGGTTGAGGTTAAATTTTATTAGTATTATGCAGCCAAATGCAACCAATTTGGCCGTCCTATTCATATCCTTCAAATGACTACGATCCTCTCATAGGCAACTGAAAATTACATAGTTTCTAAAAGTTAGAAGTCAAAAGAGCACCCATAAACTTCGGTATCTAGAAACCAAAAAGTGGAATAGGACACGGTGAATCATTAAATAGTATTCAAGATAATTTGGCATTGATCTCCAAGATCTTTTAGTTGATATGTTGAGTCCTAGTTGGAATTGCCAAGCTAGGGTTTATTAACAAGTTTTCACCATCTTGAACTGGTATAACGTGCAATTGTTATACAACAAACCAAATTTCAAGATTTTTCGGAACTGAGTTAATGGGATGCTATCGTGTAAATTAAGGCCTAAGTCAACCTTTTGCCTTGTGTATCATATGTGCAAATTTGTTTTGTAAGTCTACTAATGAGGCTGATAGGTTCCATTAAGTGACCTATCCATGGACTTGGATGACAAACACTTTCGAATGACTCAAATCTCCTATGTCTATGTTCGACATGTATATTGACACTTCTGGGACACATCATGAAATGTATTGGACACCTCTTATTTCCATGTATAGGCACGTCCCATTTTTGCGGAGAATGAAAATAGGTGAGAATATGCTAGTCTTTCTTGTAAATCTACTGATTGTTATGTCCTATTAATCACTTTCTAGGTATAAGGGATATTAGTGTCAAAAGAGTGAGTAAAATAACTTCACCCATTTCGTTACAAAGCTACGATGTACTACCAAAGGGACATCTAGCTATAATAAACATCGCCGCTTTACATTCTTTGCATTTATAATTTGTTGTTTGGACCATGACTTGTAAGCCGTTTTTTATCATCAGGTTTTAGTCGGTTTAGCTACAAAGTGGGACAAAACAACATGATCATAAGACATATACGATAGAGATAAAACAGATCATTACTATAATTAAATTACAACAGAATTATGAAATTCAATACATGATCATAACTTATACATCTCTTTATCCTGCTGCTGTGTCCATGTCCTATGCATTCAGAAATCGTTGTGCAGTAAGAATTATGAAATAAAATGCATGTGTAGTCACATCTATCTATTATGTGTTATGGCTAGCATATACCTCTTTTTATCCTGCCACCATGTCTATCATACATTCATTAATTGTTGTGTTCCTAATCCAGATCAAGGAATAAGATATCCGATTTCGATACCGTTTCGACAGCATGGAAACCGAAATTTATGGAAATTTCGACAAAAATTTCGATAAATGCAACAATGCCCGTTTCGACGCCAAAATGAACGAATTAATTTATGAAATTTTACAGGCGTGATCTCTACACCTAAATGCATCGTTTTATGCAATAAAATTTTATGTGGGGGTAGGTTGGGGGGGGCCTTCATGTGGGATGTAAGGGAACTGTCCTGTTTATTGAGGATTTCGATGAAGGATTTCGATGACAAAATATAGGAATTAAGTTATGCAATTTTACTAGCACAATCCATAAACATAAGTACACACACTTCTCCAATAATATCAAACTTACAACATATGAATAATATAGTAACTTACCAACTCAAATCAATTGTATGTTGAGTGTCGTGCTGATTGAGATGGTTGTTCACCATACTGTATAGTGTTGATATGGTCGACATATTGCTCCCAGGTCATGTACATTCTGTAAAGTTTGTTGTATGAAATCACATGTTCCTCGTGCACATCACCAGAAATGAACATCATCATCCCAAACCTTGGAAAGTGATCTTCCAGATCTCTAAGATATCGACTCCTGCTTTCAGAATTAGATGGAGGTTGACGAGCTTGAGGAAAAGTAGCATGCATTGGGACTTGAGCAACAGGAATAACTGAGCTACCACCGCTCCATGATTGCCCCCCATCATCAGAAAATACACTACTGTTGTACTGATATGTTCCTTGCGGGCCCGAGACATTTGCACTATATGTATATCCAATATGATGCTCTAATTCTGCTTCTGGTTGTGGTGGTGGCTGAGTTTGATATCCAGAATACCCATAGTACGCTTGTGGGTGCCCAAACAACGTATCACCAAATGATTGTTGAGGATATAGAGAATCAGAAAGCCTCATGTTTCCCATGGATTCAGCAATATCAGAAGTGGAATCAATATAGTATTGTGAAGTAGGATAGGATTGGAATCCTATAGGTGTAGCTGTAGTTGTAGGAGGCCTATAGCATGTATCCTCATGTGGCCGTGGTGGTGCACCACTGTAGTCTTTTCCACCTCGAGTTTTCTTCCTCATAAATGTTTTTTCAGCCATTGTGACATTTCTTTCCTGTGGATATATAGGAATATCCCTAGTGATATATGGACGATCATCATTCTGAGGATCAACTGCTGGAGGATACTCTGGAGAACGTTGACCACCACTTGCATTACCACCATCATCGTCGTCGTCATCACTCTTAGACTTGGACCCAGATGATGTAGCAGTTATAGATTTTGAAGCACTAGATGCTCCACCCAATTCATCTTGCACTACTCTATCAATTTCCATATCAAGATCTACATGCTCAGCATCTGGCTCAAGTCTTTCAGGTGGGCTTCTGTTTCTTCGTTCTTCCTCAAGTACAACACCCGAAGCATCTTCAAATTGCTCCTCCACATATGGATCTGGACGGCCAGAAGAAATATTGTCTAGAACTGGACGGCCTATTTCATTCATCCATTCTTCCAAGGGATCTTCTATTGTATCGGTACCCTCATCATCACTATCATAAAGGCCCCGAAATCTATCTTCATGGAACGTGTATGCTGTGTCAATGGGATCATGCATTTCAGCAAATTGGACTTCTTTGTAGTTGGCCTCTCTTATGGCTCTAGCTCTCAAACGCATGTTGTAGTGGACATACACGAGATCCCTTAACCTGAGAGCCCCCAATCTGTTCCTTTTTGAATGAATCAAATTAAAAGTGCTCCAATTCCTTTCACACCCCCCTGCAGAAGTTGTCTGTGAAAGAATGCGTATGGCTATTTTTCTAAGTTGAGGGGCACCGTTCCCATTCCACACCCACCATTCACAAGGATCACCCTCTGCACGGTCGGCTACTGCATTGGGGTGGCCAAAGCATCCAAGGCCTTCACGGAATTGTCGTAGCTACAAAAAAGTCAACAAACATGAAAGACCACATTAATAGTTGTTAGGTTATAGATATTAAATAAACATGAAATACTATTATACAACTATTTGTATACCTGATCCAAAACCTGCATCCGTTCTTCTGTGGATGTAAGCAACTTATTGAGCACATCCCTAACTGCATTCATCAAGTCTGGTTTCATACCCAATTGCCGCGAGTAATGGTATCTTGGGTTCAAATAGTATGTTGTAAATAAATAATACAAAACCTGTTAATTTCTTAACATAGACCAGTTAAATAATTATATACATGATACAATTACAATGATGCTCACCGACTTTGTGTAGTGGATGCAAAAGCATATCAGTCCATCTCTTTTTTATGATGCTCATGTATTGTGCATTGGATGTTGGAGCGGCTTTTTTCACATTCTCCACCATTGTTTCCATTGCATCATATAACCAAGGCATGGTTGCAGCCTTGTCACCATCTACTAACCTCAACACTTTTACTATAGTAGCCATTACCTTAAGTACCTTGGTAACTTTGTCCCAGAAAGCCCTATTAGCAATTAGTTCTTCAATTCGTCGACCAAGTGGGGTATTGTGCTCCTTCATGGAGGTCCACTCTACTCCATTAAATAACCTCCTCAGTCCATCTCTTTTGTTCTTCAGTGAATCTAGAGCCAAGTAGTTGGTAGAAAATCTTGTTACCCCCACTCTAACTAGATCGCCTCCACAATATTCTGGGCGTCTCATTGCATTCAACAGAAAAGAATGATTATATATGAAACCTGTAATCAATTTTGCATCAATGGTCACAGATTTGATGTACTCAAGTTTTCCCATAACTTTTAATATGAGATCTATACAATGGGCAGCACACGGCGTCCAGTACACAGGAGAATTCTTCATTATCTTTCCCCCCGCCTTCTTAAAATTTGATCCATTATCAGTAACAATTTGCATAATATTCTCAGGCCCAACAACTTTCATGTATTTCTTCATCAGCTTGTATAAATATGAGTACTCTTTAACCTCACCAGAAGCATCAACAGAATCAAGGAAGATAGTAGATCCACGACAATGAGCAATGAAGTTTATAATTTGTTTCCTGTTGCCACTGGTCCACCCATCACACATGAGTGTGACCCCATACTCAGCCCACAATATCTTTTGCTCCTTAACCCACTGTTCTAGCTCTTTTTTTTCCAGCTCGGGAAGATATTTATGCATAAGTTCATAAGCTGTGGGGGCCTTAGTTCCCCTACCAGACTCCCCTATCACATCAACCATATGTTGTAGATAGGGTTTAGTTGCAACATGTGCCGGGATTCCGTGAGCAAAAAAGAATTTACCTACAGCCTTTCCCACTTTCTCCTTTGCCCCACTGAACATGCCTTTAAGGGTTTCTTGCCTAGGTTCAGCCTTCCTAACCCCTGGTTCATCAATATTTTTCAATCTAGCACTAGCAGAACGTAACAGAACATCAATTGTGCCTTTCTTCCTTTTTGTTTGAGCAAACACATCATCTTCATCATCCAAATCAACAACAGGAGGAACATGTTGACTGCGACCTAGTCCTAGTCCAGTCCCACTCCCACTGCCTCCTCCGGTTCCTGATGGCCCATACCTCCGTAGTATTCTTGCAGCTTCCTCCCTTTCCCACTCACTTCTTCTTGATTCTCTATATGCCCGCCTATACATATGCCGACCGTAAGCAGTATCACCACAACCTGGAGGATATACCATGTCATCATCAGACTCGGCAGATGAACCTGTGGCTTGTACATTGAAGAGAGTATCAGTGTAAGATTTGTTGGCCTCAATACATTTGTCTTTCTTCTCCCTTTTGGATGCTATGATCTTTCTGAAATCATCCCTAACAGATTGCAGACACTTCTGGCATAAGGCAACATTCTTGTCTCCCCCAGTAATATGACGCTTAAACCTGGTGATGCCCCCTCCACCAATTGTCTTTTTGCAGAAGTTACAAACCACCTTTCCCTTGACCCCGGGAACATGAGCACAATAATTCCAAGCAAAATCTACTTCCTTGGGTTTGGGTGCATTCTGCCTAGCACCCTCATTCCCAGACGAATTTCCATGAGAAGACATTGTCAACACTGAAATAAATGAAAAACAACATAGAATATGCAATGCATTAGGCCATTAGCAATCAAAACAATAAACGACATAAGCAAAAATTCATACAGATATGTAACTGATTAGGTACACTACTGAAATAGGAAATTAACAAGGAAGAAAAAGGGTTTAGAATTATTTTTTTTGTATTTTTAGGTCTGAATTATTTTTTATTTGTATTTTTAGGTCTGAAAATATTTTTTTAATTGATAAATGCACATACTTATCAATAATTTGTACATATATGTAATGGATTAGGTACACTACTGTAATTGGATATTAATCAATACGAAAAAAGGTTTAGAATTATTTTTTATTTGTATTTTTAGGTCTGAAAATATATTTTTAAATTAATAAATGCATATTTAACAAATAATTTATACGTATATGTAAGTGATTAGGAGTACTACTGTAATAGGATATTTAAAACAATACAAAAATATCTTATTTCTAAAAAAAAGAATATTTTATGATTTTTTTTTAATTTTCAGATTTTTAAATAGTGTATATATAAAAAATATCTTATTTTTTACAAAAATTATTTTCCTTGTGTTCATATTAGTGTTTGTAACAACTTCTTCTACTAAACCTAAGTGAAATAACTAGTTATGATGAATATATATTATATATACTATTATTAGTATTTATAATCTAAAAAAGATATAAAAATTAGTTATTTGTGTAAATTTATTGAAGATATATATAGATCCATGGCTTAGATGTGTGGATCTATGTTTAGAACACACAAATTTGATGAATAGTGGAGTAGATCTAATATTTTAGTGTAAAATACGAAATTATGTGAAATAGAGAAATATGTGTTCAAAATAGATGATATTAGGAGAAATAGAGGTTGGAAATGAATGAAAATGGAAGAAAATATATTTATTTACCTTAATGTAGTCGATCTTTGGCTCCAAATGGCAAATCCCCCTCAAAATCACCCTTTTCTCCACAAAGAAGAGCAGCAACAACAAAGCAGCTACAAAAACTGGCAGGTTTCGCCGGTTTCGACTGCTTACCGATAGATAAGTTGGAAAAACTGCACTGGACCCCTCGAAATTTGGCGAAATTAGCGAAACCATCGAAACTTTGGCGAAATTGCATTTTTATTTCGCGAAATGCGACGGTATCGACACAGTCGCATGGTTTCGTATCAGGTCACATCGAAATCGGTATTTGGGGGCGAAATTTCGCCGGTTTCGGCGAAACCTTATTCCTTGATCCAGATACGTGTCTGTCTCTAGCATGCTTCCTAGTCCATGGGGGTTGCCTTTATGCCCATTTCATGTGCACTCGTGGAACTAATAACTACTGGTGCCACCATTATGTAAAGATGATTTTATGACATTCCCCCTGGTTGTCTAAATTTCAATTGGAATAACAATTTATGTAGGACAGGATCTGAGCTACATATCGACGACTGAATGATTATCCTGGTATAATAATCTGTTTTAGAACTTAGATTAAGATTTTTTCTTGCAATTATTTTGAATATTCTCAAACTTAGAATATTAGACCGTTTACGGAATACAATATATGTAAGGATCTGCCTATATTTCGTTATAATCCTGCAGTTTTGTTGCTTCCCTCGCAAGGATGACTGATGTTTTTAGGTAAATGCAGGATGAAAGGCTCATTGAACAGGGAAATCTGGAACCTAGGCTTGCAATAGCTGTAGCTATAAGAGCAGGAGAGAAAAAAGTGCTGCAGCAAATCGACAGAATATTTCAAGAGAGGGAGTTAGAGTTAGATACTCTAGAATATTATCAGGAGAGGAGGCTAAAGGACCTTGGTTTGGTTGGGGAACAAGGTGAAATCATCTTCTGGGAGAAGTAAGCCTTGAAGGATGTATCCTGCTAATGTACTATGAGTTGATTCAGATCCTGCTGAATGAAAACTTGATGTTGACAAATATACAAATTTTATCCTGTTCTTGTAACCTGTACACACTTTTTTGTTATGTTAACATTCAAAGTAGGAGTTAGTTTTTGGTCATTTCGTTTCTAACCAATGTAATTCTCGTTTCCTCCTCATTTTTGTGTTTTCCACGCTCCTTCGTAAAGAGCTCTTAACAGAATAGATGTATTTTCCGTGTATACATTTGAAATGGGTTCTACTACTGATTCCCAATACAACGTGCCAATCCATTTGTTTCGGGCTAAATACCACCTCTGGGTGCTTGGGCCTCCGAAACTGGAGACTGCTGCAACAATTGTTATTGTGCATGCATAATGTAATTTGCGTATTGTAAGGTTGTCCCTGAGGAAATTTATTTTCGAGGTTGTAAGCATTCAGCATTTATTGTGAAATTGTGTCTTTGCCTCTGATATCCTGACTTCTTCATCGAAGACACGAAAAGGTTGAAGTGTGGTCTATCGTTTTGTAATGTAGATTGGACTTTTTGAGTCTTGTAGCAGTGGTGATTTCGGTGACTGTTTTAATATTTAGGAAAAAAAACCCAAATAGCACATTTTCTTAAAAAATTTTACCCAAATAGCACTCTCCCCAACTTATTTTCCAAACTAGCACACTTTCACCTAAAAGTGTCACATTAATTGACGTTTTTTTGGTACAGGGACCGAAAGCGCGACTTTGACCGGTGTTTTTATGAAAGACGCCTCATTAGCTGGCGTCTCTTACAAATGGAGTGCCACAGAAATGCTGCATGCATGCTCCATGCAAAGAGTACGAAAGTAATAGCTAGCACTAGCAGAGTGTGTAGACAAGATCTTCTCAAACTGAATGCCAACGTAGCCATTTGTAATGTTCCTTCTCAACATGTTGGTCGACGTATAATGTTACCAGTCACGAACTCCTTGATCTTCTCAAAGCCTCCCTTGGCCGTCTCACCAGCGTATCTAGCGGCGTTTTTGCCGGTCTCCTTGGCTTCCCAAGCTGCATCTTTTTCGACGTTTGTCGCCCTTCCGACACCTTTCTTCGCGGTATCAGTCGCCCAACCTGCACTCTCCTTGGCCTTGTCAGTCGCCCATCCTGCACTTTCCTTGGCCTTGTCCGTTGTCCAACCAGTTCTTTCCCCGGTCTTGTCGGCTGTCCATCCTGCACCTTTCGCGGCCGTCTCCGGCCTTGTGGGCCCCGTACCGGTCGGTTGTCGGCTCCGTAACGAGCGAGGCACAGGGGAGGTCTGGGCGGTGGTGTTGGTCATGGCGGAGGAATTGGAAGCGGCGTTGGTGGGGGAGGAGGTTGTTGGGATTAGGAATATAATCCAGCCCATGTCTTAGTGGGATTTAGACTTGGGAGGGTTGGTTTGTGCTACTTATCCTAATAGGAGTCAAATCTTGAATAGTAGGAATATGACTTCCTATGTGCAACATGCAGTTGGACTAGGATTCGAACTAGGACTAGAATTCCTGGTTGCAATCACATGCATG
This sequence comes from Alisma plantago-aquatica, assembly GCA_963693085.1. Classification (NCBI taxonomy): domain Eukaryota; kingdom Viridiplantae; phylum Streptophyta; class Magnoliopsida; order Alismatales; family Alismataceae; genus Alisma; species Alisma plantago-aquatica. Next base: position 1,245,946,531 of record OY856411.1, read on the forward strand.
GAGGCCTATAAATAGAGGCCCCTGGGGAGGCCTTTGGATTATCCACCGGTTGAGGTGTGAGTTCTCCAGTTGCTTGTTGGTGCCTTCTGTGGTAGAGGGTGCCAGAGAACAAGAACAACTGGTAGAGAAGCTCTCTTGGTTTATAAGAGAGGGCCAGCGACTTTGCCTTGAAGCAAAGTAGCGGTTGGCGGTTGCTACCCGGATTTAGGGGTAATTAAATCTGGGAGGTGTGAGTTGTAATTTTATTACATAGTGCTTATTAGCGGGATTGTCCCGTGGTTTTTCTCTCCTTATTGAGGGGAGAGTTTTCCACGTTAAATCTGGTGTTTTTCTTCTTTGGGTTTTATACGCTTGTTGGTAGCGCTTCCGTGACAACTTTTCGTCACATCCGAGACTGTATCGGTACAACATCCCCAACAAGTGGTATCAGAGCGAGGTTGCAGATACAAGTCCAGATGGGGAAAGATGAAGATGCGACGATGATAAAGTTAGACAAACACAAATTGGCAGATTTGGAAACCCAAGATGGAGGATATTTTCTATTGCAAAGATCTATACGATCCGATAGAGGGACAAAAGCCAGAGACTACATCTGATGCAGATTGGAAGAAGCTAAACAGGAAAACCGTCGGAACAGTGCGGAAGTGGCTCGACATCTCCGTATTCCATCACGTCTCAGAAGAGACCAATGCCAAAGATCTGTGGGAAAAGCTCAAGAAGTTATATGAGCGGAAGACTGTCACAAATAAAGCTTTCTTGATCCGAAAGTTGGTGAACCTCAAGTACCGGGATGGTACAAACATCGCCGAGCATATGAATGAATTCCAAAGCCTTGTAAATCAGTTGGGGTCCATGAAGATGGTTCTTGATGATGAACTTCAGGCTCTACTTCTTCTAGGATCGCTACCGGACAGTTGGGAGACACTCGTAGTGACAGTCAGCAATTCTGCACAGGAGGGCAAGTTGACACTTGACCAGGTGAAGAGCAGTGTACTGAATGAAGAGACTCAACGACGAGCCTCAGGCGACAGTGGATCAGAGGTGCACTTCACAGAGGGCAGAGGCGTTGATAGAGCGAGAGACCGTGGTAGATCAAAGAGCCGCGGTGAATCCCAAGACCGCGAGAAGTCTCGTGGTAGATCCAAGTCAAAGAATGGTAGAGGGTGCTTCCATTGCGGCAAGCTAGGTCACTTCAAAAGAGATTGCAAGATTTGGAAAAAGAAACATGGGTCTGAAGCCAAAGACAAGCAAGATGACGAAAAGAATACTACAGCGACGATCTCAGATGATAGGTGCGATGATGACGATGTGGTCTTAACAGTCCAAGAACAATGTTTGCATGCTGATGAGGATGATTCTGAGTGGGTGGTGGATACTGCATCTTCTTATCATGCTTCACCAAGTAAGGAGTTCTTCACTTCATACAGGAGGGGAGACTTTGGGAGGGTGAACATGGGAAATTCCAGCTTCTCTAGAATTGTCGGGATTGGTGACATTTGTGTTCAGACAAGTGTTGGTTGCACGCTCACACTGAAGGATGTTCGTCACGTTCTAGATTTGCGGCTGAGTTTGATCTCTGGTTCTTTCTTTGATAGAGAAGGTTGTCATCTTGATTTTGGTGGCGGCAAATGCAAGATCACCAAGGGGGCTTTGGTTATTGTACGTGGCAAACTGTCTCGCACATTATACAAGACCAAGCTCAAAGTACTTAGAGACGGCAGTATACATGCAGTTGAGGATAACCAGACAGATGTATGGCACAAACGGTTAGGACACATGAGTGAGAAGGGCTTGAATCTTCTATCCAAGAAGAGGTTATTCCTTGTGGCAAGGATAGTGGTCTCAGTTCATGTGATGCATGTCAGACAGGAAAGAAACGACGAGTTTCTTTCAAGACAAGGTCTGCGGTGAAGTCAAAGCTTCTACAGTTGGTTCATTCGGATGTCTGCGGTCCGTTTGAGATGGCTTAACTAGGAGGCAATAAGTATTTTGTCACATTCATTGATGATGCATCTAGGAAGGTGTGGGTCTACTTGCTGAAGACCAAGGATCATGTTTTTCAATGTTTCCAAAAGTTCCATGCCATGGTAGAGCGGGAGACCGGTGAAAAATTAAAGTGTCTCCGAACGGACAATGGAGGAGAGTACACCTCCAGGGAGTTCCCGGCGTACTGCACGCAGCATGGCCTACGGCATGAGAGGACAGAGCCCGACACACCACAACACAATGGTACAGTTGAAAGGATGAACCGTACTATTGTCGAGAAAGTCAGATGCATGCTGAAGACTGCAAAGTTGCCAAAGACATTTTGGGGTGAGGCAGTGAGAACTGCCTGCTATCTGATAAATCGATCTCCATCAGTTCCTTTGGGGTTTGATATACCTGAGCATGTATGGACAGGTAAGGATGCATCCTACTCACATCTCCGAGTATTTGGATGCAAGACATATGCTCATGTTCCCAAGGAAAAGAGGCAAAAGCTGGATGATAAAGCGGTGCCATGTATCTTTCTTGGCTATGGAGATCAACAGTTTGGATATAGGTTATGGGATCCAGTGAAAAAGACCATGACCAGACACAGAGATGTGACTTTCTGTGAGAGTCAGGCAGTGACAGAGCCTGAGGTTGATGATGCAGAGGCTGCGGGATCAGGTGACAGTTCTTCAGACGATGAGTATGAGGATGATTCAGCTTCTTTACAGGTGCAGTCTTCTGATGATGAAGAAGAGCAACATATCACCATGAGCAGCAGAGTGATAGCACATCAAGTGGTCCAGTTCTAGACGCACAGACGAGTGATTCAACTTCACAGGAAGAGACTTTTGGGCAGGGGGAGCAGGATCAGGACCAGGCAGAGTCCTCAGAGCAGCAGCTGAGGAGGTCTGACAGAGTACGTCATCCTTCATCCAGATATCCGGCATCTCAGTATATCTTGCTTACTGATCAGGGGGAACCAGAGACTTTTCAGGAGGCACAAACTCATAGAGACAGAGTACAGTGGCATCAGGCGATGCATGAGGAGATGAATTCTTTGCAGAATAATGACACCTATGAGATTGTGGCACTTCCCAAGGGTCGGAGAGCACTAAAGAACAAGTGGGTCTATATGATGAAGAATGACGGCACTGGTAGTGATATTAGATACAAAGCCAGACTTGTTGTCAAGGGCTTTGGTCAAAGACCAGGAGTGGATTTTGATGAGATATTTTCTCCGGTTGTAAAGATGAGTTCTATCAGATTGGTTCTAGGCTTGGTTGCTAGTCTAGATCTGGAGCTTGATCAGATGGATGTGAAGACAGCTTTCCTTCACGGTGACCTTACAGAGGAGATCTACATGGAGCATCCAGAAGGTTTTAAAGTCAAGGGGAAAGACCACTTAGTCTGCAAATTAAAGAAGAGTTTGTACGGGTTGAAACAGGCTCCTAGACAGTGGTACAAGAAGTTTGATTCTTTCATGCAGAGTCACGAGTACCAGAAGACAAGTGCAGATCCATGTGTCTACATCAGGAGGTTTCCCAATGACAGGTTCATTATTCTACTACTCTATGTGGATGACATGTTGATAGTGGGTCAGGATCTCAGTTTGATCAGAAAATTGAAGACAGAGCTTTCTAAAGCCTTTGAGATGAAGGATTTGGGACCATCACGACATATTTTGGGGATGCAGATCACACGTGACAGGACACGCGCAAGTTGTGGTTGTCACAACAGAGTTATGTTGAAAGGGTACTTGAGCGGTTTAACATGGGCAAAGCCAAAGTCGTGGGGACTCCACTTTCAGGTCACTTCAAGCTGAGTAAGAAGTCATGCCCATCTACTGATGAGGAAAAGGAGGAGATGGCAATGATTCCCTATTCTTCTGTTGTAGGGAGTTTGATGTACACAATGATGTGTACCCGTCCTGATATTGCTCATGCAGTTGGCGTTGTGAGCATGTTTCTCTCAAATCCTGGAAAAGATCACTGGGAGGCGGTCAAGTGGATCTTCAGATACTTACGAGGCACGAGCAACACGTGTTTGATGTTTGGTGGTTCGGAACCAGTTCTAAAGGGCTTCGTTGATGCTGACATGGCAGGTGATATAGATCACAGGAAATCTACTTCTGGGTATATCTTCACTTTTGCAGGGGGAGCCATATCTTGGCAGTCCAGGTTGCAGAAGTGTGTTGCACTTTCAACTACAGAGGCAGAATACATTGCAGCAACGGAAGCAGGAAAAGAAATTCTCTGGGTGGTGAGATTTCTAAGGGAGCTGGGGATGATTCAGATTGACCAGACTATTTTCTGTGATAGTCAGAGTGCCATTGACTTGAGCAAGAGCACAATGCATCATGCACGGACAAAGCACATTGATGTGAGATATCACTGGCTTCGTGATGTTATAGAGAAGAAGTTGTTGACTCTGAAAAAGATCCATACTGAGAAGAATGCTTCTGATATGATGACCAAGGTGGTGACACGAGACAAGCTAGAGCTTTGTAAGAAGCTCTGCGGTGTACATTCCCAATGATAATCGCTGAAGACCACATCTCCCTCATGGGCTGGAGGGGGAGATTGTTGGGATTAGGAATATAATCCATCCCATGTCTTAGTGGGATTTAGACTTGGGAGGGTTGGTTTGTGCTACCAATCCTAATAGGAGTCAAATCTTGAATAGTAGGAATATGACTTCCTATGTGCAACATGCAGTTGGACTAGGATTCGAACTAGGACTAGAATTCCTAGTTGCAATCACATGCATGGAGGCCTATAAATAGAGGCCCCTGGGGAGGCCTTTGGATTATCCACCGGTTGAGGTGTGAGTTCTCCAGTTGCTTGTTGGTGCCTTCTGTGGTAGAGGGTGCCAGAGAACAAGAACAACTGGTAGAGAAGCTCTCTTGGTTTATAAGAGAGGGCCAACGACTTTGCCTTGAAGCAAAGTAGCGGTTGGCGGTTGCTACCCGGATTTAGGGGTAATTAAATCTGGGAGGTGTGAGTTGTAATTTTATTACATAATGTTTATTAGCGGGATTGCCCCGTGGTTTTTCTCTCCTTATTGAGGGGAGACTTTTCCACGTTAAATCTGGTATTTTTCTTCTTTGGGTTTTATACGCTTGTTGGTAGCGCTTCCGTGACAACTTTTCATCACATCCGGGACTGTATCGGTACAACATCCCCAACAGAGGTTTGGGTGGCGGCGCCGAAGGTGGGATAGGTGGGGGTGCTGGTGGTGGCTGCCCCGAAGGTGGGGTAGGTCGCGGTGCTGGTGGTGGTTGCGGAATAAGTGGAGGATCCGGTGTCAGTATTGGCGGAGGTGCTGGGGAGTAGGTGGGGGTGCTAGTGGTGGATTTGGCGGAGGAGGTGGAGCTGGGGGTGGGTTCGGTGGAGGGGGTGGTTCAAGTGGGGGGATAGGTGGAGGTGCAGGTGGTGGGGTAGGCGGAGGAGGCGGAATAGGTGGAGGATTTGGGGGTGGGTTTGGCGCTGGAGGTGGTTTTGGTGGCGGGATTGGAGCAGGTGGAGGAGGAGGCGGTTCAGGGGTTGAGTTGGCTGCGGCTCCGGAGCAGGGTTCGGGGGTGGAGTTGGCGGAGATTTGATTAAAAGTAAAAAAAGCCATTTTGTTTGGCGTGTTCCAAAGAAACTCCAGCCAATTGGCGTCTTCTAGAAAAACGCCACTCATACATAGTGGCGCTTTCAGTCCCTGTGCTCAGAAAAACGCCAATTAATATGGCGCTTTCAATCTTGGTATCAGAAAAATGCCAATGTGGCGTTTTTAGGTGAAAATCTGCTAGTTTGAGAAATAAATTAGGGAGAGTGCTATTTGGGTAATTTTTTAAAGAAAGTGTGCTATTTGAGTTTTTCCCCCTAATATTTATACCGTGTCTTGTAGCACATAGGAAGCGCACTATGGGTAAATGTTTTAAGAGGAAAACAATAGCACGAATTATCAGGTTACTTAGGTTGTGTGTTCGGTACTTGTTAATGGTGGGAGCCTGGTGCGTGAGTTGTGTGTGGGGGGTGGGTTGTTCATATAAACTTATTTGCTAATTTGTAAGTGGGAAATAACGAGTAGTGATACACACGTTCTGAAACAAACTTTAAAATAAATCAGATTAATAATTATATAACAATCCTTAGTGGTCCACTAATTCTTTACTGGTTTATATTATATTTATACTGACGTGTCATTGTCATGTATTGCTCCTTGTATAAATGTATATCATAAAGATATATTTATTGTAAACCAAGTGTTCAATAACGGCTATACAATAGTCATTAATGGTATACTATTTTTTGTTTGACGTACATAATTTGTATACTGGATGTGTACATTTTCCAAAACTTGTATAAATGTAAATTATAAAAAGTGTTTCCATTATAGGCCAATGGTTCAATAACAGTTTAAAAGCAGTCTCCAACGGTCATGTTTTCGTTATATTGGTGTGTTACTTTGTAATTATGTATGCAAAATGTTCATTGTGTCTGACGTGTCCGGCTTAATTTGTATGCATTTTCTGAGTAATGAACCGGTAGAATGGATGTTGTGTATCATGTTTAAAAAAAAACAAAAAAACAAAACAAGGGAGATAAAGATAAACTGTTGCATGCTTTTTTCATTATTATGGGAAATTAGACTTATGCTTGGATTTTTTCTGTTGTGAAAAACGTGCAAAGTTTTTCCTTTTCCGTTCTTTTTACAAAAAGTTATGTTTGACAATGATCATATAGGGAAACTAAAAATCGTACAGTACATTGGATTATTATTTTTATTAACCATCAAATCGTGCGTATCATCTACTTTGTTGATATAATAAAGGGTTAATTTAAAAAAATATCACAACGTTTGCATATACTAACAAATATATTTAAAAATTACATACATATCATTAAAACCTTTTTTAATTTTCACATTTATCAAAATCTAATTATGCTAGCAAATCCATCAGAATTTTTCTGACAAATGTGTATCACACGGCTGGTGTCGAGGATCTTGTTGCCTAGAATCGGGAAACAACCATGCTTTCTCTTCAGCTGTGGCGGTGTTGGTGAGGCGGGGATCAAGAACAAAGTTTTCGTAAGTTCAAGCAACATCAACAACAATGCAGCTACTAGTGCCGCCTGACTGAGCCTCACCTGAAAATATCTGGACTAACACTGGTTGCTACCACTACCAACTCCATACACTGTCGTACCCATGATTTTAGAAGGTACACAGTTACTAACAGACTGCACTTAGCTAGCTTTTTCTTTGGTGGCCGCCCATGCGGGGCTTAAATGACTATGATCCCCGATTGCCCACTAATGACTCCCACGTCAAGTCACGCATGTAATGGTTTCTATCGCAAAGGAAGGATAGAGGGAGGAATGCACAACGACACCTTTTTTTTTTAAGGTACACGACACCCTTTTTTTCGATTCTTCATATTATCACAGAGAGTTCGGATATCACGTACGTAACCACGATACTAGATAGTGAACGGTGTTGGGATTAGGAATATAATCCAGCCCATGTCTTAGTGGGATTTAGACTTGGGAGGGTTGGTTTGTGCTACCAATCCTAATAGGAGTCAAATCTTGAATAGTAGGAATATGACTTCCTATGTGCAACATGCAGTTGGACTAGGATTCGAACTAGGACTAGAATTCCTGGTTGCAATCACATGCATGGAGGCCTATAAATAGAGGCCCCTGGGGAGGTCTTTGGATTATCCACCGGTTGAGGTGTGAGTTCTCCAGTTGCTTGTTGGTGCCTTCTGTGGTAGAGGGTGCCAGAGAACAAGAACAACTGGTAGAGAAGCTCTCTTAGTTTATAAAAGAGGGCCAGCGACTTTGCCTTGAAGCAAAGTAGCGGTTGGCGGTTGCTACCCGGATTTAGGGGTAATTAAATCTGGGAGGTGTGAGTTGTAATTTTATTACATAGTGCTTATTAGCGGGATTGCCCCGTGGTTTTTCTCTCCTTATTGAGGGGAGAGTTTTCCACGTTAAATCTGGTATTTTTCTTCTTTGGGTTTTATACGCTTGTTGGTAGCGCTTCCGTGACAACTTTTCGTCACATCCGAGACTGTATCGGTACAACATCCCCAACAAGTGGTATCAGAGCGAGGTTGCAGATACAAGTCCAGATGGGGAAAGATGAAGATGCGACGATGATAAAGTTGACAAGCACAAATTGGCAGATTTGGAAACCCAAGATGGAGGATATTTTCTATTGCAAAGATCTATACGATCCGATAGAGGGACAAAAGCCAGAGACTACATCTGATACAGATTGGAAGAAGCTAAATAGGAAAACCATCGGAACAGTGCGGAAGTGGCTCGACATCTCCGTATTCCATCACGTCTCAGAAGAGACCAATGCCAAAGATCTGTGGGAAAAGCTCAAGAAGTTATATGAGCGAAAGACTGTCACAAATAAAGCTTTCTTGATCCGAAAGTTGGTGAACCTCAAGTACCGGGATGGTACAAACATCGCCGAGTATATGAATGAATTCCAAAGCCTTATAAATCAGTTGGGGTCCATGAAGATGGTTCTTGATGATGAACTTCAGGCTCTACTTCTTCTAGGATCGCTACCGGACAGTTGGGAGACACTCGTAGTGACAGTCAGCAATTCTGCACAGGAGGGCAAGTTGACACTTAGACCAGGTGAAGAGCAGCGTACTGAATGAAGAGACTCGACGACGAGCCTCAGGCGACAGTGGATCAAAGGTGCACTTCACAGAGGGCAGAGGCGTTGATAGAGCGAGAAACTGTGGTAGATCTAAGAGCCGCGGTGAATCCCAAGACCGCGAGAAGTCTCGTGGTAGATCCAAGTCAAAGAATGGTAGAGGGTGCTTCCATTGCGGCAAGCTAGGTCACTTCAAAAGAGATTGCAAGATTTGGAAAAAGAAACATGGGTCTGAAGCCAAAGACAAGCAAGATGACGAAAAGAATACTACAGCGACGATCTCAGATGATAGGTGCGATGATGACGATGTGGTCTTAACAGTCCAAGAACAGTGTTTGCATGCTGATGAGGATGATTCTGAGTGGGTGGTGGATACTGCATCTTCTTATCATTCTTCACCAAGTAAGGAGTTCTTCACTTCATACAGGAGGGGAGACTTTGGGAGGGTGAACATGAGAAATTCCAGCTTCTCTAGAATTGTCGGGATTGGTGACATTTGTGTTCAGACAAGTGTTGGTTGCACGCTCACGCTGAAGGATGTTCGTCACGTTCCAGATTTGCTGCTGAGTTTGATCTCTGGTTCTTTCTTTGATAGAGAAGGTTGTCATCTTGATTTTGGTGGCGACAAATGCAAGATCACCAAGGGGGATTTGGTTATTGTACGTGGCAAACTGTCTCGCACATTATACAAGACCAAGCTCAAAGTACTTAGAGACGGCAGTATACATGCAGTTGAGGATAAACATACAGATCTATGGCACAAACGGTTAGGACACATGAGTGAGAAGGGCTTGAATCTTCTATCTAAGAAGAGGTTGATTCCTTGTGGCAAGGATAGTGGTCTCAGTTCATGTGATACATGTCAGACAGGAAAGAAACGACGAGTTTCTTTCAAGACAAGGTTTGCGGTGAAGTCAAAGCTTCTACAGTTGGTTCATTCGGATGTCTGCGGTCCGTTTGAGATGGCTTAACTGGGAGGCAATAAGTATTTTGTCACATTCATTGATGATGCATCTAGGAAGGTGTGGGTCTACTTGCTGAAGACCAAGGATCAGGTTTTTCAATGTTTCCAAAAGTTCCATGCCATGGTAGAGCGGGAGACCGGTGAAAAATTAAAGTGTCTCCGAACGGACAATGGAGGAGAGTACACCTCCAGGGAGTTCCAGGCATACTGCACGCAGCATGGCCTACGGCATGAGAGGACAGAGCCCGGCACACCACAACACAATGGTACAGCTGAAAGGATGAACCGTACTATTGTCGAGAAAGTCAGATGCATGTTGAAGACTGCAAAGTTGCCAAAGACATTTTGGGGTGAGGCAGTGAGAACTGCCTGCTATCTGATAAATCGATCTCCATCAGTTCCTTTGGGGTTTGATATACCTGAGCATGTATGGACAGGTAAGGATGCATCCTACTCACATCTCCGAGTATTTGGATGCAAGGCATATGCTCATGTTCCCAAGGAAAAGAGGCAAAAGCTGGATGATAAAGCGGTGCCATGTATCTTTCTTGGCTATGGAGATCAACAGTTTGGGTATAGGTTATGGGATCCAGTGAAAAAGACCATGACCAGACACAGAGATGTGACTTTCTGTGAGAGTCAGACAGTGATAGAGTCTGAGGTTGATGATGCAGAGGCTGCGGGATCAGGTGACAGTTCTTCAGACGATGAGTATGAGGATGATTCAGCTTCTTCACAAGTGCAGTCTTCTGATGATGAAGAAGAGCAACATAATCACCATGAGCAGCAGAGTGATATCACATCAAGTGGTCCAGTTCCAGACGCACAGACGAGTGATTCAACTTCACAGGAAGAGACTTCTGGGCAGGGGGAGCAGGATCAGGACCAGGCAGAGTCCTCAGAGCAGCAACTGAGGAGGTCTGACAGAGTACGTCATCCTTCATCCTGATATCCGGCATCTCAGTATATCTTGCTTATTGATCAGGGGGAGCCAGAGATTTTTCAGGTGGCACAGACTCATAGAGACAGAGTACAGTGGCATCAGGCGATGCAGGAGGAGATGAATTCTTTATAGAATAATGACACCTATGAGATTGTGGCACTTCCCAAGGGTCGGAGAGCACTAAAGAACAAGTGGGTCTATATGATGAAGAATGATGGCACTGGTAGTGATATTAGATACAAAGCCAGACTTGTTGTCAAGGGCTTTGGTCAAAGACCAGGAGTGGATTTTGATGAGATATTTTCTCCGGTTGTAAAGATGAGTTCTATCAGATTGGTTCTAGGCTTGGTTGCTAGTCTAGATCTGGAGCTTGAGTAGATGGATGTGAAGACAGCTTTCCTTCACGGTGACCTTACAGAGGAGATCTAGATGGAGCATCCAGAAGGTTTTAAAGTCAAGGGGAAAGACCACTTAGTCTGCAAATTAAAGAAGAGTTTGTACGGGTTGAAACAGGCTCCTAGACAGTGGTACAAGAAGTTTGATTCTTTCATGCAGAGTCACGAGTACCAGAAGACAAGTGCAGATCCATGTGTCTACATCAGGAGGTTTCCCAATGACAGGTTCATTATTCTACTACTCTATGTGGATGACATGTTGATAGTGGGTTAGGATCTCAGTTTGATCAGAAAATTGAAGACAGAGCTTTCCAAAGCCTTTGAGATGAAGGATTTAGGACCATCACGACAGATTTTGGGGATGCAGATCACACGTGACAGGACACAGCGTAAGTTGTGGTTGTCACAACAGAGTTATGTTGAACGGGTACTTGAGCGGTTTAACATGGGCAAAGCCAAAGTCGTGGGGACTCCACTTTCAGGTCACTTCAAGCTGAGTAAGAAGTCATGCCCATCTACTGATGAGGAAAAGGAGGAGATGGAAATGATTCCCTATTCTTCTGTTGTAGGGAGTTTGATGTACACAATGGTGTGTACCCGTCCTGATATTGCTCATGCAGTTGGCGTTGTGAGCAGGTTTCTCTCAAATCCTAGAAAAGATCACTGGGAGGCGGTCAAGTGGATCTTCAGATACTTACGAGGCACGAGCAACACATGTTTGATGTTTGGTGGTTCGGAACCAGTTCTAAAGGGCTTCGTTGATGTTGACATGGCAGGTGATATAGATCACAGGAAATCTACTTCTTGGTATATCTTCACTTTTGCAGGGGGAGTCATATTTTGGCAGTCCAGGTTGCAGAAGTGTGTTGCACTTTCAACTACAGAGGCAGAATACATTGCAGCAGCGGAAGCAGGAAAAGAAATTCTCTGGGTTGTGAGATTTCTAAGGGAGCTGGGGATGATTCAGATTGACCAGACTATTTTCTGTGATAGTCAGAGTGCCATTGACTTGAGCAAGAGCACAATGCATCATGCACGGACAAAGCACATTGATGTGAGATATCACTGGCTTCGTGATGTTATAGAGAAGAAGTTGTTGACTCTGAAAAAGATCCATACTGAGAAGAATGCTTCTGATATGATAACCAAGGTGGTGACACGAGACAAGCTAGAGATTTGTAAGAAGCTCTGCGGTGTACATTCCCAATGATGATCGCTGAAGACCACATCTCCCTCATGGGCTGGAGGGGGAGATTGTTGGGATTAAGAATATAATCCAACCCATGTCTTAATGGGATTTAGACTTGGGAGGGTTGGTTTGTGCTACCAATCCTAATAGGAGTCAAATCTTGAATAGTAGGAATATGACTTCCTATGTGCAACATGCAGTTGGACTAGGATTCGAACTAGGACTAGAATTCCTGGTTGCAATCACATGCATGGAGGCCTATAAATAGAGGCCCCTGGGGAGGCCTTTGGATTATCCACCGGTTGAGGTGTGAGTTCTCCAGTTGCTTGTTGGTGCCTTCTGTGGTAGAGGGTGCCAGAGAACAAGAACAACTGGTAGAGAAGCTCTCTTGGTTTATAAGAGAGGGCCAACGACTTTGCCTTGAAGCAAAGTAGCGGTTGGCGGTTGCTACCCGGATTTAGGGGTAATTAAATCTGGGAGGTGTGAGTTGTAATTTTATTACATAGTGCTTATTAGCGGGATTGCCCCGTGGTTTTTCTCTCCTTATTGAGGGGAGAGTTTTCCACGTTAAATCTGGTGTTTTTCTTCTTTGGGTTTTATACGCTTGTTGGTAGCGATTCCGTGACAACTTTTCGTCACATCCGGGACTGTATCGGTACAACATCTCCAACAAGTTGGCTGGAAAACGACAATGCTCTCACAAAACATAACTTTACTGTGATTGACCTTGTTGTTGACCTCTTGCCTTGTGACATTTTCGGCCACCGCCAGACTTTCTTCGCAGCAACCGACTATATCGTCATTAACGCAGGAAGGTCTGGGGGTTCAGGGCAGAGGGAAGAATTTTTCTGTTATTCTAGTACGGATCGGAGGAGTGTGGAGGAGACTGGAATAACGATTTGGTAATTAGTTGATTCCCAAACCAACTGGAAAATATGAGTTGATATCGTTGACAGTGACAAATTGTTATTGACTTTGTTAAAAAGGTCAGTTTTGGATAAAAATGAAACAAAACTAAATATTTTATGATATGGGTGTAATTATTTAAACATTATGATAGATTTGTGAAAATGTGCAAACGTTACATCTTTTAGTGAAATTAACCCTATAATAAATCACATATATTGATACTGGGAACGGATATGTATACAACATAAACCGCGCGTAAAGCCTATCAATTATCATCCTAGACATACTTTCTACTATGGCAATTTCTTTTGGCGTTTTAAGTGTCCTTAAACTTCAGTGTACATATTTGGCTACTTTCAAACTTACTAGGAATGGAGAATGCAGATGCCAAAAGAACAATACATTAGAATATATGATTTTACTCCCGCGTCGCGCAAATGGGTTTAGCTACTTCCCAACTTTAGACGAATAAATGTGTTAATAATAATAATCAAAATAAGTCAACTCTTCTCACTGTATTGTGTCTTCTTCATGAGATCAAAGCGTATCAGTATGAACCCCTATAGACATGTAGTCACGTGCGCACTTGACCTCGTGTTTTCGCGTTCATATTAATACCAAAGAAAGTCAAATCTTCATCGCGGTATTGTGTCGTCTTCATGATATCAAAGCGCCGAAGTGTGAAACCCTATAGACGCATTGCCCCAAGCAGAACTTGAGTTCTTTATCTCCCAATTGGGTTGCTATAGAGTTAGGGTACCCACACCCTCCCACTCACCCAGTTATTCACATGTTGGTTGAAAGATATGATCAATGCTGACGTGGGAGAAAAAACATACACACTATGAAAGAGAAAAATAAGAGATAGAAAAATATTTTGCTCATATCTTATAAATCGTAAGAGATTTTTTGTCGAAATAAAAAACACTAAGTTCACTACAAAAAAATATTTTCTAACAAGATTAATGTTGGCATAATTTGGAAAAAATAATAATATGAAAAGTATAATAAAAGAGGAGAGAATATAAACAATATAATATCTACAAAATTTTAGGCATTGTACACCAAAATGGGAGTAGCATTAGTATTGTACTTCTAAAATGACAGTAGTATACCTCAAAATATAGATATTTTACTCCAAACATAGCTACTATACTTGGATTGACCATCAAGTATAATATTAAATATCAAGTTTGGTATAGTAAACAATCATACTATACATGGTATAGTACTCGTGTTTTTAGATATATTACGTCAATAAGTAAAATATCAATATTGTACCTCCAAAATTGAGAGTATTGTACCCCGAAATATATGTGCATTATAACCCAAAAACATTAGTATATAAATAAAATGGTCCTCGGTACACGTGATTCAGGGTATATTACTCCCATTTTGAGGTACAATAAGAATATTTACTTGTTGATGTAATGTACTCGAAACACGGGCACCGTACCCAGATAATTTGTATGGTACCCTAAAACACGGTACTTAAATTTCTCTCCCATTATTATTTTTCTAAAGTTGTTGGATATATTTTTTACATGGAATCTATTACTTTTTATTTCATCAAAAAATACACTGCCGATTAAAAGTTATGGATAAAATCATTTTCTCTCTTTTTTACTTTTCTTACTTTATTGTTACTAGTTGTACGGAACAAAATGTCTACTTTAGTTCTAAGAACTGAGAGGCTGACGGGTGTATATGATGTAGGAAGACTTGCGGCCAACATTGAAGATAAAATAGTAAGTATTAAAGACAAATCCCAGTTTGTCAAGATTTTCCAAAACCAACGTCCGATGTCAGAAAAAACTCCGTAATACCTTTTCGGAAAGGGAAACATGCCAATAAAGGCAAATCGTAGCTTTGCTGCGAGGTATGCCCTCAAAACCGGATTCGAGTCCGTTTCAGCCTCAGAAATAGTAGTTTTGTATTTTAACAATTTCTTTTATTCTTTTTGTTTTATTTCTATGAGGAAAGTAATTGCATTAGATTAGGATCAGGATTTTCCCTACTTGTATAAATACACCCTCAGTTGTAGCGTTCAAGGCATCTCTTATCGTTTAATAAAATTCGAGACTTGCTCTCTCTCTGGTGGATTCCAGTTCCCTGGTGGATTCCGGGTTGTCTTCCCCAAGTTCTGCGCTTGCAAACTTGGTTATCTTTTAGGATTTTAGTGCTTGCTTTAATACTGTTCTTCCGTACTGCGTCAGGTGGTATCAGAGCCGGCCTTCTCCTGTTCTTTTTCATCTCGGCCATGGCAGACAAACCAGCAACCAAAGCGGATATTGAGAGTATGACTGCGGCTTTTACCACGGCTCTCACTAATCTGACCGAGCAGATGGCGGCGTTTACGGCAGTAGTCACGAACAACAACGCCAACAACAACAATAACCATAGTCATGGACGACAAAACAGGAGAGCGGAACCATACAGGTTCCCGCGAGGTGGAAACAACGCTGGAAACTCGAGTTCTGAAGAAGAAGAAGTCGAGGAGGAAGAACCAGCAGGTCTAGGCAACCAACGAAGCAATCAAGACTATCGTGTAAAGGCTAATATTCCCTTGTTCTACAGGACTATGGGAGTAGAGGAATTTCTAGATTGGCAAATCGACGTTGATCGTTTCTTTGACGTCATGGAGGTTCCTGAACATAAGCAAGTTAAGATGGTGGCGATCCGGTTGAAGAGCACGGCCGCCGTATGGTGGGACCGACTTATCCTTCAAAGGCAGCGACAACAGAAAGGACCAGTTCGTACATAGAGGAGGATGAAGCAACTCATGCTTGAACGATTTCTACCTGAAGATTATGAACAAATCCTCTACAAGATGTACATCGAGTGCGTTCAAGGCAGACGAACGGTGACGGAGTACACAACTGAATTCCTCCGTTATTCCGAACGTAACGAACTGGGAGAATCGGAGAATCAAAAGGTGGCTCGATACATTAGCGGACTAAAATACTCTATACAAGAGAAGATGGGTTACAAATTGTATGGACTGTGACTGAAACATCCAGTCTTGCATTGAAGGCCGAATTGATGAAGAAAAGTCCACGTGGTTTCTCATCTTTTAGGAAAACTGCTCCCCAATTAAACTTCGATTCCAATAGCAGCAAGGAGAAGAGTACGAC
Source organism: Alisma plantago-aquatica (assembly GCA_963693085.1). NCBI lineage: Eukaryota > Viridiplantae > Streptophyta > Magnoliopsida > Alismatales > Alismataceae > Alisma > Alisma plantago-aquatica. Next base: position 1,245,962,708 of record OY856411.1, read on the forward strand.
CCGAGATCCGATTCTTGGATCCAAGGAGGGCGGCAGTTCTAGCGGAGCACGGAAGAGTAAAGCACCTGCCCATAAACCAGAAAATCCATATGCCAAACCCTCAGATGACACATGTTATCGATGTGGCGGAAAGGGACATAGATCTAATGTCTGTCCAACAAGGAGATTTGTTGCTATCCTGAACGATAAAAAGATGACGAAGACCATGACGAGTATGCAGATGTCGAGTTTGCAGAAGAAGAATCTGAGGAACAACTGAATTTTGTGTTGCAACGGACCTTATTTGCATCCAAGGAGGAAGGGCAGCACAAAAATCTATTCAAGACTCATTGTTCTGTAAAAAAACAAAGTCTGCAATGTGATCGTTGATAATGGAAGCACTGAAAATCTAGTTTCACAGAAACTAGTCGACTACATGCAACTCCCGACGGTCCCCCATGAGAAACCCTATACTCTGGGATGGGTAAGTAGTGGTTCTCAACTTCGAATTACATTATCCTACAGAGTTCCTATCTCAATCGGGAAGCACTACAAGGAGGAAGTTCTATGTGACGTCCTAGACATGGATGTCTACCATATCCTACTTGGTAGACCATGGCAGTATGATAATGATAGCACATATCGGGGACGAGATAATGTGCTGATGTTCACGTGGAACAAACACAAAATCGCCATGGCTCCTGTATTACACTTTGTTAGGAAGCCAGAAGAGAAGAAATCAAGTTTCTTAGTAATAACTCAAGATGACAAGGAAATTGATGAAGATGTGAAAGATTCAGAATGTTTCTATCCAGTAGTAGTCAAAGGGCTTCTAAGTGCGGAGAAGGAACAAGAGACGATTCCATAAGAAGTGATGGAAGTTCTGAAAGATTTCAAAGAGTTGATTGCTGAAGAATTGCCAAACGAATTGCCTCCTATGTGGGATATTCAACAACAAATTGATCCGATTCCTGGTTCAAGTCTGCCAAACCTCCCTCATTACCGCATGAGTCCTAAGGAGAATGAGATTCTAAGAGAGAAGATTGAAGATTTGTTGAAGAAAGGATTCATTCGTGAGAGTATGAGTCCTTGTACAGTCCCTGTCTTCCTGGTCCCAAAGAAGAACAACCAATGGAGGATGTGTGTTGACAGCAGGGCCATCAACAAAATAACCATCAAGTATCGCTTCCCAATTCTTCGATTAGAAGACATGATTGACGAATTATCCGGTGCTAAATTATTCTCAAAGATAGACTTGCGAAGCGGTTATCATCAGATCCGGATCAGACCAGGAGACGAGTGGAAGACGGCTTTCAAGAGCAAGGATGGACTGTTTGAGTGGACGGTGATGCCTTTCGGGTTATCCAACGCTCCTAGCACTTTCATGAGATTAATGAACCAGGTGTTGCGGCTGTTTATTGGTTCGTTTGTGGTGGTCTACTTCGACGATATTCTGATCTATAGCAAGACCAAGAACGATCACCTGGGGCATGTCAGACAAGTGATGCAAGTCCTGCAAGAAAATCAATTGTACATCAACCTCAAGAAGTGCATATTCAGTACCAACAAATTACTCTTTTTGGGTTTTGTTGTTGGTGAGGATGGGATTCAAGTGGATAAAGAAAAGGTGAGAGCAATCAGGGACTGGCCTGCACCTAAATATGTTACCGAAGTCTGAAGCTTTTATGGTCTAACCACTTTCTACAGGAGATTTATTTGGGATTTCAGCACCATCACCGCCCCTATTACTGAGTGCTTAAAGAAAGGAAAATTCAAGTGGGGATTTGAACAAGATCCAAGTTTTGCTTTGATTAAAGAAAAGCTTTGTACGTCTCCATTATTGGCACTTCCTGATTTTGACAAAGTCTTTCAAGTTGAATGTGATGTCAACGGAATTGGCATAAGAGCTATCTTATCTCAAGAGAAGAGATCCGTGGCTTTCTTCAGTGAGAAGTTAAGCGAGGCACGCCAGAAGTGGAGTACCTATGATAAGGAGTTCTACGCTGTCTTTAGGGCTCTCCGTCAATGGGAACATTATTTAGTGCATCAGGAATTTATCTTATTCACTAACCACCAAGCATTGAAATTCCTCCATAGCCAGAAAGTGATCAATAAGATGCATTCTAGGTGGGTGAGTTACCTACAAAAGTTTCCTTTTATCATACAACATAAGTCTGGGACGCTCAACAAGGTGGCAGATGCATTGAGTCGAAGAGCCTCTCTACTGGTCACCATCTCTCAAGAGATCATAGGCTTCGAGTGTCTAAGAGATTTGTACAATAAAGATGTTGATTACAAAGAGATATGGGACAAGTACAACAATAGACACCCTTGTGCAAATTTTCATATCAAAGATGGGTACCTCTTCAAAGGAGATGTGTTGTGCATTCCTTGCTCATCTTTGAGAGAGAAGTTGATTCGAGATCTTCATAGCGGTGGACTTAGCAGACATCTGGGCAGAGACAAGACTATTGCTAGCTTGGAGGAAAGATACTACTGGCCACACTTGAGGAGAGACGTCAGCGCCATAGTCAGAAGATGTTATACTTGTCAGGTTTCAAAAGGACAATCTCAAAATACTGGACTTTACATGCCTTTGCCTATTCCTGATGATATTTGGCAAGACTTGACGATGGACTTTGTGTTGGGATTACCCCGTACACAAAGAGGCACGGATTCAGTGTTCGTGGTGGTGGACATGTTTTCCAAGATGACACACTTCATAGCATGCAAGAAAACGGTTGATGCATCTAACATTGCCAAGTTATTCTTTAGGGAGATTGTGCGTCTCCACGGGATTCCTAAATCAATCACGTCAGATAGGGATACAAAATTTATCAGTCACTTCTGAATTATACTTTAGAGATTATTTGGGACCACGCTGAAAAGAAGTTATACTGCTCATCCGCAGACTGATGGACAAACTGAAGTAACAAATAGGACTTTGGGTAACATGATCCGAAGTGTTTGTGGAGACAAGCCGAAGCAGTGGGATTTAGCTTTGCCTCAAATTGAGTTCGCATACAATAGCGCTGAGCACTCTGCTACAGGAAGATCTCCATTCTCTGTGGTTTACACTTCATTTCCAAGGCATGTGGTCGACCTGGTTAAACTCCCCAAGACACATGATACTAGTACAACGGCCAAAACTGTGGCAGAGGAGATTGTTGCTATAAAGGAAGATGTCAAAGCTAAGTTGGAAGCTATTGGGAAGAAGAACAAGTCTGCGGCTGACAAGAAAAGAAGAGTTAAAGTTTTCAAAGAAGGTGATTCTGTGATGATTTTTTTTGCGAAAAGAGAGGTATCCAGTTGGTACTTATAATAAGTTGCAACCACGCAAGTACGGTCCATTCAAAATAACATGAAAATCAATGACAACGCTTATGTTGTGGCACTTCCTGAAGACATGAATATATCCAACACCTTTAATGTTGCTGATATTCATGAGTACCATGCAGATGATGCCCTATATCCATAAGAGAACTCGGGGTCGAGTTCTTCTGAGGTGGAGGAGACTGATGTAGGAAGACTTGCGGCCAGCATTGAAGATAAAATAGCAAGTATTAAAGACAAATCCCAGTTTGTCAAGATTTTCGAAAACCAACGTCCGATGTCAGAAAAAACTCTGTAATACCTTTTCAGAAAGGGAAACGGGCTAATAAAGGCAAATCACAACTTTACTGCGAGGTATGCCCTCAAAACGGGATTCGAGTCCGTTTCGGTCTCAGAAATAGTAGTTTTGTATTTTAACAATTTCTTTTTTTTCTTTTTGTTTTAATTCTATAAGGAAAGTAATTGCATTAGGATTAGGATTAGGATCAGGATTTTCCCTACTTGTATAAATACATCCTCAGTTGTAGCCTTCAAGGCATATCTTATCGTTTAATAAAATTCGAGACTTGCTCTCTCTTTGGTGGATTCCGGTTCCCTGGTGGATTCCGAGTTGTCTTCCCCAAGTTCTGCGCTTGCAAACTTGGTTATCTTTTAAGATTTTAACGCTTAAGATTTTAACGCTTACTTTAATCTTGTCAGTACTGACTATGTTTAGCATTTTCTTTTACTTTATTGTACGTCGAACAGTTTTCGGAAGTCTAGCATCTCTCTTGGTCCAACCTGGCCGCCTTTGGTTGTCTCTCGTCAATAGTGTTGATGGTTTTTTTAAGGACATGTTTGAATGCCATCTCGGCCATCCAAAAATGTTGACGTTAGTTGTTTATGGTTAAAACAAGGGGCCGTCTATATATTGTGTTTTATATACAACGGGCTTGTTTTATGTCATTAAACAAGGAACCGTTTATCTATTTTGACATGATTTTAGTATACAAATGATAATAAAATGCTGCATTCTAAATGCATGTCTAGCAAACGTGGCGATCAAAACAATAACACTTGTAATTTGTGTATATTTAAATCCGCAGTCATCCAAGCACAATAATAAAAAATAACAGAAATTTTTAATTGGGTAATCAAAATTCTATTAGTGATTCCTCATACCACGCTTGTACCTACTGAAAAGTTTGGGAGCGACCGCTATGACTTCACTGAAGCAAGAGAATTCAAGAACACTATGATGAAGGCGGACCACTCAGATCTCGATTTCTCTGGTGTGAAATTCACCTATAATTATGGCGACCTGCAGGAGAGATTGGACTGAACCGTCACTAATGAGGCCTTGATTAGACAATATCCAGACTTGTAGTCGAACACCTACCGCGATTATCTTTGGATCATTATTGCCCTTTGTACTGCAGCTAATGAAAAAAGAGAAGAGACAGCCCAAATTCCTAACTAAGGCCTCCTGGAACAAGGAGGTTGAATTTCAACAAATGTTATCTGACAAGTGGGATAGCTCAACGGCCTTCTACGAGGCACTCCAGGATTCACAACAACCATATTGAACTGGGAACGACACTCAAGGACGAATAAACATAAGAACAAAAATAGATCACTCAGCGACGCTACTATCCTACAAGGGCGAATAAACATAAGAACAAAAACAGATTGCTCAGGAACATTGCTCTCCTACAGAAGATGTTAGCAGATCACTGCGATGCTATAACTAATAATCTTTGTACGGAGATGTAGACTGAATTACAGAAGATAATGAATGATGAGGAGGATGATTGGATACAGAGGGCACATATCAACTGGCTTCAAAATGAGGATAACAACACACGATTCTACCAGGCATGGATAATCAATGTAGAACACCATTACCACTCTAAAAGATTCATACGGTACTTGGGTGTCGAACGAAAGAGATTTACTGAACATGGTGATCGAGCACTTAAAGAAAGTGCTCAATGACCCGGGAGGAAGAAGGTGCCTGGATGAAGCGGCTGTACCCGAAGTTTTTCTACAAGGTTCTGGACTCTGAGGAGTCTATGGTAGTTGCACGCCCTTCATCGACCAAGGTGTTTCTTGTTCTGAAGTCTATGCGCCTGTTTGGTTTGCGATCGAGATTGTGAAATTCAGATTGGATTAGTGGATAGATCTGGATTAGTTTATCTGGATTTGAATTTGTTTCTATTTGGCAGCTTATCCCATTGAAAACACTCATTAGATTGGACTGACCTCATAACATGTGTTTTTCAGTCTAGTATATAAAACAAATAACACAAAAGACAGATTCAAATCTGAACTAGGATATGAAATCCGAAACAGGCCCATCAATTCAATTTCTGCCAATTTCTGCCAAACAAAACAAGATTAGAATTGAGTTGGGTCAGTCGGGATTAGCGCCTATGTGGCACAAAAAGACAACGCCTAATCCAGATCAGATCTCCAACCAAAGAATACGTATGAAGCCTTTCAAGGCGACAAGACCAGATGGAGTCACTGCGGACTTCCTACAAACTAATTGGACCATAATGGGTGGATGGGTGACAAAGTTTGTTCAAGAAATACTCACGAATGCTCCCTTGCGAGATGAGGTATGTAACACCACTATTGTTCTTATTCCTAAAATTTCAAGGCCTAAGAATTGCGAACAATTAAGGCCAATTTCTCTAAACAATATTATGCTAAAACATACGTCCAAGATCATTATAGAACGGCTAAATGCCGTCATCTTGATGGATTTCCTTAGAACAAAGAAGTTTTGTGCAAGGTTGAAGAATTACAGATAACATAGCACTGGTTCAGGAGATTGTTCATGGCATGAAAAGCACACACAGAGCTAAGATGATGGCTTTGAAGATTGACCTTACTAAGGCCTATGACAAAATGTCTTGGGATTTTGTTCAGGACACATTGATTCGTGTTGGCCTACCACAGAACATCAGAAGTTACATAATGCAATCTATCACAGGTGGATACACTTCCATTGTATGGAACGGAAAATAGTGTAGGACTTTCAAATTTAGTAGGGGGTTGAGACAAGGAGATCCTCTCTCACTATTTTTTTTATATGTCTAGAAAGACTCAGTCGGATGATCCATGAAAGGGAACGAAATGATTGTTGGAGACCTATCAAGCTGGAAAGATCTAGTATGACGATTGTGACGCCCCAATGTGCCACACAATGAGATTACTCAAAGCAAATCATGGAGTTATCATTAACAATAAGATTGCCATAAAACATGGTAAGTTAAAACCAATTTCATATCCACTTCAAGTGGAAACATTTGCATCCGAGTCCACAAAAACTACATGTATTACATATCTCATGCCAAAGATTATTACATGATATTGTTCACTAGCTCACTGGCCACAACCTATTACAAGAGATAACATGTTCACATACATACATGCGATATCCCTACAACAATGACATATAGCCATAACCTCATATTGATGTACAAACTATAAAAACCTCCCCAAGGACCTAAGAGTACAAGGACGACACATATGACTCTACTACAAAACACTAGCAACATGTCCAACCTTTCAATAGCTACTACTCCTCTTGCTGATCAACCTCAACTGTACGATCTCTACCCCATCGTGCACAACCACCTAAACGATGTGGAAACTCATAGAGTGAGACCAAGCATCCCATCAAAATATATAACTCTCTACCAACATCTATTAAGCATAGATAAACTTAAGGCAGAAAGATAACATATATAATCAGGTTGAGCATATTTAACTACATGATATGAATAAATCAATTACCATTGTCTAACAATTCAGACATCTACAACTGAGTAGTAGAACATCTTTTATTTTTTAATAAAGAATATGAGGAACATGTATAACACCTGATTTCTCTTACCACATCATAAGTCGAGAAATCAATACAAAATATAAGGCAAAGGGTCATCCAAAGTGATCCATATTTAACCCTAAGAAATCATACTACATGGTTGTATTACATATTTTATTTACACTGAGGATTTGAGGCAAACCACACAAATCCAAGCGACCACTGTAAAGTCAAAATCAGTGCCATACAAGATCAATGGAAGAGTCAGAATCCATGATCTTCTCCTACACTACTCGTTCAGTTCAAGTCTGCACTGTAGTGACATATAGTCAAATTGCAAAGACAACAACTTATAGTCAGAGCTATAATCATGTAGAGAAAACAACTCATAGTCAAGGCTATGGTCATGTAAAACACCTAGCCCGCCTCGGTACAGGTCACGACACTAGAAACCAGGGTATAATACCCAATCACAGAGGTAAAACCACATCTGTCCTCTATCACATCATATCACATGCTCATCACCGGGACTTGATCATAGTCATTCTCAAAACACTTGGGATCAAGATGTTAATGACACATAGTCACTTGCACCTCGCGTACTCAATAGTATGCACTCCAGGTTTCCCTTGGGAATACCCGTTTCACCATCTAGAAAAGTACTGACATTGAAGATGGATCTATGGCACATGGCAGCAACATGATTAGGGTTCCACTTTATTCGTTAAGACAATTGAGTATCTTTTAGCATCAATCAAGTTACAGTGTATAAACTTGTTGATCACCTAAGGCAAATGAGTTTTAAATTTTATATATCTCAACTTTTCAATCACCCACAAGTATATGGGATCGATTGTCATTGAGGTCGAGCCACAGGGAGCACGGGTAGCTAGGTGCAAAGGAACTAACATTCAACAATCTAAGTCGATTACAACAGTAGAGTTTGGTTGCAAATAGCTAAAAGACAAGTAAACAACAAAAAAATTAAATTAAAGGTTGTTTTCAGATTTTAGAGAGTCTTGGACATAAGATTTCACTGTCGCAACATCACATCATGTGTAACTACGAGATTAAAGCATGCCATTAAACTATTATGGAAAGTTTAAAGTAGCAACTAGTTGGTCAAACCAAGGCGAGGACAAATGTGTTGCAGATCCTTAAGCCTCTCTCAGGTTTCATAGAGCATCTCACCTTCTTGTTGCTTGAAGTTGGTGATTTGGTTCCTCATCTGAGATGTCTTGATAGGAGGGAAATACGTAGTAAGAAAAACATTTAGCAACTCATCACAACTCTTAATGGAACACTTGGGTAACGAGGAGAGCCACACCTTGGCTCAGTCTCGTAAGGTTAATGGAAACAGTAGTAGACATACTCCTTCACTTGGAACACCATTGATCTTGAAGGTATTCATGTACTACAAAAACTCTGGTATGTGAAGATTTGGATTTTCCATAGGAGTTCCTCCAAAGTGGTTATGTTAGATCATCTACATAATTGTAGGCCTGATTTAGAAGTTATTGGCTTCAATGATAATATGATCAATGGCTTCACAAATATTAATGGTAGTCGACACAACAAACTCTTTAAGATGGCAGTTGTCCTCCATCTCCGATGCTTGATAGTGAACGGGTGAGGATGGTGGTGAAGGTGTTGAATGAGGTGAAGGTGGATGTGATTCCTGTAAGTTCATGGAGTTATAACCTTTCCTTTCTCTCCTTCAATTATAAAAGGTTTTCTCAGTTTCTAGATCTAGGAAGATGGATGTCTGAAGACCCTCTTGGAGCGATGCATGCAACCTACAAAAGAAATATGTTACAACCCCAATTTTTTGGGTTCTTTTGGTGAGAAATGTAATTTCTCATATTAAAGAAATTTGAATAAATAATGACATAATTTGTTTGGAATAAATGAGTTTCGTTTAAAATAGCCTTGTTGATTTATTTGTGGGATTTATTGGCTATTGGGCCCAATAACAAGGAAAAGGCAAAATAAACTCCATTATTAATAAGAAATGGAGAAAAGAAAAATGTAGAAACCTCTAGAAGGCAATAGAGTGTAATCCAAAGGTGGATTTCGTGCCTCTTGGGTTCTTTGGGTTCCAAGGAGTCCAAAGTTGAAAAGAAAAGGCGATAAGAAAAGAAAAGATTAATTAAGTATTTCTTTATTAAGAAAGAAATTGAAAACAATGGAAAAACGTGGAAAATAAGTGGAAAGAGGTGTAACTAAGTTATCCTTGATGGATTTTCATATCCATGAGGTTTCTAATATTAAAAGGAATGCCAATGAGGAAAATAAAAAGAAAGATAAAGAGAAATCCTCAAAAAGAGATATTTTAATAAGAAATAAACAAGATAATGTGAAATAATGAATATAGATGCATCTAGAAGATAATAAGTATCCTTAATGAGGAATTTCGAAATATTTGAGTTTCTTGGGGTCCAAGAAGCCCCAATGGAGGAAAAGAAAGAGAAAATACCAAAAATAGAAAATAAGATAATAATATGATGCATAATGAATGGTTTTTGTAGTATTGTTTAAAAGGAAGTAATTTCTATTAAAAGAAAATAGAAATTCATGCCAATGGATTAAAAAGCAAGAATAAAGAGAATAAGTGAGAGGAATTCCGAATTCCTAAATATCCAAACAATAAAGAATATCAAAAGGATGTTTAAGAGAAAGAAGATTGCTTTTTCATGAAGGAATCAGATTCCTAGTAGGAAAGGACCTTATTTCTTCGTGAGCAAGCATCATAGGCCGTTGTTACCCTTATCTATAAAAGGAGAGAGAGCCCTGGGCCGAGTCTAGGAGAGATATCCCACGTACCCCCCTTTCTTCTTCATCATTTTAGTTCAAAACCCTAGTAGAGGGGAGCCACGTGACCCTGGGGCAGCAAGGAGCCCAGGTAGGGTTGCGAGGGAAGCTGCATATGCCACGATGACAGAGCGAGGTCAAGAAAGCATAGTCGTGCCCTGATGAAGGTGCAACAGTGGCTGGTTGGCAGCAACAAGGCTGTAAGATGCATGTCTGTTGCTCCTGACCTAGCCATATAGGCCACGCATTGGGTGGCGACAGCTGTCGAGGTCTGAGGGAGATAGAAACATCCACCCAGGTTGTGCCTAGGGCTGCGCTCGACGGAAGCAAGAGCAACAAGAGGTTGAAGACAACATGTTGGCCGATTGGACGGATATACCCCCTGGGGTATGAAGCACCGGCCAACTTAAGGGAGGGCAGAACGGACATTTCAAAATGTTTCTGATCAAGTCAAGCAACGTTGCATGATAAAGGCTACGTGGCACCTCCCTATTGGCCAAAGTAAGTGGATTTTGTAAAATTCGTAGTTAATTATTCGTAGCTCGGATTAGCACACATAAAATATGAAAGTTGCTCAGAAAAATGAGGGGAATCCATTAATTGAAGCCTGATTCTGATTGCAATTCAAAAAGTGTATAAAGTTATCATCTTTAATGGTTTAATTAATGAAAAACCCTTAAAATTGATGATAATTGAATATAATGATGCTCTCTGCTTGTTTTGAGCGAATATTAACCTAGTGATAATTAAAAGGATGATTTAGATCTAAAAGAATGATCTTTGTACATAATTGTCTTAATTTAGGGTTTTATATACCTAAGTTTGCATTAATGGGCTTAGAAACTCTAATTTAGGAGAATGCCTTTTAATGGTTTTAATTGTTTAAATCCATGAATAAGATAGTGTACTGTTGTTATAAATCCAATTTGAGTATAAAAGATCATTAATGTGGATAATTTGGGTTTCCTAGTGTATTTAATGATAAATTAGGGTTTGCTAACATAAACGATGAGAATTGAAGTAATTAGGGTTCCTTTGAGAATCAAACTATAATTCTTTGTTGAGTTGTCAATTCAAAGAAACCTAAATATGATAATTGGCCTTAATGATCTGGACATGACTTAAAAGGGTTAAAATGGTAGTTTTAGTATAAAGGCGATATATTAGACTTTCAATTGTGCCTATGATGTTGAAAGTAGGGTTTATGGACTAACAGAGCATTAAAAGTGATAAATGCATAATGAAGGATAAACCCCTAATAAAACCCTAAGGTCGGCCTAGAAATCATAAGGTGGAATACAAGTCGATCCTGAGAATGTTTTGAATAAATTAATGACACTTGGATGTTATGCATTATTTTCAGGATAATGTTGATTTCTTGTTTGATTGTATTGAATATTAATGATTGGACATCAAGTTGCTCTGGATCAGGTATGTGGTTACACTTATGAATATCTCGAATTAGTTTTCTAAAGTTTTCCTCAATGACTTGAATTAAACTGTTGGATGAATTTAATTCATGCAAACTATAATGTGGATATGACTATCACTTAAGATAAGTGCCTACTAGCTCAGATCCTAGTCCCCTCTGTGGCTTAATAGTTTGACCTAGTACATGGCTACCTATGGGGTAGGTCCATCAGGTCATTGGATGACTTAGTACATGGCTACCAATGGGGTAGGTCCATCAAGTCACCTTGAGTTAGGGATTGGGCTACCTATGGGTAGTGCCATGTGACTCTTCAGCATACCTTGAGTCAGGGATTGGGCTACCTATGGGTAGTGCCATGTGACTCAACCCTATATATTGATCTACCTGTTAGGTAGGATCATGTGGGGTTTAATGGGGATCTACCATGATGAAGGTAGCATCCAGGTCCACTACATGCACAACACAGAGATAGGGGATAGGTAAGGATTGAGTAGTATTGCTTAAGTCGTAATCTTGGTTGTTAAATGAAAATTTGTTGATTACATTGTTATCATAGTTGCACGATTATTGTTTCCCCCACGTACCAGCTTTATGTTGACCGACATTTTGTTTGTCGGCATTTTAGGTACAAGTGAAAAGGACAAACAGTAAAGTGGCATATGTGGAATTAAATGAGGATTAACGATCAAGGAGGATTAGTTAGAATATTTTCTCATATGGATAGAAGTTTAGTAATCCAAGTTTTTCAAAGGTATGCAAAAAGTTTTAATTTATACCAGATTTCAGTATAGTTGGTAGAATTTGATAATTGTTATTGATTATTTGTCGAAGCTTTGATCCTGTTAATTGGGTTAATGGCTCTGACCTTCTGGTTTCCCTTAATTAGGGGTTACCAGGAGGTGGGGTTTTTACATTTGGTATCAGAGAGTAGGTTCCCCATTTAATCTTTAATAATTATTAAATTTTACAAACTTTATAGAACCCAAGGGAGTTATTAGAGGAATTTCCGAAAGATAGAGGTGTCTAGAAAAGGATCACGTCTGGGGGCTGGCAAGATTTTCCTCCGCACCGCTAGTCGGAATATGAGGACTCCCGGATTAGTGTGACTGCCTGGCCAATGTCTTAGGATCTGACTCTAAATAAGATATCTTTAGGACTCTCTCATCGTGTTCATCCCTTCTCAACTCAAATGCTATTAAGGATTATAAGAATTAGGGTTTCTCTCTTTTCCTCACCCTCTTGAGGTATGGGTAAGGTTGATAAGGATTAAGGAATCCTCCACCAAATTAATGAAAAGCATGTAAATAAGATGTCATGGACATACTCTTAATAGATTAAGTGTAAACTAAAGAATAGATACATGCTTAGGTCGTATGGTATAAGTTGTCATGCCCTTACGAGAGACCAAAGGATATACCTTCTTGTCAGGAGGATAAGTAAGCAGAGTTAGTCATGGAGGTAGAGATCTCCATTATAGGTAGAGACCTGGCACATCCTATGGATGATGTTAACCCTAACCCTAAGTGGAGGTTAGAGAGAGGGATGACACAATGAGTTAGATGTCATGGTAGATCAAGTATTTGGGATGGACATGCCTTTGGGATGCCATACGAGCCATGAGAGGTTGGATAACCTATTAACTTTGGCGACCCAACCCTGGGAAGGGTCATGCATGAGCGAAAGATACCTCCTTCATGGATGAGGTTAGTGAAGAACCTATAGAACCCTATGGGCTTTTGCAAGTAGGGGATAGCATGCACCCAGAGTACATCAGTAGTACGAGCAGTAGATTGAAACCCTGGCCAGGATAGCTTATGAGATAAGCATAAAGAGCTATGGATAACCTTGAGCAGATATAAGCTTGAGGGGTATGTTTATAAGCTTGATCCACCTTCATGAAAAGAGGACCTCTGGTAGTAAGGTTGTGTGGAGGGTTATCTCTAAAAAGGAAGAACAAGAACCATGCAAGAAGGTTGGAAGCCTTTATTCTGAGATATGAGTGATAGTGTGGAGTCGAGGGTGATACGACCTAAGTGAATGATAGTCGTTGCCTCATGCTTAATCCCTGGAAGCTGATGATATCTTGGTGGCCTAGAGAGAGGATGATGCTTCTGGTACCTATGTGCCTATGGTATAAGTGTTTACCTACTGAGATGAGATAAGAGTGCCTTAGACCCTGAGGAGGTTTAAGTAACCAGTTGTGAGGCTTTATACCTAGTTGGTTGTCCTTGAGGAGGACTCAACTCTGAGGTGTTGCTCATATAAAAGGATCATGGGAGTACATGACATACCTTCGACATGCTTGATTCATGGTTAAGAGATTGAGCATGCAGTTGGACACCCAAAGGTGAACCTAGGGTTCCTAGACCTAAGAGGGGAAGTAGTGTACCTGATACTCATGATGAGATTTGAGTCTCTATAGTTTCGAGCATGGTACTCCTCATGTGTAGTGGAAAAGGGAACCCCTTAAGTTAAAGGTATGTTTGATGAACCCCTTACAACTAAGTTGGTTTAATGTTGAGGATGAGAACAAGGGTGACCTAGTATGGTTTGTAGGTGTTTGCTTGTGCCTTAGTAGCTTTCTAGGGCTAAGTATGCTCATGTGGATGCAGACCCTAAACATAAGGACGCTTGTGACCTTTGTTATCAATGTGTAGTTTCCTCCCATCCTGGGAGAGGGACCCTCTTGTAGGGTGTATACCCATTTTGTTGGTTTTGAGGTAACCTAAAGAGGTTTCATAGGATCTTAAGAAGATAAGTGAAGAGTGCATGGTAATAGAATGAACATGTAGACCCATAGTTAACCATCTCTAAGTGCATGTGGATGAGTTACCATGGAGGTAACCGGTATGGGGCCCGACCAGGGTAGGCAGGTTGCCATGACCCCTATGAAAGGATGGGATTCAGCCATGAATGCAGAGAGAGATGATGAAGGCTTGGGTAAGATTCTAAGTTGAACATGTACTATGCTACAATCCTAAGTCTATCCTAGGGTCAGGTAGGGGTAAGACTGATGGAAGTAGGAGTTGCCTAATTCCCTAGTTGCACATGACCATAGGGTCGAGAGGTAACGACTATCATTGTCTAAGGGCCATGGGTTAGGAGATTGATCACCTTTGTGAACTCATGGGACCCAAAGGGTAGATTTGTAGGGCACTCTCGGGATGCATAAGGGAAGATGGATGACCCCTAAAGTGCCGACACCCTATAGACCAAGAGGAGATGACCAAGGAATATGTGTGGACCTAAGTAGGTTCGAAACCAGTTTTCCATGGAAGTAACTTTGATATCATGATGTTTGTGATGAAGAGACATAGGTTGCACGTTTCAACTTAGATTTGAAGGTGTATTGGAAAGGTGGGATGTACCATCTCTACTCTTGGAATAGGAAGAACTCTGTATTTAGATGACCTCTAAATGCTTATTTCCTTTTGTTATGGGAGTGAGAGATAGGACAGTACGCATGCCTTACACCAAGGATAAAGATGATGTGAGTTGGAACATTGCTATGAGGTATGAGGAGAGAGACGATAACATACCCTTGCAAAGTGAACGATAGGTACAAACGATAAGAGTATTAAGGTAATCATCTTGTGAGAATGTTTTATCATGATCTATGTGGAATTTGCAAGTGATACAAGTGTGATAACCAAGAGGATGAGATCGGAGTGTTCTGATGAAGATAGACTTAGAGTTTGGGACTATATGATAAGTGGAATACATGGAAGTGTATGTATTCAACATCACCTAAGGATGTGAAGTGGTAATAGATGCTCTGGATGAGATACAGTGGCCTAGTTTATCTAGAGGCTAGAATAGGTTGTTAGGTTAACCTTAAGTTGGAAAAATAGATGAGTTTGGCTAACACACAGATGTGAGAATATTGGTTTATCAAGTTAATGATAAAAGGATGGTGGTAGAACCTTAGATGTACTTCTTTGGATAGGAAGATAATAAAACCATGATGAGAGTGGTTTAGGGATTATGAAGAATCGATCTTGAGGAATCATGACATACAGGAGATCATGGTTTTAAGATCACCATACACCATGATACTACAAAGATAGTAAGTGACAGTAGTACTTTGGATGCTTAAAATGAAGTTGCATGTGGTATGTGGCCATGCAAGCCAAGAGGTGAAGAATGAACACCAGTAACCCAATACATTGATATAAAGGATAAAGAGTCCCTGAGAGGGAATGGGAGTTCCTTACTGTAAATGTTGTGGTAAGTCTCTCCTAGACCAAGGAAGGCCAAGATGTAATATGGGTTATGGTAGATCGCCTTACCTAGATGACATGAGAGAGTAAGAGTACTGTCAAGGGACAGATCAGGTTGAACTACTTATAAGAGAGAGAGAGATGGCTCAACTACACCATGACGTGAGCTCAAAAGTTTGTGAGTATAAACTAAAGGCTCACTTTCATAAGGTGGAAGTGGATACATGAATAACTCGATGTCAGTACAGTTTATCACCCCATACTAATGGTTAGTATGATCCAGACTAGAGGGTGTGATGAGAGCATGTGTGCTCATTCAGGGTGATACATAGAGACAGTTCTTAAGATGTGATGTTAACCACCATAGTGTTTATCGGGATGCAAGAAGTATTATAAGGAGGTTGTGTCGATCACTACTTCATTACGATGATGTTGGTGAAGGAGGCCTCGTGAAGGTCAGAAAAGAACCACAGTGTGTGCAGATGAAGTCGCTTTGATCGTGTAATGGCTGAGAGAGAGAGCCCAGAGGTGACATGAGTCGTGAGTTGATGCAAAGCAGACTGACATGCAGTTCACTGTGAGAGAGTATGTGATGTGAAAATCCGACCCCTCTAAGTTACAGCTGAGAAAGTTGAGTCCCCGATATATGGGTCCATTTGAGATGGATTGGTGGATATGGTTGTGTTTAGCCTTACCCCTCATGATAAAATGACGTATAATGTGTTCCATGAGTCTGGTCTAGAGCACTATGTGAGGTACCCAAGCCAAGTGTTGAGCCCTGAACCTATTCAACTTTTGGGAGGCTGAAATGTCCTGAGTCACCTATGAGGGTACGATATACCAAGGTAAGAAAGAACTCAGATGAAAGAATATGAGATGATGAAGGTTCTTGGGAAGCACCATGGAAAGGGTGAAGCCACATGGGAGCCCTGATGGACATAAGAAAGGCTTATCCTGAATTGTTTGTTTGCTTGATGGAATTTTGAGGACAAAATTCTTATAAGAGGGGAAGGATGTTACAACCCCAATTTTGGGGGTTCTTTTGGTGAGAAATGTAATTTATCATATTAAAGATATTTGAAAAAATAATGATATAATTTGTTTGGAATAAACGAGTTTCGTTTAAAATAACCTTGTTGATTTATTTGTGGGATTTATTGGCTATTGGGCCCAATAACAAGGAAAAGGCAAAAGAAACTCCATTATTAATAAGAAATGGAGAAAAGAAAATGTAGAAACCTCTAGAAGGCAATAGAGTGTAATCCAAAGGTGGATTTCGTGCCTCTTGGGTTCTTTGGGTTCCAAGGAGTCCAAAGTTGCAAAGAAAAGGCGATAAGAAAAGAAAAGAGTAATTAAGTA
This sequence comes from Alisma plantago-aquatica, assembly GCA_963693085.1. Lineage (NCBI taxonomy): Eukaryota > Viridiplantae > Streptophyta > Magnoliopsida > Alismatales > Alismataceae > Alisma > Alisma plantago-aquatica. The sequence goes on from OY856411.1 coordinate 1,245,979,656, forward strand.
TTTCTTTATTAAGAAAGAAATTGAAAATAATGGTAAAATGTGGAAAACAAGTGGAAAGAGGTGTAACTAAGTTATCCTTGATGGATTTTCGTATCCATGAGGTTTCTAATATTAAAAGGAATGCCAATGAGGAAAATAAAAAGAAATATAAAGAGAAATCCTCAAAAAGAGATATTAATAAGAAATAAACAAGATAATGTGAAATAATGAATATAGATGCATCTAGAAGGATAATAAGTATCCTTAATGAGAAATTTCAAAATATTTGAGTTTCTTGGGGTCCAAGGAGCCCCAATGGAGGAAAAGAAAGAGAAAATACCAAAAAATAGAAAATAAGAGAATAATATGATGCATAATGAATGGTTTTTGTAGTATTGTTTAAAAGGAAGTAATTTTTATTAAAAGAAAATAGAAATTCGTGACAATGGATTAAAAAGCAAGAATAAAGAGAATAAGTGAGTGGAATTCTGAATTCCTAATTATCCAAACAATAAAGAATATCAAAAGGATGTTTAAGAGAGAGAAGCTTGCTTTTTTATGAAGGAATCAGATTCCTAGTAGGAAAGGACCTTATTTCTTCGTGAGCAAGCATCATAGGCCGTTGTTACCCTTATCTATAAAAGGAGAGAGATCCCACATACCCTCCTTTCTTCTTCATCGTTTTAGTTCAAAACCCTAGTAGAGGGGAGCCACGTGACCCTGGGGCAGCAAGGAGCCCAGGTAGGGTTGCGTGGGAAGCTGCATATGCCACGATGACAGAGCAAGGTCAAGAAAGCATAACTGTGCCCTGATGAAGGTGCAACAACGGCTGGTTGGCGGCAGCAAGGGCTGCAAGATGCATGTCTGTTGCTCCTGGCCTAGCCACGTAGGCCATGCACTGGGCGGCGCCCCAGGTGCGGATGATGGCGGTGAGGCTAGGGCAAGGGGTAGTGACAGCTGTCGAGGTCTGAGGGAGAGAGAAACAGCCGCCCAGGTCACGCCTAGGGCTGCGCTCGACGGAAGCAAGAGCAGCAAGAGGTTGAAGACAATCTGTTGGCCGATTGGACGGATATACCCCCTGGGGTATGAAGCACTGACCAACTTAAGGGAGGGTAGAACAAACATTTCGAAATGTTTGTGATCAAGTCAAGCAACGTTGCATGATAAAGGCTACGTGGCGCCTCCCTATTGGCCAAAGTAAGTGGATGTTGTAAAATTCATAGTTAATTATTCATAGCTTGGATTAGCACGCATAAAATATGAAAGTTGCTTAGAAAAATGAGGGGAATCCACTAAAAATATAATTGAAGACTAATTTTGATTGAAATTCAAAAAGTGTATAAAGTTATCATCTTTAATGGTTTAATTAATGAAAAACCCTTAAAATTGATGATAATTGAATATAATGATGCTCTCTGATTGTTTTGAGAGAATATTAACCTAGTGATAATAAAAAGGATGATTTAGATTTAAAAGAATGATCTTTGTACATAATTGTCTTAATTTAGGGTTTCATATACCTAAGTTTGCAATAGTGGGCTTAGAAACCCTAATTTAGGAGAATATGTCTTTTAATGGTTTTAATTGTGTAAATCCATGAATAAGACAGAGTATTGTTGTCATAAATCCAATTTGAGTATAAAAGATCATTAATGTGGATAATTTGGGTTTCCTAGTGTATTTAATGATAAATTAGGGTTTGCTAACATAAACGATGAGAATTGAAGTAATTGGGGTTCCTTTGAGAATCGAACTATAATTCTTTGTTGAGTTGTCAATTCAAAGAAACCTAAATATGATCATTGGCCTTAATGATCTGGACATGTCTTAAAAGGGTTAAAATGGTAGTTTTAGTATAAAGGCGATATATTAGACTTTCAATTGTGCCTATGATGTTGAAAGTAGGGTTTATGGACTAATAGAGCATTAAAAGTGATAAATTCATAATGAAGGCTAAAACCCTAAGGTCGGCCTAAAGGTGGAATACAAGTCGATCTTGAGAATGTTTTGAATAAAATAATGACACTTGGATGTTATGCATTATTTTCAGGATAATGTTGATTGCTTGTTTGATTGTATTGAATATTAATGCTTGGACATCAAGTTTCTTTGGATCAGGTATGTGGTTACGCTTATGAATATCTCGAATTAGTTTTATGAGGTTTTCTGAAGTTTTCCTCGATGACTTGAATTAAACTGTTGGATGAATTTTATTCATGCAAACTATAATGTGGATATGACTATCACTTAAGATAAGTGCCTACTAGCACAGATCCTAGTCCCCTCTATGGCTTAATAGTTTGACCTAGTACATGGCTACCTATGGGGTAGGTCCATCAGGGCATTGGATGACTTAGTACATGGCTACCAATGGGGTAGGTCCATCAAGTCACCTGGAGTCAGGGATTGGGCTACCTATGGGTAGTGCCATGTGACTCTTCAGCATACCTTGAGTCAGGGATTGGGCTACCTATGGGTAGTGACATGCGACTCAACCCTAGATATTGATCTACCTGTTAGGTAGGATCATGCAAGGTTTAATGGGGATCTACCATGATGAAGGTAGCATCCTGGTCCACTGCAGGGACAACACAGAGATAGGGGATAAGTAAGGATTCAGTAGTATTGCTTAAGTCATAATCTTGGTTGTTAAATGATAATTGGTTGATTACATTATTATCATGGTTGCACGATTATTGTTTCCCCCACATACCAGCTTTATGTTGACCGACGTTTTGTTTGTCGACATTTTAGGTACAAGTGAAAAGGACAAACAGTAAAGTGGCATATGTGGAATTAAATGAGGATTAACGATCAAGGAGGATTAGTTAGAATATTCTCTCATATGGATAGAAGTTTAGTAATATAAGTTTTTCAAAGGTATGCAAAAAGTTTTAATTTATACCATATTTCAGTATAGTTGGTAGAATTTGATAATTGTTATTGATTATTTGTTGAACCTTTGATCCTGTTAATTGGGTTAATGGCTCTGACCTTCTGGTCTCCCTTAATTTGGGGTTATCGGGAGGCGGGGTCGTTACAAAATAGGTTAGAAAGAATCACACTACTAAAAAGGTATCACTATACGAAAGATGAAAATGGTGACTTAGTCTCAAATTCTAACTAGCACTTTTACTCTAGATAAAATACCATAGCTCCCCGACAACAATGTCAAAAACTTATTGATCGCCTATGGAAAACAGGTTTTAAAATTTATATATCTCAACTCGTCAATCACCCGCAAGTATATGGGATCGATTGTAGTCGAGGTAAACCACATGGAGAATAGGTAGCTAGGTGCAAAAGACTAAAATTCAACAATCTAAGTCGATTACAACAGTAGAGTTTGGTTGCAAATAGCTAAAAGATAAGTAAACAACAAAAGAACTTAAATTAAAAGTTGTTTTCAGATTTTAGAGAGTTTTGGACATAAGATTTCACTACCACACCATCAAATCATGTGTAACTACAAGATTAAAGTATGTCATTAACCTACAAGGAGGTTGTCATCATCATGCACCTCCCGATGACATGAGATGGTTCTCTCTTTGCATAACACTTATGTATCTATGCTTAGACTCGAACACAACCTTGAAACCCTCAATATTCTCCAGCCACTCTCGTGGTCTAGAGCATATTTCCATGCATCCTACTCTCTACTCCCTCATACATCCTCCTGAATAGAACAAGGAAGCATAAAAAATGTATAAAAGGTGGCCAGCTAAGCATACAAGCAAATAAACACCATAGGAATCTATGGATAAGCAAATTAACTAGCATTCGATATAAATTTTGAGTTCACAAGAGTAATGGCATGGGAGTTACTATTCCATGCCCAAGAAGAAGGTTCTAGTCGTACACAATGGGGAAACACAAGCACATTGTAGAATTTTTAGAGTTTTGCATAGTTAAAAAGAAGAAAAAGCTAAGGCAACCAAAAGTAAAGTCAAGGGAAGTAGAATTCCATCTAGAGGACTAAATTTCACCCTTGGAGCAGCTTCAACTCAGACAATCTTCCCTCCCGAGAAGCTTGAATGAGAAGAAAAGTTCTGATGCACCTTTTGGAGAAGAAATGGTGAAGAATGGAAGTTCTTTTCCAAGAAACCTCTTCCTACTCCCCAAAATCACCTCCTCTTGCTTTGGAACTTCTCTTGGTTGAAATTTGTCTCCAAATGGCGAGTCATATCTGCCCAAGTGGCTGCACTCACTTTTAAAATGAGGGGCGGTTGCTGCTGAAATCTGCTAAAAATTGACAGAGACACGACATGTCTTTATGGAGACACGACGTGTATCATCATGCAACCAGCTCCTGAACTGCATCCTCACGATAAGTACACAGCATGTTCTAATAGGGACATGCTATGTAGCTGCTACTGGAGTCAATCAGGGAAGATAGTACACGTCGTGTGCTATTAAACACACAGTCGTGTGCGTTGGAAGAAAGTTGAAGTCGATCTTTGAATCATGAGGACACACCGTGTCTTATTCTCTGTAGTTTGGGCATCAAGGCCATTAGAAACTTACACGCCCATGTATTAAATAACACACAACATGTTTTTTGCTTCGTGAGCTCTATCTAGAAAGTTATATGTCGTGTCTTAATAAAGAAACGTCGTGTTCAATGTTGTTTCTTCAATATCAACTCTGAATCTACTGCAAGTCGAAGGGAGATCCAACCGAGGTCAGATTTGGGTTGGACTATCTTCCATTTGTCATTTTCAATGTGTACCTGTGATCAACATCATGAAACAAGTAAAATAACTAAAAGGTGGAAAGTTAAATATGATTAGAGGCTAAATGGAAGGCAAAATGAACTGAATTTGTGTGTGAATGTGTGCAAAAAGTGGATATGAAATGCACACATAAAATCCCCCTAAACCTGAACTATTTCTTGTCCTCAAGCAAAAAGAGCATAGAAACACAAATGAAGGAATTGCCAATCTCATGCATAGATCAAATGAAATAAAAGATGTAAATGAGGCCAATCAATCATAATCATCAGGTCCATATTCATAGCCTTGATTTCAACTCAGACATCTAAGAAAGAAAATTAAGTTCAGCAAAGGTGGTAACACATTAAATGAAGCAGACAACTAGGAAACACTAAATGGAACTTGGATAACCAAGCCAAACAATAAGTGAATTTGCAACACAACCTTCAACTATTAGGGATGCAAAAGATGGAATCTTAGTTAATGTTAGAAATTTTAGCTCTCTCTCCTTATTTTCCCTAAAAGTATGATTTTGGATTAGGGGTTCTGGAACTCGGCTGCTAATGTAGGCTTATGCATACGAGGGGTGTTGGTTGGGGTATTTTACCCTCTTTTAGGACATATCACCTAACCATCGTGGCCAGATCGGACTTACACACTCGGTTAGTATGACATCTGGGCAGTTTTAGTCATCTTTTATGGGGTAATTAAGGTGAAGTGAACCAAAAGGGAATTTAAACTAGTCTTGGGTTTCACTTATTTTTCCCAGAAAAAAAGAGAGTTAACTAAATTACAACATTAGCTAGATTCCATACATTAGATTTGAATTTTTTCACTGAAAAGGGGTGGTTGTAAAATCACTTAAGGTTTGGCAAAGTCATCTTGTGTTCTAAATAGTGTTGCAAAGTTGACATATTCACAAAATTTGTTACCAATTACATGTATTAGGCAATCCAAGATGAAAAAGATGAAAATTCAGGCTGCAAACAAAATTCCAAAATTAAGCACATGTTGATGGCCTTAGAGTTTCATTTGATTCATGCATGCTCTTTTCCAATTTCTTCAAATGATAATTCTTATGAGGAAGGATAAGATAGTTCAAACTGGGAAGAAAAAAAGTTTTTACACAAGATAAGCCTCACATCATAGTAAACTTGGCATGAGAAAAACTGAGACTAAAGATAGAAACCAAAGACAAGAACTAGAGAACTAGAGAAAAGATAATGAAAACAACTAAACAACTACAACTACATTACTGATCGGTTGCACCCCCCCCAGATTAAATTTTCCATGTCCTCAGTGCATCAATCAAACCTAAGGCAGAAGCAACTGGTTACCTATCAAGGAAGATATTAGCAAGAAGAGCCAGCACCCCCTGACCAGTAGGGAAATACTGGTTGACCAAATCATCATGAGTAGGAATGTTGACCGACATGGGCTGTGCAATAGGCTCTGTCACGGCTGGTGAGGCTGGCAAGGATGGGGCATCAAATAGTGGTTTTGAGAGATATGCCACATATTCATGCATTGGGCCATCTCATGCATCACCGAGTACTGCTGATCCACTAGATCAATATGGCCGTCCAGATGGTCAAAGCATTATAAACATAGCCGTCAAGATGCCTAACATCAGGCATAGCCCAAGTGTACCCAGTCTGAGAACTTGTAGACAACGACGACATAGTGTGTGGCTAAGCGACAGGTGCATTTGGAACAACTTATTCTTCAGGGGCATCTACATCATCATCTTCGCCACAAAGGTCTACCTTCCAGTTGTCTTTATTTGTTAAGGTTGTGTTCTCCAAGTCAGGCATGTCAATGTACTGATCATTATCAAAATATTGTCTAAAGTTGACATCATCATTGGGGACCTTAGCAATCAGTCCTACTAAAATCAGATATTGGATGCCCACCAGGTTCCTACATGGTGAAGCCTCTAGATCAATCAGGTCTACCTCAAGCTTTTTGTCCAGGAGAGTGATCAATCCTCCACACATGATGTCCCCATATTATCTCTTCTTGATTTTCTTAATGTCAAAGAACTTGGTGATGATGAAATAACCTACATTGATCTAAAAATCATAAACCATAACCCATAGAAAAAATAAATCTTGCTTCCCACACACTCCTTGAGTTTCTTTCTTGGAAAATACCCCTGTGCTGAGAAGGTAGTGGATGTATTTGAAGATTGGGTTATGTATGGAAGATGCCATGGCCTTCTTGGCATCATGACTCTCCCCATCAGTGATCTCATTCAAGAAGACATCACTATCAAAAGATGGAGGGTAGCCTAGAGCACCCTCGTAGTGGCACTCTAAGAGCTTTCAGAATTGCTTGAAGGTGATTTTGTAGCCTTGGCCCAGTAGATAGAAACAAATGAAAGCATACGGTTCTAGCCTATTCCTCAGGTCCTCCTTGGCCTTCAAAGTAGTAAGAAACTCATACACAAGGTGAGGGTAAGTGTTGCTTACTGTGTAATAGATAAACTTGAGACCCGACTCGTTGAGGTGCACCTTGACTTCATCCTTGAACCCTAGAGCTCTGATTGTATGATCACATGAGAAATGTGTAGGGAGGACCCTACAAGAGACGAGGAACTGATACATGGAGTGTTACTCTATCGTGGTCCTAAACGGGGTTGTGGAGACATAGGTCATGGCTGAAGATGAGCTCAGTCCATGCTTGCAGTTTGACATCTGCTTGATTGGGGCCATTGATGCTGAAGAGTTGCTAAAATGATCTAAGACACGACATGTTTGATTATGGATAGGGCGTGCCTTCTAACAGAAGGGAAGGCAAACTAAGTGACAGACATGACATGCCTTCAAAGGGACACAATGTGTACGTGGAGCTTGGTGCCATCCAGAGGTTAGGGATGAGGGTGATTGCTTTGCACGATGTGACTTGGGCTGCTTACGGTGTATTTTCTGGAGCCGTTGAAGAAGTAGACACCAACGACGTAGATGATGATGGAGTTTCTTGCTTGTGGAGGCGAAAAAGAGGCTTGGAGTGGCTATGGAATCACAATGGTGACTTCACGATCGAGCTTGAGCTTGCGTGAGTGGAGAGACGGTGGAATAGTGGAGCTTTAGAGTAGCGTAGGGTGGCAGTGGTGATTGAGGAGGTCACTCGAAGGTGATGGAGAAACTTGGTCATTGACCGAAGGCTGAAATAATCACAAACGATTGGAAAGGGTCACACACAACTGCAAGACATGGCTAGTTGTGAGTGGAAGTGAAGGAGGCATATGGAGATTAGGGTTAAAATTCTGACTTCTCATCTTTAGACATGACATGTCTTTTAAAGGAAACGATGAGTTCCCTTGTACAGTTAGACTGCTCCTTTTGAAATTTGCTTTGATTAAAGAGGACACAACGTGTTCAATATAAAACATGTCATGTTAGTTTCTAGCAACCAAGGTAGAAGTGGCCAAACTGATAACAACACACCATGTACACATAAAGATACAATGTGTGTTTCTCTAGAAAAATAGAGCCATTCCAATGAACATTGTGACACACTGTGTTTGAATTAAAACACGTCATGCAACTTTCTATATGATAACATAGCACTCTTAACGTGGTAACAATACGACTTGTTCAAATAAAGACACTATGTGTGTTTTTCTAGAAAAATAGCTTGCATTCGAATGATCTAGAGGACACTTCATGTTTGATTAAAAATACCATGTGTTTAATTCCAGAAGGTGTCTTATGTGACTGTGCACGCCGTGTCAAAAGTTGAACACGTCGTGTGCAGTTGTTTTTTCTATATAATCACCCATCTGTGAGAGTTGACACGATGTATGCAAATAAAGACATGTCGTGTCTTTTTGAATTTCTACAGAAATTGTCTTCTTTTGATAAGCACCTGTAGAGACGATGATATGTACTATGAGGGTCTACATTATTACATCCATCCATGACAAGTTCATTTTTGGAATTGAAAAATGTCCTTGATTGAAACTAATTAAAGAAATCTATCCTAATGTGGGGTCAACTACCACATGTTCCCCCGTTTAAAGTTCGGAGCGAGACTCTTCAACTCCTTGATCATGCGTCTTGGAGGGAGAGGGGCTCCCTTTTCAATCTCCTCCCCTACAGTGTACACCTTGCATCTTTATCCATTAACCTTGAATGTTGATTGCTTCCTTGCAACTCCACTATCCCGTATGGGTAGACTTTCAGGACTAAGAATGGTCCAGACCACTTAGATCTCAATTTTCCTGGAAAGAACTTAAGTTTGGAATTGAACAGTAGAACTTGGTCTTCTTCTTAGAATTCTTTGACTTCGATTATTTTGTCATGCCACCTCTTTGTCTTTTCTTTATATATCTTTATGTTCTCATAAGCATCCATTCTGAGTTCTTCAAGCTCATAGAGTTGTAGCAATCTTTTCTCCCCTGCTTTCTTCAGATCATAGTTGAGCAATTTGATCACCCACAATGCCCTATGCTCTAATTCTATGGGTAAGTGATAGGATTTACCGTAGAATTACTTGAATGGAGTCATCCCAATTGGAGTCTTGAAAGTCGTCCTATACGCCCATAGTAAAACATTATCTAGCTTCAATACCCAATCCTTTCTTGAGTTGGAGATGGTCTTTTCTAATATAGCCTTTAGTTGCCTATTGGAGATCTTCACCTGGCATGAAGTTTGGGGATGATAAGGTGTGGGCACCTTATGCTTCACTCCATACTTGCTAAGCAGATTGTTGAAATTTCTTCCATTGAAGTGGCTGCCACCATCAGATATGATTGCTCTTGGAACTCTAAAGCTGGGAAATATAGTCTTCTGAAATAGTTTGATCACAGACTTAACATCTAGTGATTGAGTGGGGATTGCCTCTACCCATTTGGATACATAGTCACATGCTAGTAGGATGAACTTGTAGCTGCATGAGGATGGGAAAGGGCCCATATAATCTATGACCCACACATTGAAGACTTCTATCTCCATAATTTAATTCAATGACATTTCATCCTTCTTTGAAATTCCTCCAACTCTTTGTCACTTGTCACAAGCTTTGACAAATGTGTGTGCATCACAAAATAGACTCGGCCAATAGAACCTACTTGAAGGATCTTAGTTGCAGTCTTATCCACTCCAAAGTGTCCACCATAGGGGGAGGAATGACAATCTGAAATCACAGTTGCAATCTCTTCATTGGGAATGTATCTCCTAATAAGCCCATCTACACATTGCTTAAACAATAGGGGATTATCCTAATAATAGAACTTGACATCATGAAGGAACTTTTTCTTCTATTGGCTTGTGAAATTAGGGGGAAGACGTCCAGTGGCTAGGTAATTTGCAAAATCAGCAAACCATGGCATAGCAAGAAAGCTTACCACATACAACTTCTCAATAAACAAATTGTCATCAATTGGAACCTTATCTTTAGCACTAGTTGATAGACATGGGAGGTGATCAACTACATTATTTTCTATCCCTTTCTTATCTTTGATTTGCAAGTCAAACTCATGTACTAGTAGTATCACTACAATAAACATTCACATTAGTGGCCTTTTAGAAATGCCACTGAAAAAAAATGCCACTAAACATGTTTAGTGGCATTTGTTGACACTTTAAAAAATGCCTCTAGTACCAATGCCACTAGAAAGATAGTGGTGTAAGTTGTAAACACCACTAAACGTTTGTCTTTAGTGGCTTCCAATAAATGCCAAATAAAGGCCACTAAAACATCATTTGGCATTTATAAAAAAGCCACTATCCATCAATTGTCTTTTATACAAATGCCACTATTTTGTATTATATTGGTGTATGAAAATATTCTTATTGAGTTTAATGGATCCACTAATGACTAATAGTTCTGTATTACCACATTTTCATGGCTTTTAGTCATTCAGTTTTCAATTTATTATCATGATTTCTAAATGAATGTCATTTATAAACGAACTCACTTTTTTTTGAAAGTATGAATATTTTTTAATTTATAATCAATTGAGAATTACATGGGGAGGACATTTTACCTTACCCCTTATATTGAATACAACACCAATGATATACTTTCATACAACATTTTTCTATTTAGTAAAATAACTTCTACATCATTGGATATGTCTCTTCCATGAACAATTTTAGTGTTGGATGAGATCAAAAATTACATACAATTACTACAGTGCCAAGTTGAGTTTTTGTCGATGAAGCTGGAGGCAATCAACTCTTCTAGTTCTTCTCGGATGAGCACTAGCATTGAGGGGTTTCCAGAAAAAGATTTTGGGTTCCAAGCATCTGACGACGCTTCCAGTCTTGCGTTTGGAACACATCCGGCTAGAGACTTCAGCCACGACCCTTCATCATCAGATTGGTTGCACATGCAATTCGGTGGCTATGAGAGAACAATGTAGTTAACTAATTATATATGTTCTTTGTTTCTTTCTTCTATATCATCTATGCCGCTATGTAAAAGCCTAGCTGTAAATGTGGTTGTACTGCTACCGGTGCCTGTACCCGTTTAACTCGTGCTCTTTGGCAATTGGATCAGTACATATGCAGTCTGCATAACCAAAAAAAACTAAAATTTAAAAAAGAGAACAATTTTAGAATCATATAAAATATAAACTGACAAACTTTGATAGTCCCAACAGTTTTCACACCTAACATATTTCATGAAGGAACTAATGCCAAGATCATATCAAAATTATTGGTAACAAATTAATAAGCTTGTATTTAAACAAAACTCGTTTTCAAATGCAAGAAATCAAATGCTACCCAGAAAAAATATGTATAAAATTGTTCATTAACAGTCGAAACACTAAGGAACCTTATACCACAAATCAAATATTCATATACCATATATGGACAATCAAATCTACAAAAATATAGCTCATAAACATGAGAACGAGGCGAAGAGACAATAAACCAATCCACCATATTCAAATAGATCATCAGTTTAAACCAAGATAAGAAACTCTATGAGATTCTTAAGAGAAGGCTAGAAGAATCTTAAAAAAACCACATGGGTTGCATACCTTCCTGGGATTGGTTTAGTATGATAATACTTTGTAGTAACCAGAGTGTAAGACCCACACAAGGAATGTTGCATATCCAGAACATGAGTCATCTTTCCAAGCAATATATTGATAGGTATTGCCTCTAAGTGTCCTATTTGCATCGAGAATATCATCCCAACTGTCAAATTTCAGGTTGCCCTTTGTGCTGGTGTCTATATAGAGTTGTTTACCATTGCCCGTCAATACTGAAATTGATCGTGTAACATGATTATGTGTTCTACATACAAACAAAGTTTTAGTTACAAGACTAATATATGAGAGGCATGTGTCAATTGTGTGAGAAATGTGTTCATCGCTAACAAGACTAATAGTATCAAAAATTTATATTCAGATGGGATACGAACTTGAATGCGAGCCTATAATAGAGTCAAGAATTTGTGATCTTCATATTTAGGGGTGATTATTTCCTTAGATCTGCAAGATTGCTTAGGAGGAGGATAGTTGGCATGCTAATTTCTATTATTAAAGAGAGTCGTGTCTTTTTGGAATTCAGAGTAATCATATCACTAATGGTTCTTGGTTGACAGGGTAGAACTCCTGCGCTAACAACTTCCTTCCAGATCTCAGAGGCTAACAAATATTCAAAGGATAGATGCCGAATGAATTCACTGTTAGCCCTGCAGAGAAAGTAGTAAAAGGTGATCATCATGCCCCTTTTACGAAGATACTCTACTGCAGTAAGGCATTCAATATAGATTGGTCTAAGAAATAACTCTAAATCTCTTAGGCTTTTGACGAGTCCAAAGCCACCAACCACACTTGATTTCTTGGTTCATTACTCTAATAAGGTTCTTGGCATAGTTCAAGACTTCAAGTTAATGAATTCAGCCCCATCCAAAGTAATAGCATAATCTTCTATAGAAGAGTTACCAACATAATTTAAGAAAACAGACAGGTTTCATTCTCCTTGTATCATTAGTATTCCACTTACCTTTGAGAATAACAAAGCTATGAGTAGTCAACCCGCTTTAGTGGGTCTGCTTAAGCGCCCCCCTTTGTACATTTTGAAATAGAGTATTGTTATTGCTACCAAAATACATATAAAGAGTTATTGCATATACAAATACTTATCAAGACATCCTACATCATAGTTGTTACTTACATTATGGTGGAATCCTTGAACCACCTCCGAGAACCACTGGATAAAAGGTGATGCATTGATGTAGCCAGAGTATTCTGTATTTGCCCTCAAATCTTCCACTACAATAAATAATAAGACAATTAGAAGTTAATATAACCACACAACTGCAAAGTGCGGATATCAAACAACATATGCTTACAATCAATATCTGGAAGTCCACTAATAAGCAACTCCTAGTCTGAACCAACAGAGATCCACCCAAAGAATCATCCAAGTGCAGTATAACTATATATTTAAGTGTGTATGTGCATGAACACATATCCTTGTGCATGAAAACCTGTCAAAAGATACAAGTTCTGTGTTATTGAAGATGTAAACTACAAGAATGCATCAAACATAGATAGGAGTGTTTCCTTGTACTTTAGATAGGATGCCTACATGGATAATGGATAACTTGTAGTCAGCTACTTTATATCTGCTGGCAGCTGTCTTGTGTTTCTTGTTGCTGATACTATATTTTGTATGGCATCTTCAGTACATGATGGGTCATTACCAACCATCCTCATGGTAATAATTAGAGCATTGTTCCTTACCAACAGAACCTTCATCATTTGAGTAGTGGTCCTCCTTTTTTGTTCTATCCCATACCAGACTGCAGGGTAATATAGATCCCAAAACATATAATCTTTAGGGCAGGTATAGAAACACCAAAGATTAGCGAAGTCATGATGGAAAGAGATGCCATGAAAGATGTATTAAATAGTGCATGAAGCAGATCCAGTTTACTATAATGATAAATGGCTCACCGAAATTGAAACTTTTGCAGACCAACAGATTAGAAACTCTTACACACCAGCATAATTGAGCAATTGTGTAAATCCTGTGGTATATCATGCTGCAAGCCAATAGATTAGAGACTCTTTCTCGAAGAAAGCCTTATTCTATAGATTCCCTACAAAATAACAACGAAATTTCCCATCAAAATTAGAGAACCATAGGTTATTGCACATCTGAAATGGAAATTGCATCACATTAACCATAAACAAACCATCAACATAAGCCCTATTGATTCTACTGCCTTTAAAGCAACCATTAAAAATGATCTATGACAGATGGATTGAATGAGACCACTGCTCTGTTTTCAGTTGCTACTCAGCTGGATACTCACCAAGGGAGACCAAAACTTGCTAACCACCTTTGCTGCAAATTGCTTTGCAGCTTGGATATGCAAGAATTCATAAGAGTTCCAAACAATGACTTACGATCATTCCTGCATGAGCATACATAGAGAAATCAAAATTCTTTAGGTGGCAGATACTGTTATCGATAACCATACCTGCAATGATAGTATAAAGAATAGGAGTATCAAGGATAGTAGATAGTATAAAGAACATGATTATCAAGTCATTGTAGATAGTAGAGAGATCATGATCATGTGATCATGGTCTTACCTCGATAATTTGATCAAGCTCTTTGTTTAGCACCTGGCTGAATTGAGACTCACTAAATCCATCCCTAAAATGGAGAAAAAAAATGAGGCAAAGAAAATTACAATAGCTTAACAAAGAAAAACACATAATCATGACATGGAATCACAAAAAGAGAGCATTTAATAAATACACGCCCTTTGAAGAAAATCCGTTTAACCAAATAGAATGAGTATGGCGTCAGATTGAACTAGGTTGGATTAATTTCCTGTGTTCCCAACATTTGAATATATGTGTAAGCGTACTTCTAGTAGAAAGTTATACATAATCAATTTATGCTTTAACAAAACACAAAAGTATAGAGTAATCAAACTCTGATAAACTATTCATTCTACTAAAGCCCTTATAGCTACAATCAGACATCAAAACACAAACAATTAGAGCATATTGCATTCAAGTACAATGAAAAGTACAAAGGTCTAGATTATACCTAAATATGATAATCTGTTTAGGCTTTCTACACTTAGTACTTTGGTAGAAATCCACCAAGACCTCCCTGTAGACATACAGATAGCCAATATACCAAAATAGATAAGATAAAATGACCTCATATAAAGATAGCCAATATGCCAATGAAAAGTATAAATGATAAAAAGGTAGAGACAAGAAGGAAAAAGAGGCAAAAAACCTGATAAGACCCTCATCCCCATTATTATCGGTGGGTTTAAATAGAGAGTTTATCATTTCTACCTTGGGTGACTGAGTCCTAACAACAACTCTGTACTTGGAGATTAAAGGCCATTCTCGATAGTTGACAACCTAAGACACAAGCAGAGCAACATAGAACACCCCAGATAAGAAAAATGAACACAACGACATATAGATTTTAGCCCAACAAAAATAATGGGATGAAAAACCCATATATATGCTAAGGAGTCAAAATTCAAAACTTACAACAACTATTGATGGCTTTTCCGACTGCCCAGGGCTCCCATGGGACACATCCATTCCTAGTATAATAGTTGGAACTTGGGAGATCTTTGTCATGGATGGAGGATGCTCAGCTGTGGTGAACTTCTCTGTGCGCCGTGACACCCGCAGGCTTATTCAGGATCTCATTCGCGATGGAAACATGAAGGGCGTTGTAAGTAAAATATTTTTATGTATTTTGTTTAACTAATTTTTGTTAAATGAAATACATAAAAATATTTTACTTACATAAAAAGATTTTACTTACAACACCCTTCATGTCCTACAATTAACTTTAAACTTCATATCCTGCAACAAATGGAAATGACTTTAGATACTACGTTTGTTTTCAATTATATAATAGTATAAGCAATACTTTATGCTCACCTTGGCAACATATGTGTTTTCGGCCATGCTATGATGTTGCCAACAACATCATCAATAGATTGATATTGATCATAAGGTCTCACTAGAGGATTGTTGCCCAACAAAGCAAACTTTACAAAAACAACAACAAATGATGAGCCTAAAATTGCACCTCCCACCCTTTTCATGGGGTCAACCTCAGAGACTCGACCGAATGCAATTCTAGCATATGGATCTGTAAAACTCAGCAGATACACATCCTAGAAACAAAATACAGTTTACATAACAAATTTATATAAACATAAAATGAAGTGCAATTTACACAAATACAAACATAATTGTCCCTTCTTAAATGATGAATGTCTTATATGGAGTGGAGTTTTCATTGATAAGTTTGTCTGCACAATTATTTTATTTTTGTCATAAGTCCATAAAAGTCAACATGGAAAATAATTGATATCATACATCTTGTATAAAACTTATTCATACTTGGCCAGTGCCAACATGTTGTGCTTGACTGTTTCCTGCTCTAGTTAAGGCAAGTAACTCCTCTAATTTTTGGTTGAATTCATCCTTTTGTTCTTGAAGTTTTACATCAAATTCCAACTGTTGTTCTTCAAGCTTATCCTGGAAATGCTTCCTTTGCGCTTCTTCAACTTCTCAGGATTTACGATTCTTGCCCCAGATATCAGAAGGTGATGATCCAAGTCTATAACCACGAACATATCCTGGTCTCTCTTCTCCCATAACATGCCTATAAATTTTATCTGAAGTAACATCAGGTTGTTTTCTTCATAGCTCTTCTCCTACCTCAGAAATTTTTTCCTACATACAACAAATCATAGGAGATGCATTTTTTTATTAAATATATACCTCTTTGAAATTAGTATATGTAACATAATACTATAGAATATTATGTGTTGTACCAAAATTTTGGCAGATTCAACATCAACTATGCTACCATCTTTTTTACGATGAGTTTTCTCAAAAAACATTATGGGGTCTACTACTCCGCTTGTTTCCTTATCCATCTTTATCATTCATACAAGGTTATTGTAAACATAAAATAAATGGATGCCATTAAATTGTCTAAATGGATCACAAAAATTACTAACTTACATCATATTTCCGACATGCAAATGACTTGGTTCCTGTTGTGTGGCTAATCTTTTGAACTTTCTGCTTGTCTTGTTAGCTATAGACTTCTTCTATAGAAAACATTACAGTATTGTGCATAGTAATTATCTATGCAAACTGTAAGTATCAACGAATAGAAAAAAAAATATTACCTTTCCTTTATTACTCCTCCAATAATCGACAAGAAATTTCTAATGCGACTTGTCCACGCGGGGAACAACTTGTTCAAGCTATTATTTGTATGGACTGTCTTCTAGGAAGTATAGTCTCCTTAACTCCCACTTGTGGTCCTTCCATTTCTTTCCTAGTCTCTTCATTTTCCACTCCTTCAAATCTAAATCCATTGTGAATTTACTCTACCGACATAAAGGATATTAATTAGAAGCTTCATTTAACCATTTAAAAATAAAATTTAATAATATACCTTCACAAAATTCCATATAGAATCTTTTTTATTTACTGGAAATTGTCTCCCGTCCTTGTAGTTTAGTGGACAAAGATTAGTATCTCTTGCAATTGTTGTCAGAAAACTTGATAAGTGACATTGATTTTCACCTATTGTTTGTCCAAATTGATTTTTCTCAATGGGAATTGGATCATCGGGCTTTCTTTTCCAGACTTTCAAACATTGTGTTCGGCCACGTGCTCGATGTTTTTGACCTAAGCATTCATTCATAAAGGATAAAATATAAATGCAACATTATATATCATTAAATGCAACATTATAAATGCAATGATATGAATAAAATGATTACCTAGCCCATCAGAAGATGTTGTTGTAACATTCAATGACTCAACATGGTGATCAGAGATGTTATTTTGGTCCATGTTATCAGAAAATACATTGCTATTTTGGTTACTGGCAGCTCTATTCTCTACAATTCTTGAATGAATAGACACGGAAGCATTGACATTAGGCACACGTGATAGCTGTGAATTTCTTGATCTTGTAACTTTATCACCACTTTCTTTGTTGTGCTGATTTTGGGACCTTGTTCCCATCTCCTTTTCAGTTGTGCATATTTGAGAGAATTTCAAACCACCAACCATATTAAAGTCTTGGGGAGACGTGGCTGATTGGGTATTTTTTGCAGAGCTAGCAGCAATTTTATTGAATTTGTTTGCTCTATCATTACGAATTTTAGCTGGAAGGGAAGCTAAATTTTTTTTGGAGTGATTTGAGGATGACAGATTCAAATATTTCCAACAAATATGTCGAGTAATGCTAGGTAAATGAGTCATCGTACAAGAGTCATTGTTATTGTTCTTATCATTCCTTGTGGCTATCTTATTATGGCAGTTGTCAATGTACTGTTCTCTCATCCTGAGTATATCAAGTCGCATAAAAATGAAGACATTTAAAAAAATATTGAACAACATAATAACAATTTTATAATTAATATTTAAAAATACAGATATCATATGTTCATCTAGTCAAAGGTGCTATTGGTGATGTCGAACCATTATTGACAACTTGATCAAACTTTCTCAAAATAAATTCATCCACATCAAGCCTAATTATGCTTGATCCTGAAAAACCTTTTTCTTGAACCCAACTATAGATGGTTGAATTCTATTGAATTACGTAATCTTTATGTAGATATATTTTCCATGGAAGATTCAAAACTACAAAATTCTTAGAACTGCCAAGACAGACTGCATGATCCTCAAGATTGTTAGGCAGCACATACCTAGACTCCCAGCAATACGTTGGCACAATTAATATCATAATGTAATACATAATCCATATATAAAGGTATAATAATTAATAATCATTCACTTTATACAAATGATAAGATAGGAAACATATCTTGACTAGCTCTCACAATAACAAATGTAAAAGACAACTATTTTCCTCCCTACATAATCCATGATGAGGAATATTTGAGGATCTTGATTTTGGCCTATCATCACACCCATTTGAGGCCAATGGATATGAGGAAATATCTAGACCTACACCTACCATCTAATAGGATGAATGGTAGTAGAGTGGACTTGGTTTCTCAATAGGGAACCTCAGTCGATGATTAAGTCATCAACATATAACAACTGAACAAATCAAACCACATAGATATTAAGCCATGACAAGATGGACCCACACTGCTATATCCATGCAAGGATTCATGGCGGATGTTATAATTCTCATAGGAAAAACCTTAAAGGAAATTATCTTAATTTTCATAGGTAGAATATCCCACTCATAACCAAGTCAAATCAAGACCACTTGATGAACCCTTCTAATATCTACTTGCCCCTTTATGCATAAGAGGAAAGTTTATATATTACCCATAACACCCCACAAAACAAACCTGAGAATGAGTCTTGAATTATAGTATGAAGACCCTTGCCACGCAATGGGATTTTTATGTACCATGTCTTGGTTCATTCATTTCCCTATCATTGCATTCTTTATTTATTGGAAAAATTGGGTACTCTATTTCAAATCCCCCTTTCAAAGGGACATATTTATGTTCAACATCTTGTTTAGGTTGGTAAAACCTGGGACTTACATATAATTAGTGACATGTACTTTCACCAGTAGACAGGTGACTACAAGACCACTCTAAAGAAGCCCTAATATGCTCCATTCCTAGAAACTTATATAATCATATAATTACATAACATATAGAGGTAATCCTTAAAGCATGCCACATGAAGATAGTCATTCGGTCATCCAATATGCATATCTTGTGTTCTAGATCAAAGAAAACCAAGGCTATCATGTCTATCACAAGCAGATTAAACACCTTCACATATAATTAAGCAACAATACTTTTGTAGATGTTGTTCTAAAGAGGGATGTTAACACTAACAAGGAACATGGATGATCCAGATATACTTAAGAGCCTAATTGACTAAAGCTTATATAGTTTTTGTAATTAAAGGATTGATAATATTTTAATTCATGGCTTCAAACTGATGATTAACCTATAACTGAAGATGGTCATAGAAAAGTTGCAGGTCTGTAAAATCATTTTTGGTGTTTCAGAATAGTTTTTTAATGAAATGGCTGGTACAAAGCAGGTAACCTTGAAAATCAGTTTCGCTAAAGGAGGGACGAAGTGTGCAAATGAAGATCGATAGTTTCCTATGGGATTGGTTTTTGTGGTCTAACTGTGGCCGAGAAGCCTGGCTGGAAGTCTAGCTTCCCCAACATGAACCTGGTTTGTGGGTAGATAGATGGGATGGATCGAACACCCTAAGGAGATAAGGGAGTTGTATAATAGTGGTGATGGTTACCTGAAGAGGATTGATCAGAGTCCCTCACTCAAGCTCACTAACGCCGGAGGGGCAGATTGAGTCTGCGGTAGTGCTTCGGCTGGACTCGGTCCAAATTGGCGGAGGAGGAAGATCGAACGACGCCTGAATATGCTTCGGTTGGGACTCACCGACAATGTGTCACTCTGCTGTCGGAAACTTGGCACTCCACGGCTGGCAAGTTGGCACTCCACGACTGGAAACTGGCAAACAACATGCACCACCCGTCTCCCAATCATACGTACATGATCCACCAACAAAGCTATGGCACAATCGGCCAAGACTAAATATCCACCACGCGCTGGTCTAGCTCATGAGCGTGGAAGTTGCACTAAAGAGTGGAGAGATTGATCATCAAGCTGAATTAGGGAAAGAGCGGAGAGATCGATCGTCGCGATCTGTTGGAGCGCGAATGGGAAAATTTGGAGCAGGAAGTCAATATTGCGTTAGCAATTACTTTCTAATTTGGTATGACAATTTAAGATTGCCACTAATTAAAAATAAAAATGCCTTTAATGTTATGCCCTTTTTAGAAACTCTATAATAGGTAGTTTAGAGGCATTTTAATTAAAAATGTTTGTATATTAGAAAGATAGTGGCTTTTTTTTATAAATGCCACTAATGGGCAATTTTGTTGTAGTATATCCAGAGGATGAGATAAGATTTTTCATCCTTCTTACTCATAAGGTACCTTATTACAACATGGTCCGTGTATACAATGACCTTAGAACCTACTAGGTAATGTCTGAACTTGTCAAAAACATAGAGTATAGAAAAAATCTCTTTCTCAATTGTGGCATAATTGATCTATACATTGTCTAAGGTTTTTCTTCCATAGTGGATGGTATGGAGTTTGTTGTCCTCCTCTATCCTAAGACTGCTCCTATAGCCTAATTGCTTGCATCATGCATTACTTCAAAGGGAGCACTCCAATCTGGTGGCTGGATGATAGGTGCTGAAATTTGAGCATCATTTAGTATCCAAAAAGCTATTTGGAAATCATCATCAAATACAAACGCAGTGTCTTTGGCTAGCAAGGAACATAGAGGCTTTGCAATCTTAAAAAAATATTTTATGAATCTTTTGTAGAACCCTGCACGTCCCAAGAAACTATGAACTTCTTTCACATTTGTTAAAGTCGACATCTTTTCAATTGCTTCTACTTTTGCTTTGTCCACTTCAATTCCCCTACTTGAAATAACATGGCCTAGTACAACCCCTGTCTACAATATAAAATGACACTTCTCCCAATTAAGCACAAGGTTGACTTGTTGGCATCTCTACAAAACTTTAGTTAGATTTAACAAACACACATCAATTTTTTTCATAAACACTAAAGTCATCCATGAATATTTCCATGATCTTTTCAATATAATAAGAAAGTATTGCCATCATACACCTTTGAAATGTGTCTGGTGCATTACAAAGCCCAAAAGGCATCCGCCTATAAGCATATGTACCATAGGTGCATGTGATAGTGATATTTTCTTGGTCGGGTGGGTAGATAGGGATTTGAAAGAACCCACTATACCCGTCAAGTTAGAAAAAGTAGAAATGATGAGAAAGTCTTTCCAACATCAAATCAATAAAAGGCAAGGGTAAATGGTCATTTCTAGTGACTTTATTTAATTTTATATAATCAATACACATTTACCATCCAGTGATGATTCTCTTTTTAATTAATTCATCATTTTCCCCTTTTATTACAATTGTTCCTCCTTTCTTGGGTACGACATGTATAGGGATCACCCAAGGACTATCACTGTTGGGATATATAATTCCTGCATCTTTGAGTTTGAAAATTTCTTTATTCATAACTTCTGTCATGTTTTGATTTAGTCTTCTTGGAGGATCTATGTAAGGTTTGGCATTTTCTTATAAAGCTATACGATGCATGCAAAAATATGCATTGATTCCTTTAAGGTCATCAATTGAGTATCCTATCACATATTTATAGCTTCTAAGTTCATTCAACAATTTTTCTTCTTGTTCTTTATTCAATTTAAAATTTATAATGACTGGAGAGGTGAAATTTGGGTTTAAGAAAGCATACCTCAACCTCGGTGGGAGGGGTTTTAATCTTACCTATTTTTTTGAAGCAACGATTTTCCTTCCCCATTCTCCTTTGATTCTTCCTCACTTGTTGAAATCTTCAAGTCTTCAAGAACCTCCATCATTGAAGGTGACTTTTTTGTCTTCTTCATTATCTTCTCTTTCAAAATCATCAAGGACAATCTCAACAGAATTTTTCTCTTCCTCAAGCAGCATATCAATAGTATCTATCAGAGCAAGGTCTCCTTAGAGCTGGGTGATTTCATGGAATCATAATGAGAGAACACAAGTTCTTCATCTCCAACCCTAACGGTGAGTTTTCCTTCTCTAACATCAACAAGATAGCATGTGGTATGGAGGAATGGTCTTCCAAAATGAACTGGGTTTGCTGGATACTCTTGCATGTCAAGGAAATCACACATAATGAAAAACTTCCCTATCTGTACATGAATATCTTCAATTAATCCTCTAGGATGTTTGATTGAGAAATCAGTTAACTGAATTTTCAATGAAGTTGGTTTCAAGTCTCCCAAGTCAAGATTTTCCCACAAAGAAATAGGAATCAAGATGATGCTAGTATCAGGATCAACAAGACCTTTATCAAAAGTTGAATCTCCAAACTTTTAAGGGAAAGTGAAAGCACCTTGATCATCTAGTTTTTCAAGCTTGAGGTTCTGGATGATAGAGCTTAGCCTTTCAGATAACATAACAGTTTTACATTGACCAGATCTCCTATTCATTGTAGGATGTCTTTCAAAAACTTAGCATAAGAGGGCATCTAAGCTATGACCTCAACTAAATGGATTCACATACAACTTGTTCAAAATGTCCATAAACTAATTGAACTTAAAATCATATTTGGTATTAACAAACCTGTGAGGGAAAGGAGCATTAGGCTTGCAAGAAGAGTTGCCTTGATGCAGATTTCTAGTATATTTCTTTCTTTGGTTTTCAACCGTCTCCTCAATAGTGGTGTCAACAACTTCTTTAGATTTCCTCTTGGAAGGCGATGCAAACCCTTTGATGACTACCTCCACTCCTTAGAGTCACAGATTTCTAAGTCTCCTTGGGATTCATAACCGGTTGACTGGGCAAAGAACCTGAAAGTGCTACTTGGTTGGCTAAAGCTTGTTGAGCTATCTAGTTCTCCAACATCTTGGTATGGGTGACAATCCCATCAACTTTAGAAGAAAGTTGTGTGATAGCATCCTTTAAAAGATTTCCATGTGTCTGGAACTCATCATTCCACTAAATCTGTGTAGTCACAAAAGTCTCAAGGAGAATTTCCAAGCTAGACTTTTGTTGTGGTTGAGTCATTTGTTGAAGTCGATTGACGTTCATGTTGTTATTGTTGTTATAACCTGATGGTTGCTAACGTTTGGCATTCATTGGCCGATGATTATTCATAGATTATTGACCTCGAGCCTGAACTTACTGTTGATTGTTTTGAGAGTTGTTGTTTCTATAAGAAAAGTTCGGGTGGTCCCTCCATCCTGTATTGTAGGTCTCTAAGAAAGGATTATAGGCTTGTATGTTGTTGAAGTTGCCTACAACATTGACATGCACTGGCATCTCAGTGGCATTCATCTATGGTGCAAAACAAGAAGAAGAGTTATGGCCAGATGCTCCACACACCTCACACACTCGTTCAACTTCTTGAAAAGAGTGAGTGGTCAACTTTTCAAACTTTTGAGTCAAGGCGTCGAGTTTGGCTGCAATGAGATCAACTGTGTCTACAGTGTGCTTCCCACTAGATTTCTCACTTGACCTAGTGGAAGAAAAGGGATGGATGGTCCTTTCAGAACTCCACTGGCTGTGGTTGAGTGACATATCTTTAATAATGGCATATGCTTCACTATAAGACTTGTTCATTAGTGCTCCATTTGCAGTTACATCAATGATATGTGTGTGTTGTAGAATAACCCATTATAGAAAGTTTGAAGTAGAAACCAGTTGGTCAAACCATGATGAGGACAATGGTATTGTAGATCCTTAAATCTCTCCCAGGTTTCATACAATGTCTCACCTTCTTGTTGCTTGAAGTTGGTGATTTGGTTCCTCAGCTGGACTATCTTGCTAAGAGTGATATAATTAGTAAGAAAATCATTTAGAAACTCATCCCAACTCTTAGTGGAACACTTGGGAAATAAGAACAGCCATGCCTTGGCTCGGTCTCATAAGTGAACGGAAATAGGAGTAGACATACTCCTTCAACTAGAACACCATTGATCTTGAAGGTGTTCATGTACTGTAAAAACTCCGCTATGTGAAGATTTGGATCTTCCATAGGAGTACCTCCAAAGTGGTTCTGTTGGATCATCTACACGACTGTAGGGCTGATGGAGAAGTTATTTGCTTCAATGGTAGGATGATCAATGGATCCACAAATATTAATGGCAGCAGGCACAACAAACTCTTTAAGATGGCAGTTGTCCTCCATCTCTGACCCTTGATAGTGATCGGGTGAGGAAGGTGGTGAAGTTGTTGAATGAGGTGAAGGTGGCTGTGATCACTCTAAGTTTGTGGAGTTATGACCTTTACTTTCTCTTCTTTGACTGCAAAAAGTTCACTCAATTTTTAGGTCTAGGAAGATGGATGTCCGAAGACCCCTCTTAGAGTGACGCATGCAACCTACAAAAGCAATAGGTAAGTGAGAATCACACTACTAAAAAGGTATCACAATATGAAAGATAAAAATGGTAACTTAGTCTCGAATACTAATTAGTACTTTTACTCTAACTAAAATACCATAGATCCCCAATAACGATGCCAAAAACTTATTGATCGCCTAGTGCAAATGAGTTTTAAAATTTATATATCTCAACTTGTCAATCACCTGCAAGTATACGGGATCAATTGTAGTCAAGGTCGAACCACAAGGATCATGGGTATCTACGTGCAAAAGAACTAATGTTCAACAATCTAAGTTGATTACAACAATAGATTTTGATTGCAAATAGCTAAAAGACATGTAAACAACAAAAAAATTTAAATCAAAGGTTGTTTTCAGATTTTAGAGTCTTGGACATAAGATTCCACTACCATACCATCACATCATGTGTAATTGTAAGATTAAAGCATGGCATTAACCTGCAAGGAGGTTGTCATCATCATGCACCTCCCGACGACATGAGATGGTTCTCATCTTTGCATAACACTTCTGTATCTATGCTTAGATTCAAACACAACCTTGAACCCTAAATATTCTCCAGCCACTCCTGTGGTCTAGAGCATATTTCCATGAATCCTACTCCCTACTCCCTCATACATCCTCTCGAATAGCACAAGGAAGTATAAAACATGTATGAAAGATGGACAACCAAGCATATAAGCAAACAAACACCATAGACATCCATGGAGAAGAAAATTAATTAGCATTCAATATAAATTTCGAGTTCACAAGACTGATGACATGGGAGTTACTCTCCCATGCCTAAGAAGAAGATTCTACTCTTACATAATGGAGAAACACAAGCACATTGCAGAATTTTCAGAGTTTTGCATAGTTAAAAAGAAGAAAAAGATAAGGGAGCTAAAAGTGAAGGTAAGGGAAGTAGAACTCTAGCTAGAGGACAAAATTTTACCCTTGGAGTTTCTTCAACCTTACAATCTTCTCTCTCGAGAAGCTTGAATGAGAAGAAAATCTCTATTGCACCTTTTGGGGAAGAAATGGTGAAGAATGGAGGTTCTTTTCTAAGAAACATCTTCTTCCTCCCCAAAATCGCCCTCCTCTTGCTCTGGAACTTCTCTTGGTCGAAACTTGTCTCAAAACAATGAGTGATAACCGCCCCAAGTGGCTGCACTCACTTTTAAAATGAGGGGCAATTTCTTCTAAAATATGTAGAAAATTGATGGAGCACGACATGTCTTTGTGCAGACACATCGTGTGTCATCGTGTAACCAACTTCTAAACCGCATCATCACGATAAGTACACTTCGTGTTCCAACACAGACATGCCATGTAGCTTTTACTAGAGTCAATCTGGGAAGGTAGCACACCTTGTGTGCTATTAAACACACAACCATGTGCATTGGTAGCAAGCTAAAGTCAGCCTTTGAATCGTGAGGACACGTCGTGTCTTAATAAAGACACATCATGTCTTCTTCTCTATAGTTTGAGCATCAAGGCCACTGGAAATTTACACGCCACACGACATGTTCTTTGCTTCGTGATCTCTTTCTGGAAAGTTACACATTGTGTCTTAATAAAGACACGAGGTCGTGTTTGTTGTTGTTTCTTCAAGATCAACTCTAAATCTACTGCAAGTCAAAGGGAGATCAACTGAGGTTGGATTTGGGTTGGACTATCTTCAATTTTTATTTTCAACGTGTACCCATGATCAAAATCATGCAACAAGTAAAATAACTAAAAGGTGGCAAGTTAAATATGATTAGAGGTTAAATGGAAGGCAAAAAGACCTAAATTTGCGTGCGAATGTGTGCAAAAAGTAGATATGAAATGTGCACATCAAAACCCTAAACAAACTCTACAAAGATAAGTGGATAATACAATTCCAAAAGATATAAAATGTGTCAGATGCAAACTTGTCACACTATCACTTGATATCACTATCAATTCAAGGCCATCGACATTATCACCGTGTCATGGGATATCAATCCCTCATCACATCATTTGGAAGATAACATCTCACACTAGGCATTAAGCCTCCCATCACATCATTATAATCTCAACATGCCTCATCAAGGCTCATAGCCATTAGCCTGTATCATATGATTACCGCCATAACATTCACAAGCTAAAACATTCATTCAACCTACAAGGTTAGGATTACACTCGTAGGAGAGAGAAAATATACTCACATGCTAGTTATCAAGCAAGCTCAACAAGTATACAATACCCAACAATTAGGGTTAGGGCTTCTCACACATATCCAATCAGGATTTTCATTTCATTATTTGTCACCAAACCCTAGATACCTCATCTCCCATACGTTTGGAGCACATTAGGGTTAAGAAACATGATTAGGATTAATCAAACAATCATACAAACAACAATATGTATTAACCATCAATTACTTGTACATGCACATGTAGAAACCATACACTCATGTGTGTGTCGACCCAAACCATCAAGACATAGTGTTGCGACTGCAACACATATAGGTGTAGCAACTGCAACACCCAAGGCAACGACCGAAACAAACTAAAGGGTAGTGACCCATCCACCAAGACAAGTGTAGCAACCAACATAGCACATATGTGTAGCGACCATGGTGATTAGGGTTAGCTTTTGTAGCACCTGCAACACATCACCAGGTGCACATGATCCAACTCAAACCAATGTACTTCGGTCAAAGAAAAACTCATCAAAGCAGGCATGCATGTAGCAACCAAAAGCCAAGAACTCTAAGATGTAACGACCACACCTAGGGTTAGGGCTTTGTTGCACCCGGAACAACCAACCCATGTGTAGTGACCTCAAACCACTAAGAGGAGTGTAACAACCCAAAGGTCAAGCTACTCAAAGGAACACAAGACCACCTCCAAAATAGAAGTACCACTTTCAAAATAGAAGATTAACATCAAGGAAACTCATCGTCATTAAGGTGGAAAATTCTATACCAAGATAAACACCAAAACCCTAAAACACATGTCATGGAAATCACCATGAAAGAACCTTGTTTAAGAGAGATAAAACTCACGTTCATACATGCAAAATAGAATTAAACCTCATGCTACTCCAAGATACTCAAACCACATGCATGTTGATAGAAATCCATAATCAAGAGAAAGAGAAAACCGTCCATTCCATGATCACCACAAAATCGGGTACTAAGATTGGGGTTTAGGAGAAAGAGCAATCTACTTGAGAACACTAGAAAATCATAAACCCTAGATCATGATAACTTAATCTAGCACATTAGAATCAAATTTTAGAAATCATATCAGTAACATGCAAGCATGATTATTGTGCAATAATAGAAGAGGGCAAAGAGTTATATAACCTCGATTATGAAGAGATCAAGCTCTAAGACACAAGCTCCAAGAGAGACAAAGAAACTTAATCAAAGATCAACTCCATGGATACAAGGTCACCTCAAAAGAGAAGAACATCAAGGTCAAAGGAAAGCTCAAGAAAGAGGGTAAAAACCCTAGATCGAACAAGAAGAAGAAAGAAGAGAGCTTCCTCTCACATAGGTTCCACCATGGTCAAACCACGTCTCCGACCTTTGTTAGGAGAAGATCTTTAAGATAGCCACCATGGTTGCACCATAGTCTCATGGCCAAGAAGGAGAAAGAGAGGTAGGATTCAAGGGAAAATGAAATCAAGGGTTCAAAACCACTTACCAAGAGAGGAGATCACCAATAACCACCACCGAAGAGATGATCAAGCTCAAGATTGCCACATGAAAGGATGATCGGCCACCAAAGCACCTAGACCAGTCCTTCTTGCTCCACAAAGCTTCAAGAGAAAGAATAGGAGAGTAGGAAAGAAGGAGGGCCGAAAAGGATGCTTTCATGAAGAGGAGAGGGGTTATTTACATAGGGTTTGAGGGAGGTAAGATGGGTATGAGGTGTCAACACAAGAGAGCACCAAAAGGACACTTGTTCACCAAGAAAACAACCATGAAACCACTAAACACTTGCATGCATCGAAGGGTGATATAACCTAGGTAGGGTAGCAACCACTTAGGTCACTAATACCCTTATTGTGGTCGCAACACCGCAAGGCATCATGTAGGGACCGCTACACTAGGTCACTAAAGAAATCAAGGTCGAAACACATCACTAGAGACAAACCCTAGCGACCAAACCAACACTAGGGCATCAAGGTCGAAACAAACACTATCAAGGGAAAGTGTTGTGGTTGCAACATTCATCTAAGAGAGGTGTTGCAGTCACAACACACCCAACACATGCTCAAGGTTGCTACACTTCACCAAAGCTAGAAACCCAGGAAACCCTAATTCAGTATGTGATGCCACATCATCGACCATGGTCCAAGCAAGGTGCCCCATAGCATCATCCTTTATCATGATGCTAAGGCACAAGAAACACAGTCTACTCATGACAAATTGCAAGATTAACCCTCATCATAGGTAAATTACAACTTGGTTCAAAACAAGGATACATAGCTCAAACATCATCCAAACATGACCAAAATGAAAACACAAATGTGTCACGTTGTTATAAAATCACTCAAGAGATTATAAAAAGGTTTAAGCGTCTTATTAAGTAAAGAAAGCACACTCAAACACTAAGCTAGGTCAGGGGCCTTATAGCGATAACACACGTGTGTTTTGCTGATGATTTAATCTTTCTTACCCATGCAGGTAAAGACCGGATGAGGGTTATCCTGGAGTGCTTTAAAGCATTTGAGAACGCATCGGGTCAGACAATCTCTATGGCTAAATCTCACATTTTCTTTTCAAGAAGTGTACCCAAAGCCACGAGAAGAAGTATATAGGCAATGAGTCAGTTTTAGATTACTAGCGACCTAGGGTGATACCCGGGGGTCCCAATCATCTACTCTAGAGTCACTAAATCTACATATTCTGACGTTATTGACATGATGAAGAACAGGGTGAATGCTTGGTCCGCGAGAAGAATTTCCTTATCAGGAAAGGGGTGCTTATCCAAATCTTCTCTATCTGCCTTTCCAATCTATGTTATGCAATCATCCGTACTGCCTATAAGTATCTGTGACTGAATTGATGGCACTGTTAGACAATTCATATGTGGTGACAGCTATAAAGATAAGCCTATCTCATTCCTATCTTGGGATTAGGTGATGAGCTCCAAGAGGAATGGAGGTTTGGGCATCAAATCCATGAGAGATTGGAACCTAGCTCTACTGTCAAAAAATGCTTGGGACCTGGTTTCAGGCTGGAAATCTGTATGGTGCACGGTTATGAGAAATCATTTCAGTAATTTTCAACAAGTTGAGAAGATGACAATCTCGCGATTGGCACAAACTACTTTAGACAACAAGCAGTCCGTTTTGGATAATTCAGTAGCGCAACCTATCAATGGAGGGTCGGTGAATGTGAGGGATGACTTTTGGGTGAAGCCGGGTGACACCATGTCAAACGAACGGTCCCGAGTGAGCTTGATGATCTGCGAGTAAGCTCCCTTTTACTATACTCGTTGAATTGGGATGTGGAATTTTTGCACGATTGACTGGAAAATGAGTTGGTTGATCTCATTCTAAAGGTCAATATACCGCTGGGTGGCCATCATGTAGACCAACGAGCATGGATTCACACGTTGGATGGCGCTTTCTCAACCAACTCGACGTACAACATTTTGAGAGCGGACAAGGAAATGGTGACTCCTAGTAATTGGGATGGTATGTGGAGTCTGAAGCTAGCTACACGGGTTAAAACACATGACTTGCAAGGAACAAAGCATTACTTACAAATGAGAGAAGACGGGTCATGCATATGACATCTGAGGGACTGTGACATGCATGTGCGAAGAGGAATCACTCATGCATGCATTGAGGGACTGTGACACAGTGAGAGGTGTCTGGGCTGCTTTCATCCAACCAACAAAACAACTCAAATTCTTCGCTCCCACCAAACTTGGAAGAGTGGAGAAGGGCCGCGGTCAAATCGTTGGACTTCCGAAGGAAACATTATGGATAATATCCATGACATTTGGAAAATGAGGAACTTTTACGTGTTCGAGGGCAATGGTCCGCGGATCGAACACCAGGTGGCTAGCACGCGGAGAGACATCCAGCTAAAACTCGGATGCCTGGTGTAAAGATCATGTTGCACAATGGGTCGCTAGATCAGTAGGCTGGACCCCCCACAGCGGGATATAGTCAAACTAAATGAGGATGCGACAATGAATAGAATGGCGTGGCGGCATCAACTATTTCCAGGAATGAACGAGGTGAATTATTAGGCGGATGGGGGAGAAAGATTAACACTATAAATACTACCGAATCGGAATTGACAAGTATATTCTTAGCAGTTGAACAGATCAAGCTAAATGGCTGGCCCAGAGATGTAATTGGAACTGACTGTCAGTTGGAAACTAAAGTTTTGTAGGAAGAAGAAGGAACGTACACAAAGTCCTTGTAGAGGAATACATTAGTACACTTCAGTTGTAGGGAAACTATTAGAATGGAATATGACCTAGCTAAGGCACATCTTAAGGATAATGTGGATTTTGTCACTTATGTAAACCCACCTCTTGCTGTCATGAAAGTGTACCATGAGGAGCTCAGGTCCAACAATTGTAACCTTCAATCTAATGAATAAATAAGACGGGGTTGCACCAAAAAATAATAATTCTATGATTGGTTAACTACTCCAAAAGTTAGAAATGGACCACCAAACAACCCCTAATTGTACTACGTTTGGCGGTCTAGCATCTCTCTTGATCGGTTGCCTTTGGTTGTCTCCCTCCAATTCTCGAGAAGTGTTGATGTTTTGTTTCTTAGGACATGTTGAATTTCGTCTCGGTCATCTAAAAAGACAAAATTTATGGTTAATCGTTGGATAAATTTATGGAAGTTTAAGAGGACAAAATGTCTTTACATGCAAGGCACATCGTGATTTTTGCTTACAAGTTCATCTTTCTCATTTATGAATCTTTCTCTCCCAAAGCTCTATGTCCTATGCAATCCTCTTTGAAACCTATACGAGAGGTGTCCATATCTCCCATTCATTTATGGGAGTGGTGTTGGATCTTTGGGTTGCTGTCTCCAAGTGCTTATATTAGGTGGTGATGGTTTGGGATGAAAGGAAACAAAAGAGATGTTTGATGGTCACTCGGCAAGTACAATGAGTCGGTTTGACACTTGTTATGGTGTACTCCTACATTATTACATTCCTCATAGAATTTATGATGGGATCTAAGAGATGTTGCATTGATCCCCTTCTCTGATGATGTGTTAGTGTTGCATTCACTTCTCCCTATCCTCCCACACTTGAAATATTGATCCTCTAGTTAGTAAGTATTTTTTGACACTTATTCATGTACAAGGATTGACATTTTCTATGAAAGGAGGCTCATTTTTTACCAGTTTCTAGAGTTACCCTATAAAAGTGTGTTTTTAGTATATTGCTACCATTTTGAACATATTATATAAGGCCATGTTGAAGGCTTTAAGTATAAAAAATGGATGTTCATGATTGGATAAGTTGATGGGAATGCGAAAAGAACATCAACAAGGCTCAAATGTTGAGGTCCCATCATCACATGTTCAAGATATGATTCCACAATAAATTTTATCACTATTGCATATTAGTTTGACCTAGATTTCAATGAGATGGCTTTTTAATAATAGGGTTGGCAAAGAATGTCACAGAAAGATTCTAAGATGAATGAACAACATGATTGCTCAAAAAATGGTAATGCAATAGGTTTTGAAGAAAAGGATCTCATTCTGAGACCTCACTAGGAAGTGATTATGATATTGCTCATAGAATGACATTGCTCATGCATATGATGATTGAATAGACATTAATGATGTGCATTCTCAATATGTCGTGAGGTTCCAACTAGAACTAAATGAGATGTGTGCTTATTTAGAAAGCAACAATAATCGAATGCTTTTGGATGTTTATGATTTAAAAAATTTGACGGTTTGATCTTTAATTTTTTATTTTTTATACATATCTCATCACTATAATTATTTGTTTTGCTTCATCAACTTTCATATATTTGAAGAAAGAATATTGAAGCTTATAATGTACTCAGTCGGAATTCTTAAAAAACTAGCCAAGAACACATATGCATCTACATATGTTCCATTCATGTACACCCCTACTCAATTATTCATATACATAAGCTCCATTTCTAGTACATAAGCTCCATTTCTAGTAACAAACTGTCCTGTTATCATAATATGTTTCAATATCTGCAATAGACATGCATCGATTATTTGTTTATGTGTATTTTGTTCCTTGTAACAGACCCAATTATTTTTTTATGTATATCCATTCTCCATTACACACATGCATATGTATGTTCCATTCTCTAATACATGCTTGCGTTATTATTCATTTACGTATCTTATATTCTCCATTACATGCATGCACCATTATCCATTTAATGTATATTCCATTTTCTATAAGGTCCTACTTGGTATGTGGTGAATTGAGGAGAGGGGAAAGGAGTGTAAAAGACTTGAGGTGTTCGGTTGGCCAAAGTGATGGGAAGTGAGGGAATGGGGGAACAAATCAAGTATATTTTCAGCCACTTTTCTCCCGTTCTCTCCTCACCGAATATGAATAGAGATAAGGGAAAGGTAAAAAGACTTGACAGGAAGTAAGAGAAAAATATAAAATATAAAATATAAATAATATGACGAGAAAAATCAATATAACCAACAACTGATGTAAATAAATATGTAGTATGCCACATAAGTGATACGTCACTTGAAGGGACATATGAAATGTTGGAAAATATTTGATAAAATTTGGAGGAATTTTTTTTGTAAAAAAAAAGAAATATTAAAATAAGGGAATACTAAATTGGATTAATACATATGATTTAGATGGAAACTTAAAAGTTTATTTTTTTTAAAGAAAGTTAACAAGTTTGAGATTATTATACAATCATTAAAATAAAAAAGACCAATAATGGAGTAGATATAGTGGGTTATGTCGGGAGGTAATTAAATACATAAAAAGAAAGATTGTTGTAAATATAAAAATATGAAGGAAAATAATTCTATAACCACAATGAATATAAAAAGCATGTATTCTATTTTTATTGAAAAAATCTCTTACAAAACACTTCCAACACATGAAAAATAAGAATTGTATGATGCCTTTATCTACATCTTATGATTTTATTATTAGAACTATAAGCTTTGCCATCCAAAAAGCATTAACTCTTATTATTTTTCATACCTCTGTGAAAGTAATTTTTTTTTAATAATGCATTTGAATAAATATTTGAATATATATTCTATATAAATATATTTTTACGTTACCAACATTTTATGTTACTATAATTATTTTGTATATTTTCCTTCCCCTCCCCTTCCCATGTTAACCAAACACACTAACATAAGTGTTCCCTCTCCTCCCCTTTCTTCCCTTCACTTCCCCTCCCCTCCCCTCCGTTCTCCTCCCCTTCATTCACCACATACCAAACATAGAATAAAAGGGATAATATGTTCCATTCTTCATTATAAGCACACACCATTATTCTTTTACATATGTTCCCTTATCTACAATATAAATGCATCATACGATCCATTCTCCCTTAAGGGTGTGCATTATTGTTCATTACATATAATCCGCTCTCCATTAGAGGCCCATGCCATTATTTGTCTGTGTATGTTAGGTTATCCTATACATGCCCCACCATTATTTGTACAGACACGAGACAATAAACTTTCATAATGGTGTACCAGTATATATTAATGTATGGGCTATTGGTGCACTACCATAAAAGAAGGGTTAGTTTAGTAAAAAGACACAATGTTGATACTTCTTCACAAGTCGATCACCATGTTTCAAGAATCACATACACATTATAAACAACTTATTTATGTTTCATTTTTATCAAAGTTTATCAACCATTTCTGAGCTTCCTGGAGGACAAAGGAGATGATTCAATCACACCTCAAGACATTTTCATTGTCAATACTGCAGGACAATTTGAAGTGAAACTAACCACTACTTCTCAATCAATTCTTTAGAAGTCTTTGTCATATGTGGTTATCGTAAAATTAATTGGTTGAAATGTTGGATATATCATTCTTTGTGATAGATTTAGATTTTTATGGAAGCAAATTGGATGCTAGAAGGCATATGAGTTAAGTATGAATAACTTTGTTGTTCAATTCTCATATTTTTTTATTATGAGAATGCACTCACGGGAGGACCATGGTCTATATGTGGATGATGTCTCACATTTTGTAGATCAATCCTTCTTATGTTCCAACTATAGGACTTCCAAAGTCCATTGTCATTTGGGCCCAAATCCTCAATCTCCCTATTCATTTATATAATTGTATAGTTCTCCAAAGAAGTGGCAAGATTTTGGGCAAACTGTTTCAAGTGGATGAACATACTTTGAACTATTCAAGAAGTTGGTTTGAATGAATTTATATAGAAGTTGATAAATCTATCCCTGTTCTACCGACAGTTCTTGTAGACAGTGTGGCTTATAAGGAGGAATGTGAAGCTCTTCTGCTCATTTGTTTGTCATGTGGTATGTTAGGTTATCATAAGGGTGAATGTCCTCAACATAATCTGACTCCAGAACTACCATGACAAGTTCAACCTACTAAAGCTAGTACACAATGGAATCCAAACGAGGGAAAATGGAAGGTTTTGTATAAACAATCTATTCACTCAAAACGTCCACAATGTCAAGATAAGAAGCAAATGAGGAATCCCAGTGACAAGCCTATTGAGATAACTTTAAAGGTTTCCAAAGATGTCGGTTCAGATAGTCGTTGATTAGCAGGTTGCGTCTATTAATACATAATACAAAAAAATATGGTGACAAACGATCCGCCTGACAAAGACCACTTGAAGCATTAAAGCCGGGTAATAATTCTCCATTCTAAGAGATGAAAATGTGACCCTCGTAAATGGATTGCATAATATAGTGGATAATATTGGGAGGGAAACTTGCTTTTGTTATTGCATTCAGTATAAAAGTCTAAGAGAGATGGCCATATGCATTTGTTATGTCTATTTTAATTGCCATGAAAGGTGCAGATTATGGCTGTCTCATTTTTTGTGTCAGGTCCTACACGAGAATGATATTGTCTGATATTCTTCTTCCAGGAATGAAACTTTATTTCTCTTGGCATATCCATGTAGACATATAGGGTTTTAATCAATTCACTATGATCTTTGATATAAGTTTCAAAGAGACATTATTTAAGAAGATTGGGTAGAAATATTTACATCTTCTTAGATTTTAGACCTTAGGAATAAAAACCATAAACACATTGCATAATGTAGAACACAAAGGCATCCCTTGTATTTTAGATGACACTAAGTTAAGAATAGAATACCTGATCATGCTCCAATTGTGTATCATGAATTCAACACTAACTCCATCTAGGCCAGAAGCTTTATTAAGACCCATTGATATAAGCATTTTGAAGAGTTCCATTTCTAAAGGTATTTGAGCAATAGAGTGAAACTGAGAGGCATTCAAGAAAAAATCATTTGTAGGTACATTATTGAGTTTAAGTAAGAATGGAGTATGCTTTGAGATAAATTATGTTCTAAAGTACCATATGACATATTTTTTGGGGAAATAGTATCATTGATTTCCCCATCAGTATCACACAAAAGGCTGGAAACATGATTTTTATGTCGTCAAATTTTGATATAATTGTGAAAGAAAATAGTGTTGACATCTCCTTCTTTAAGCCAATTGATACGGGATTTTTGTTGCAAATCAATGTGTTCTTTATTTGTCAGCATGTCATATTGGATTTGCTGAGAATGACAAGCATCATCTGTCGCTTCTGAGTAATTTGTAGCTAATTCAACCAGGAGGATATTTATTTGTTGAATTAGATGGCACTTTGCTTGCTGAATTTCATAGTTGATTGTGTTATCCCATGTAATGAGATGAGGTGTAACATAATACATAGTAGTTTGAAAATCTAGATGTGATGGCAAAATACTTTGTAAGTTTTTGAAAGAGGCTTCAATGTTCCAACTATTCTTAGTCTTGAATATATCATTGAAGGGTTGTCGTTGAGATTTCAAAAATATGATAGGATAATGATCTGACTGTATACAGGCGAGATGATGAACTCTGAAAAACTAATTAGTTGACAAAAAGGAGGAGTTATCAAGAACTTGATCCAGACAATTGTGAAGTTTGCTTGAGTTATATGTATAAGGGAAGACCAAGAAACCAATATTTGATAGACCAGCTTGGAATAAACACTCATGGAATAATTTTGCTTCATGGAAATTGAAAGAATCACTACCTTTTTTCTCTGAAGGAGATATCATAACATTGAAACCTCCCATGACTATCCATGGGCAAGATATAGAGGCACCCAATCTTGGTAGATGATTCCATAGCAGATGATGGATACTAGGTATATGATGTGCATAGACAATTGTGATATAAAAGTGGTTATCTATTAAGAAATATAATTATTATTGATGACTCTCATTAAGAATAATAGAGGTAATATCCTATGGCATAGAAACCCGATATTACCAGAAAATCCTCGAGCCTCAACTCTATGAGAGAAAGAAAAACCAAATAATTGGATGACTTGTTCTGCATTATGTCCAAATATCCAAGGTTCTATTATTGTAAGCAAAATAGGTTTATGTAAGTGAACCAAATCAGCCTAGATTGTGTAAGGTTGTTTGCAATCTCCCTTACATTCCAACATAATGTATCTAACATTGGATTTGTCAAGATCATCAACCGTGGTAGGTTGAGTAGAGACTTCAAATTCCACTGTCAGCTCCTTTGATTGTGACCATGTCAAATAAGGTGACATCTTCATTTTCCCACTGGAACTACAAATTCCTCTTCCCATATTATCATTAAGGAAAGGATAAGATGAGGGGTAATCTACTGAATTATGTAATTATGGAGAGGTAGTTGGTGTTAAGGATGAAATTTCCTCCTGAATTGCGAGGGGGGAGAATGTGTGATTACTTCATATAAATTTGGATCAACACCAGTGTGTGAACTTTGTACATCAGTGGAGACTTTTGGGGGATCAATACTACCTCATGCAACTGAGGCAACAACATTTGAAATAGGAGGCTCAGAAAATGATGCAACAATCATAGAAGATTTATGTTTATGGTTCCATATTTTTGCAAGAGTTATCTAAGTAGACATTGTCTTTGGTAAAGTTTCATAAAGTGGTCGATTGTCCACCATGCAATCTGTGCCAGATAGTGTAGCATATTTGTTAATAGGATCTGGGGTAGGGCTAGTTGTCTAGTCAGTCATTCATGTTCAAATTAAAAAATCCACCTATATTCACATACATGGCAAACTTATTAACAAAATTATGAGTTGAGAATCAAAAATTAAATCTTGTAGGTCGAGTGTGCCTTACCAAGGTTGTTGTTCAATTTATTCCTACGTATTCCATGCGCACCTCAGTATTACCTATATCTCTTTGCAATCATATTGATGCTACTATTCACCAGTTTATCTGGAAAAGGAGCACAAACCTGTCATCTCCTTTTTTAGTGGCATGTGATCAAATTATGGCTCCTAAATTGTCTGGAGGATTAGGTTTGATCTCCATGCAAGATTTGAATACGACTTTGCTATGAAAATAACATGGGATTTTCTAACGGGAAGACATTCATCTTGGGCAGTTGGTTTGTGAAATAAATATATATCCTTTACAATCCACTCAGGTTATTGGATCACTGGTTTTTGGAAGAGGGTATCTACTTTACGGCCTGTTGTTCTTTAGCATAGTCATAAGACTATTGGAAATGGGGCAACAACTTCAGTTTGGTTTCATAAATAGATTCCTCACGTATCTAATCAAGTCAATTTTCTACTATCTCTAATTCCTGAGGATCTATTGGAGCTACAAGTTTCTCCATTATGGAACCTTTCCTTAACATGGGATACTAGATTTTTGAATTTATAGCTTCCTTCTAAGATAGTTAAAAATATATATTCACTACCTTGTCTGAGATCAATCCTACAACAATGACCACTGGTCTTATTCAAGCATACTTCCACAAGTAGGAGAAGATGGGAGATTATCAAGGTGGGAGGTACCTCATCAACATTCCAATCTTTGATGGATCAATTTTCTCTATTGGAAGAGAAGGTTGCAATGCTACATCTAAGGATCAAGTCT
Source organism: Alisma plantago-aquatica (assembly GCA_963693085.1). Classification (NCBI taxonomy): domain Eukaryota; kingdom Viridiplantae; phylum Streptophyta; class Magnoliopsida; order Alismatales; family Alismataceae; genus Alisma; species Alisma plantago-aquatica. Next base: position 1,246,018,444 of record OY856411.1, read on the forward strand.
TGAGCTATGGATAATAGTGGACCTTCCATAAAAGCTACCAGAGAAAAAGATAGAAGGATGGGATGAAGCTTCCTTGAAGAAAGCAATATTGAATGAAAGAGCCATAAAATTTCTCTATGCCTCCATCTCTCCCACCGAGTTCAACCAGATTTCCTCTTATGAGATGACCTATGAGATATGGAGAAAGTATGTGTCACTTATGAGGGGACAAAGCAAGTGAAGGAAAGAAAAGTCTACATGCTCAAAGGCCTCCTTGAGAACTTCAAGACGGGAAAGAAGGAGAGAGTGTCTGAGATGTACTCAAGGCTCAACACCATTGTAAATGGTCTTGTCATCCTAGGTCATCCTATGGCTAGAGGAGAGATCAAATCAAAGATCCTTAGATATCTCCCCAAGAGGCAGGAATCTAAGATGACCTCCATTGAAGAAACAAAGTCTCTTGGTGGTATCCCTATTGAATAGCTCATAGGAAATCTACAAGCCCATGCAGTCAAAATTGACAACCAAGATGAACAAGAAAGATAAGAAGATAAAGAGATAGAGAATGAAGAAGGCTGAAATCAAAGAACAAATTGAGGCTATTGTTGGTCAAGCTTCTCCATCCTCTCAAGTTGAAGAATATGCCATGTACTCCAAGGGTAGACTCTATAATGGCAAGTCATCCTCCTTCACCTAGTGCTTCAATGTGGAAAGAAGGGTCACTTCAAGAAAGATTGTCCACAAGGCAAAAATACCCATAATCATAAAAGAAGATAAGAGAAACACAAGAAGAAGGAGAAATGGCATAAAAGCTCAAGGGACTCCTCCAACCCAATCTATAGTGACTCCTCCAACTCAAGCTCAAGTGATGAATCTAGTGAAGGATCTAGCTCAAGCTCTAGTGAAGATGGAAAATGCCACTTTTCTCTCATGGCCTCAACAAGTGGAGACTCAAATAAGGTAAATCTAAACTCTTTAGATAAAGAATATTTAATTGCTATTATTTATGTTACTCATGCCTCTCTTACATCTTCTAAAAAGAAAAATAGAAAGAAAAAGCTTGCTATAATTGTTGATAATTTGCATGTAGAAAAAGATGATCTTGAACATGCTATCATTTGCTTGCTAGATGAAAACAATTGTTATCTTAGTCAACTAGACTCTCTTAAACTTGAAAATTCTATCTTGCTTGATAAGATTAGATTTCTAGAAGCTCAACCTATTATGTATAGTTCTAATGAAGATCATAGTAAAATTGTAAATTTTCTCATGCTTTATATTGATGTTCTGAAAACTGAAAATGAGGACAAGGTTTTTGTTTTGCAAGGAATAGAATATGAAAATAGTGTTTATATTATACAACTTGTTTGTATCAGATGGATAGGGAATCCACTGTCGGTGGCGGCGATCTCTAGGGCGACCTGGCATTCCCCGAGGACGACGAAGATGGAGATCTAAGGCTACGATCAACCAAGTCAGTGGTGCTAGGTTCTACAGGTTTGAGCCTTAACTTCTCAACCTATGGCTAGAAACCCCCTGACCAGGAAGGAGGGAGGCCTTTGGACACAAGCACCACCTCCATGGATATCGAAACATAACAAGACACTGACCAATTCCCACCGCTTTCAAGCCAAATCCAACATCCCAAGTCATCCCAGAAGACTGCTAGACCCTCTTATAAGAATTTGGTTGGACAGGGATCGTGAGATAATCTTAACAACTTCATACTGATAGACACAGATGAGAATGGCATACATCTCCAACCTTCTGACATCAAGGTCTCAGCCGAGCAAGGCTTTCCCACCTTCCGTCTTCGGCAGGAGGCGTTATAGGAACTACTGAAACCATGGAGATATCATTATAGTTAAACTCCCCTCACGTGAAATAGGATATCTAATGTTGAGGGGCAGAATCAAAGTGATGTGGAAGCCACTGGGAGGGTTCAACTTGATAGATATCACAAATGACTATTTCATAGTCCAACTACAAGCTGAGGATGACTACATCAATGCTTTAGTACGAGGTCCATGGCTTATCTTTGGCTCGTATTTGACAGTCCAGAGGTGGTCACCTACATTCTCATCGGACAGAGCTTCCCCCCCAAACATCATAGCCTGGGTACGTGTACCCAATATGCCTATTTACCTGTATCAAGAATTGTTACTGCAGGAGATTAGAAACTGATTTGGGAAGACCATCAAAGTTGATATGAACACGAAGCGAGATCACTCAAAACAAAATGCAGAATTATCACTAATAACAATATTATGACAAAATAGGGTAAATGAAAACCATTTGTAATTCAATATATCAAGCAGAAGTATTTCATAAGCAAGCCTTCAACTCATGCCATCTGTATTCCATATATACCAAAAGATGATATATATCGTGTTCAAAGGCTATCAAGCCACAACTATTACATATTACAACCAATTTATATGTACATGCCATTTATATACACTCATGGCATAAAGCCAAAATCTATGTGTCAATATATAAATAACAAAATCTCCCCAAATACCTGAGAGTACAGGGACGACGCATGGAACTCTACCACAAAACTTTAACATCATAACCAACCTATAATAGTTAGTGATTTCCTTGCTGCTCAACACCTGTACCACGACCTCGACCTCCTCATCCAAGACCACCTAAAAAGTTGTGGTACTCACGAGGTTAGACCAAACATCCCATCAAATATATAACTCTTCACTGACATTTATTATGAGCATAGTAAGATAATAGAGCAACTATGTAAAGTAATAAATATTAGTTAAGCGGTTTAAATTAGTACAACTGAGCAGTAGACAATCTTATACTTTTATAAGGAATATGAAGAACATGCATATCTATTATAAACTAAAAAGTACAAGAAACAAGGCAGGGGGTCATCCAATGCAATTTTTATTTAACCCTAAACAAATATACCACATGGCTGTATTATCACTTTTATTATTATGTCATGAGGATTTGAGACGTACCACTCAAATCCAACTGACCACTGCTAAAGTCAATATCAGTACCATACAAGATCTATGGAAGAGTCGGACTCCATGATCATCACCAAATCTACTCAGTTAGTTCGAGTCTACAATGCAGTGACATAACAGTCAAACATCTAAACAACAACTTATAGTCAAAGCTATAGTCATGTAGAGACAACAACTCATAGTCCAGATGGATACTAACACTGAAGATGGATCTATGGTGCAACTACATGATTAGGGTTTCACTTGATTGAATATTCCAATTCAGTATCTTTCAATACAACAATCAAGTTACAATGTATAAACCCTAAACAAATTCTATAAAATTATGGTAGGATACAACTATAGAAGATATAAAACGTATAAAGTCAGAACTTGTCTCATTATCACATGGCACTTGTGTTACTGCCTTTCACAAGGTCATTAACCATATTACATCACTATGGTATATAAATCCCTCAATCACATATCAAGAGGATTTCACCTCAAACTGTGCTCAAGGCACTTACTAGGTCATTAGACCCATTCATATAGTTCATGCATAATTAATAGTACATATAACTCAATATTGCTCATAATAACAACCCTCTATTTTACAAGGCTCATCATATCACTTATATAGATATGCCATTTATCTCACTTGTAAGTTTATGTTTACATAATTAGGAGAGAGAAAACATTCTCTTAAATATAATTCTTCTAATAGAGTGAGCACATAAATCACATTATCACATGATTAGGGTTAGGGTTTGTACATAGACAATTAGGGTTTCATAATGTTATTCAACCATTGTACCCTAATTCCATCACCTTCTACATATTTGGAGAGCACTAGGATTAAGGACCATCATTAATGATTAGTCATTTGTAATTACGTCATCAATTATAGATCATTACACTAGGTAGTGTCCATGTACATAATTATGTGTATCGACATTGCTCACTCGATCAAGGTGTCACAACCTACAACACATGCAGCAGGGTCTCACAACCTATAATGCATGCAACAATTGTCTCATCCTGTAATGCATGCAGCCTCTGTCTCAGCCCACAACATGTGTAAGGTGTGTCTTTCCCGCAACACATGCAGGGTGTATCTTGCCCGCAATGCGTGCAGGGTGTATCTCGCCCACAATGCGTGGAGGGTGTTTCTCTCCCGCAACGCATGTAGGGTTCGACCCACAATGCATGTAGGGTTCCACCCGCAACGCTTGCAGCGTGTCTCAACCATAATGCGTAAAACACGCCTTGACCCGCGATGTTGCGTTATGACTAGACTAGCGAGTAGAAACTATCCCCTAGGGTTACTAAGGCTGAAACAACCATCTATGCATGGTATCGACCTAAGGGAAGACCAAGGATCATCTCTACCTCATGCTAGACCTATGCCCAAATTCTGAATAGATCCAAATAGGTCAAGATAGTTGATTAACATTAGGGAATACCAAACCTCAATAGGGTGAATAACACCCTAAACCATGGTATTCATCAAACCCTAGAGATTGTTCATGAAGCATCATCAAAAGAGCTACATATAGAGAGTGAAAACAAAGATTCTTATGCATATAACCAGACCCAAACTTCCTTCTATTCAAGTATAAACACACCAAATAGAAGTAACAAAGTTCCATGGATGAAGATCCCAAGTTATATATCAATATTTTAATCATCATCAAAATCAGATATAGAGATTTAGGGTTTTAATAGAAAGAGTAAATTTCTTGAGTCTACCATGAAATCCAAACCCTTAATTATTATCTTTCCCTCTACCATAAGTATCACAATTTTAAGATATAAAATAGTAGTATATGATTAGATTTAAGAGGCACATAATAGATGGGGGAAAAGTTATATAACCCGCCTACTTTTTTGGAGGGAGCCAATCTCCCAAGATCACAAGCTCCATGAATTCCAACCAAGATTCAACACTTAGATCAAAGGATCACATCAAGAAGGTAAAGAAATTCCATGGTCAAAGAAGAGCTTAAGAAAAGAGAAAGCTCATGTAAAGAGTGAGACCCGATAGGGGATCCACTCTTCACTGAAATTGAAGAATAAGTCCATCCAATCCCAAACATACCATGAGGGTAAGAAGGAAAGGAGGAATTTCATTCATTTCTCAAATGGTACATTACAGATCATGATAATGAATAAGCAGAAGAAACAAAACTATTACAAAGTCACTATATGATTCATTTATACAATTGTTCCTCACCATAATAGGTGATTTTATAAAAACTTGAACTAAGTACAACTAAAGCCAGTAGCAGAGGGTAACCCAGCCATTCCAAGCTATCCTTAAGTTCATTTCATGTTGGTGATCTTTTCGAGCTCTTGTCTTCCAATGTACCTAAACCTGGGTGGAAGGGAACATCACAGAACATAGGAAGCAACATAGCGGTCAGCAAAGGCTGAGTATGTACACATAATAAACTTTGGGCATTATATTGGGGTAAAAGTGCAATAAGAGATGTTCCCACAAGAAGGGGGCTATTTGCAATTAGGTAAGTTCAAAAGGAATATAATAAAAGAAATGAAGCAAAAGAAATGAGGCATATTAAATTCAGATTACAAGCATGATTTTAAAAGTGTCTTTCCATAAAAATCATCCACATAATCATATTTGAACAATGAACATTTGCATGCATAACAATGTAGACTAAATATACCTAAAACAGGGCCATAACACAATAGGATCATGGCCTAGAAATAAATAAGGGTGGAAACACACACCCCGGGTGGAAACGCACGCCCTATATAAGTATGGTTGTACATAAGTACCGCTATTCTAGATAGTGTAGTCAAACATGTAGCATGCATTAAATAGAGAGGCACGACTATCATTTCAGTCATTTTTCATGAAAAGGCATTCATAGAAAGTGGGGTACAAGTACCCATATAAACAAGGTAGTCCAAAAGCTACATGGATATAATGAGTCAACATCAGGAAATGTAAATGTTCAAGAATTTAGATTTGATAAGGAATAACAGTTCAAACGATCCCTCATTGAAAGAAAGTAGGTTTTAGTCAAATAATGCCCAAAATAAAATAGAAGATGTACATACCTTATGATCAGTCCTGGATATTCAATAACGCCTCCTAAGTTTAGGGTCAGGGTTGTCTCAACCTAGTCACAATATATGTGCATTTGATTAATATAATATGCATTAAATCTTTTGCTTAGAAATCGACCCTACAGTAGGTTGAAAATCTGGGCATGAAAGATGTCCCAATAAATTAGTCGTATTTTTCTGACTTCAAAAATGTATATATATGCCATATTTGGATAAACGGTTAATTTCTTATGAATTTTACAAGTTTAAATCATTTCTGGCTAAATACAAAAGTGAATTGTGAAATGACAAATTTACCCCTGAATGATTATGCAAATCATCAGGGTTCGCTGTCATGCGAACTATAGAGAAATAAAAAGGGAAACTAAGTTTCGGTCAATCAAGTCAAACGAGACTAAAATTACCAATATTCCCCCATGGGCGTGACATTGATATATTGGCCACCATCGGATGAACTGGACTTTTATCCCAGGGATTGAAACCCTGTGTTCAGCGCCATGACTACTCCACAGAGCTTGGGCCAAGGTATGATTCTTTGATTTAGGCATCCAGACGAGTGGGAAGACAATCCATTGACTCCACCTCATCACTCCGGACTCAAAGAGCTTTTTCTCTAGTCTTGTGAAGGCTGGGAGACGAGAAGGGAATCTGAGAAAGCAGTCGATCTGCAGATCAAGCAAACCCTATGAACACAATACTCTGAGGTCCCAACCAACAGCTTTGGATCCAAGCTCCATGAAAAGGAGAACAAGGCTCGCTGCACGTGACTCTCCACCCTGGACCTGCAAAACGACCGCTCTGGTCCTGAGGTAGCCAGGGTCGAGGTGTGCCCCACGGAGGGAACGACCACATATGGCCCTGGCGAAGATGAAGCGAGGGGAAAACTCGTGAGCATAGCCTGCAATGCTATGAGTCAGTAGGGAAACACCTCGAATGAAGGTTCGTGAAGGATTAGGCAAGAGGAAGGCCGACGGTGTTAGGAGCCATAGAAGACCATCACTGACCGGACAAATGACATCTCGTCATGCTAAAACCAAACACCCAGCTAGGGGATCCAACAGGCATATCAATCTCAATTGGAGGCATCTCGTGGTCCATTCGTAGCTGATAAAATGGAGACACTCGTGTGTTGGGGGTGTGGTAGGACCGAACACAGAAATTTCAATGAAACACATACGGTGGCCGTAACAAGGGAAGGCATAGGTGCCTTGTTGACTGAGCAAACCAGGAAACAACGTAGCAAGGCGAGTACACAGATAGAATGGAGGAGTGTCCTAGATGGTTACCTGAAGAGGAATTGCTTTGAGGTGGCTCCAGGCACTACGCTTTGAGCTTTCTCGCAGGAGAAGAAGGTGGAGCTCGGGGCCCAAACCAGTAATCCTCAGGAGAAATTGAGAGAGGTAGAAGGTGAAGGAAGACCATGCGTGAGTTTTTGGGTAGGTGTGAGCCCGTGCAGTTTGTCATAGAGGAGATGAGAGAGGAGTCCATCAGAAGGGAAGTAAGGGATATTGGATGTTTTGTCTCTAGGCTACGAGAGGGGAAGAATTAGGGCTCATTGTGTTCGTTAGTGTAATCTGAAGTGGAAGGCGAAGTAAACGCGAGAAACTGCTGATTGAGGCGAGAGAACGACGAGCATGAACATCATTGGCTTGAACCAGACTTGCGCGTACGGGGACTTTGGGGGTAGAAGATGAGGTCTTTCCGTAACCCGACCCAGATGATGGTCTGTGAAAAAAGAAATAAATCGGCCCTGGACCTTGGTTCAAATTGTGACCAATAAATTTGTTCAAGACTTTATGTTTAATTACACATTATCCCCTAGGGTCTATTTAAGGGTGCATCTGACATCCAAATGACCCCAAATTTTGAGGGTTAGGTAATAATGACACGAGGAACCCGATTATAGAATTAGATTTAGATTCTTGGCTTTGTAGGGTCCTATTTTCTACCATGGTTCTATAAACCCTAATTAGGGCTTTTAACTTCAATTACATGATCAAATTTGAAAGTCCATACCTATAATCTCTTAGTAAGTCCTTATAGGATACCAAGTCTATACTGGTGTTCATTATTATGGTCAATACATCTAGGTTAGTATTATTACTAATTAATTCCCAATTTAGGTATTTATGGCAACAAAATCCTTTTGATTTCATAACCAAGGAACCATAATTAGTCAAATAGGGTCATCAAATCCTAATGTGGTTCATTCTACTCTAACACAATGAAATATAGATATTAGAAGGTAGTTAACTGAAAAGGGGGAAAAGATTGGATATCCACATAATCAAATAGGGGCCTAGAAGAACGGAGAATAAGCTTATGTGCCTGGGATTGAGTATGTTACAACACTCCACCCCTTAAAGAGGATTTTATCCCTAAAATCCATCCACCATTAGACCTGAGTGCTAGTTTGTTCTACATATCCTCATCTTCCATCACTTAAGCATGAATAACCAATCTTCATTTACAAATTTCCCAATATAATCATTCAAATTGTGACTGCTAAATTGGTGAACTACTTTTGTGTATAAACATCAATCCTCAAGCACCATGATTCCTATCATTATTACCACTAAGGAGAATTTCCTTATCAACATTATCATCATCATCATCGTTAGTGTCATCATCCTCATCATCCACATCATCATGGTCACCATCTTCTCATCTACTCATCATCATCATCATCATCATCATCATCATCATCATCATCATCATCATCATCATCATCATCATCATCATCATCATCATCGACATCATCACCTACTCCTCATTAACATCATATTATCTAAAAGGGTCACATGGGAAAAGCTCAGAAATTCCACCATATTGAGTATGCTAACCCTAGCCTATACTATATAGTCATCCTTACCATTTAATTATTAGTGGTTTGAGGTATAGAATATAAATTTGAGCTTTGAAGTGAAATTTTACTTTTACCTACATCTAACTAAATACATCCGTTAAGGATAACTCAAGATAAAATCTTAAAATCTATAGTAATTGTCGAGGTAATTTTTATGATGGTATGATTAGGAAGGCTCGTCTGAAATTCTCAGTTTGGTAGCCTCTACATATGTTTGACATTAATACTAGGAGTTGTCTAGGTTTTACTTATTGTAACTGTTGTTAATCATGGTCCTTCCTTAAGTTAGTTTGATTCCTGATTAATAGACTGTATGAAGCTCCACCCCTTAAAAGGTTTAAACTATAACTTAATGCATAACCTAGAGGGGGAAAAGGGTGTATCCACTATGTCGGATATATATATATATATATATATATATATATATATATATATATATATATATATATATATGAAACTAACTATGTCAATCTTAGGACTAGGGTATGAGGGTTGAACATTCCAACCAAGGTACTTCAGTAAAGAGATTCTCTACTACTCAACTTTCTTGTGGTGGCGACTTGGTTCCAAAAACCATCGATAAAATCTAAAAACTTTTCTTTTGTACATATAGATTAATAATGAAAATAAATTTTACGATGCAAAACTTGCGGTGAAAAATCCAAAATTGGCGCCAAAATCAACCAGAGAACCAATTCAACCACCACATACTATTATTTTATCATCACATCCTTTCTCTTAAAGGGTCTAATCATTCAGATACCACATAGGACATTTGACTACACCTCAACTATGTTTTTACATGGAAGAGAGAAGGATTTCCTATTACGCATGGTCAAATTCATCAAACCTTAATGAGGTAAGACATTCGCCATTCCCCATGTCACTCTTAAGAATAATTGACACAGCCTCATTGCAAGACCTAAGGGAGTCATATGATCATCCAATAATTATAGTAAGGTATATGTGTTCCTTCTACACTTGACGATTTACAATCATAGTCCCGTCACAAGACAAGATGAACTATATAGTAAATTTTCCAATAACATCATTCACTGGGTAATCTAATTTCACCAAGGAGGTGAGAGAGGCAAACTCCTAAGAATATTATACAAAACTTAATAGCTTCCACCCACTAAACCTCATGTAAGAGGCATAAAAGCTAATCCAACATGGTATCTGAACTTTAGATAAGTTGTCTTGGGGCATACCTATGTTGTGATTATTCACATTGAAAGCAAGGCATGCCTAACAATAATTAAACTCGTTCATGCCATCACTTAGTAACAAGGGAATCATCTAAATTCCTAAGATTTACATCAGTTTTTTTTAACCCAAATGTTCCCAGCACCGCCATAGTATGGTATTTAAGGCGTGCTAGAGAACAACAAAGGTAAAGGGATTTAAGATGAGAACTAGAATATGCCTATCTATGACTATTCAAATCAATCGATATGAACCAACACTACAAGAGTCAGTTATGTGTGGCTTCATCCCACCCTGGTAAAGAGGGTATGGGTGTTAGGGGTTACTAGAGGCTAACTCCCGTCCATATAGGTGAGTTGAGGAGTGTAAGTACCCAAAATAATTAGGGTTTGAAAATCCTAATTGGTATTCTACTACTAGGTAATTAATTTTCCAATAACCTCTAAGGGTCACCTACCTAATTAAGGGTCATCCTAGGATAACTTGAAATAGTCATGTTACCGACTGCTTAGGCTCTGATACCATTTTGTAAAGAGTGAGACTTGATAGGGGATCCACTCTTCACTGAAATTGAAGAATCCGTCCATCCAATCCCAAACATACCAGAAGGGTAAGAAGGAAAGGAGGAATTTCCTTCATTTATCAAATGGTACATTACAGAGCATGATAATGAATAAGCAGTAGAAAAAAAAACTATTACAAAGTCACTATATGATTCATTTATACAATTGTTCCTCAGCATAATAGGTGATTTTATAAAAACTTGAACTAAGTACAACTAAATCCAGTAGCAAAGGGTAACTCAGCCATTCCAAGCTATCCTTAAGTTCATGTCATGTTGGTGATATTTTGGAGCTCTTATCTTCCAATGTACCTAAACCTGGGTGGAAGGGAACATCACCCAGAACATAGGAAGCAACATAGAGGTCAGCAAAGGTTGAGTATGTACACATAATAAACTTTGGGCATTATATTGGGGTAAAAGTGCAATAAGAGATGTTCCCACAAGAAGGGGGCTATTTGCAATTAGGTAAGTTCAAAAGGAATATAATAAAAGAAATGAAGAAAAAGAAATGAGTCATATTAAATTCAGATTACAAGCATGATAATAAAAGTGTCTTTCCATAACAATCATCCACAGATTCATATTTGAACAATAAACATTTGCATGCATAATAATGTAGACTAAATATACCTAAAATAGGGCCATAACACCATAGGATCATGGCCTAGAAATAAATAAGGGTGGAAACGCACACCCTGGGTGGAAACGCACGCCCTATATAAGTATGGTTGTACATAAGTACCGCTATTCTAGATATTCTGGTCAAACATGTAGCATGCATTAAATAGAGAGGCAAGACTAGCATTTTAGTCATTTTTCATGAAAAGGCATTCATAGCAAGTGGGGTACAAGTACCCATATAAACAAGGTAGTCCAAAAGCTACATGGATATAATGAGCCAACATCAAGAAATGTAAATGTTCATGAATTTAGATTTGATAAGGAATAACAGTTCAAAAGATGCCTCATTAAAAGAAAGTAGGTTTTAGTCAAATAATGCCCAAATTAAAATAGAAGATGTACATACCTTATGATCAGTCCTAGATATTCAATAACACCTCCTAAGTTCAGGGTCAGGGTTGTCTCAACCTAGTCACAATATATGTGCATTTGATTAATATAATATGCATTAAATCTTTTGCTTAGAAATTGAATCTACAGTAGGTTGAAAATCTAGGCATGAAACCTATCCTAATAAATCAGTCGTATTTTTCTGATTAAAAAAATATATATGCCCTGTTTGGATAAACGATTAAATTCTTATGAATTTTACAAGTTTAAATCATTTGTGGTTAAATACAAAATCAAATTTGTGAAATGACAAATTTACCCCTGAATGATTATGCGAATCATCAGGGTTTGCTGTCACGCGAACTATAGAGAAATAAAAAGGGAAACTAAGTTTCGGTCAATCAAGTCAAATGAGACTAAAATTACCAATATGCCCCCATGGGCGTGACATTGATATATTGGCCACCATGGGCTGAACTGGACTTTTATCCCAGGTATTGAAACCCTGTGTTCAGTGCCATGACTGCTCCACAGAGCTCGGGCCAAGGTACAATTCTTCGATTTAGGCATCTAGATGAGTGGGAAGACATTCCATTGACTCCGCCTCATCACTCTGGACTCAAAGAGCTTTCGCTCTGGTCCTGTGAAGGCTAGGAGACGAGAAGGGAATATGAGAAAGCAGTCGATCTGTGGGTCAAGCAAACCCTGTGAACACGATACTCTAAGGTCCCAAGCAACAACTTTGGATCCAGGCTCTAGGCAAAGGAGCACAAGGCTCGCTGCACGTGACTCTCCACCCTGGACCTGGAGAATGACCGCTCCGGTCCTGAGGTAGCCAGGGTCGAGGTGAGCCCCACGGAGGGAACGACTACAGATGGCCCTGGCGAAGACGAAGAGAGGGGAAAACTCGTGAGCATAGCCTACAATGCTATGAGTCAGCAGGGAAACACCTCGAATGAAGGTTCATGAAGGAGCAGGAAAGAGGAAGGCCAGCGGTGTCAGGAGCCATAGAAGACCACCGCTGACCAGACAAACAACATCTCATCGTGCTAAAACCAAACACCCATCCAGGAGATCCAGTAGGTGTATCAATCTCAGTTGGAGGCATCTCGTGGTCTAGTCACAACTGATAAAATGGAGACACTCACATGTTGGGGGTGTGGTAGGACCGAACATAGAAATTTCAATGAAACACAGACGGCGGTCGTAACAGGGAAAGGCAGGGGCGCCTTGTCGACCGAGCAAACCAGGCAACACTGGAGCAAGGAGAGTACACAGACAGAATGGAGGAGTGTCCTAGATGGTTACCTGAAGAGGAATTTCCTCGAGGTGGCTCTAGGTTCTGCACTCCGAGCTTTCTCGTCGGAGAAGAAGGTGGAGCTCGGGGCCCAAACCAGTAATCCTCAGAAGCAATTGAGAGTGGTAGAAGGTGAAGGAAGACCGTACTCGAGTTTCCAGGTAGGTGTGAGCCCGTCCAATTTGTCATAGAGGAAATGAGAGCAGAGTCCGTCAGAAGGGAAGGAAGGGATATTGGGTGTTTTGTCTCTAGGCCACGAAAGGGGAAGAATTAGGACTCATTGTATTCGTTAGTGTAATCCAAAGTGGAAGGAAAAGTAAATGTGAGAAACGGCAGATTGAGGTGAGAGAACGACGAGCATGAACATCGTTGGCTTGAACCATACTTGCACCCACAAGGACTTCGGGGGGTAGAAGACGAGGTCTTTTCGTAACCCAACCCAGATGATGGTCTGTGAAAAAAGAAATAAACTGGCCTTGGATCTTGGTTCAAAGTGTGACCAATAAATTTGTTCAAGACCTTATGTTTAATTACACATTATCCCCTAGGGTCTATTTAAGGGTGCATCTGACATCCAAATGACCCCAAATTTTGAGGGTTAGGTAATAATGACATGAGGAACCCAATTATAGAATTAGATTTAGATTCTTGGGTTTGTAGGACTTTTAACTTCAATTACATGATCAAATTCGAAAGTCCATACCTATAATCTCTTAGTAAATACTTATAGGATACCAAGTCTATACTGGTGTTCATTATTATGGTCAATATATCTAGGTTAGTATTATTACTAATTAATTCCCAATTTAGGTATTTATGGTGACAAAATCCTTTTGATTTCATAACCAAGGAACCATAATTAGTCAAATAGGGTCATCAGATCCTAATGTGGTTCAGTCTACTCTAACACAATGAAATATAGATATTGAAAGGTAGTTAATTGAAAAGGGGAAAAAGATTGAATATCCACATAATCAAATAGGGGCCTAGAAGAACGGAGAATAAGCTTATGTGCCTGGGATTGAGTATGTTACAGCTCATACCCTAGGTCGAACCAAAGAAGAAGAAAGAAGAAGTCTTCTTCTCATTTGGGTACCATCATGTCAAAACATGATCAATGGTTCTTGTGAAGAATAGATCTTCAAGAAAATCCACTATGGATGATTCACAGTCTACAACAAGGAGGAAGAAGAAGATGATGGGGATTTTAGAGAGGGGAAACATGGTCAAGAGTTAAGGTTACTTATGAAGAGAAAAATATCTAAGAAATCACCACTAAAGAGTTGATCTAGCACAAGATCTTCAACATGTAAGATGGACCGACCACCCAAGATTCAAGATATGACCTCTCTTTCTCCTGAAGCTCCAAGGACAATCCGAAGGAGAAGAAAGAGTGTAGGGCCAAAAAGTTTAATCATGGGAGAAGAGAAGGGGTTATATACCCAAATGAGGAGGGAAATAGAGATTTATGAGGTGTCAATTATATAGGGTATCAAAAGACACATGTCCCCAAAGAAATAACCTTTCCTCCACTCACATGCAAATTACAAAATGTTCATGTTTATCTAGATAAAGTGTACTAACCTCCAAGGTTGGCTACCACTTTATCTATGTCGAGACACTTTCATCTACTTATCTAGGTCGAAACCCTAAGTCACCATATGTACATGGTTGAGACACTGGAGGACAAAGTGTTTCGACCAACTCACCTCTAGGTAATCTAGGTCAAAATCACAACATCCAAGGCATGTGCTGCGGTTACTACCCTCACAAAAAGTGGTGTAGGGCCACAACACTCAAACCTTAGCACAGTCACTTTATCAATTTAAGCAAACCCTAGAATCACCATGAGATGTCATATCACCTACACTAATTCAAATAAGCTACCCCATTGCATCGTCTTCTATCTCATGATGCTAAAGAACAAGAAACATTCTCAACATGTGACAATTTGAAAGATAACACTCACTTATGGGTAAATTGTAATTTAGTCCAAAACAAGTACATATATAGCAAAGATAGCTCAAACATCAATCAAATTGGACCAACACATCAATTTGAACGGTCTCTTAGGGTGAACAGAAATAGGATTAGATGTACTCCTTCAGTTGGAATGCCATTGATCTTGAAGGTGTTCATATATTGCAAAAACTCCACTATGTGAAGATTTGGATCTTCCATAGGAGTTCCTCCAAAGAAATTCTTTTGGATCATCTACATGATTGTAGGGTTGATTGAGAAGTTGTTAGCTTCAATGGCGGGATGATTGATGGCTCCAAAAATGTTGATGGAAGCTGACACAACAAAGTCTTTAAGAGGACAATTGTCCTCCATCTCTGATTCTTGAAGAGGATTGGGTGAAGAGTGTGGTGACAAAGGTTGTGATCCCTCCAAACTTGAAGATTTATCACTCCTCCTCGCTCTCCTACAACTATTGAAGGTTCACTCTATTTCCAGGTGTAGGAATATTAATGTATGTAGACCCCTCTTAAAGAAATGCATGCAACTTGAAAAGAAAAATTGAGTGAGAATCACCAAAGCAAATAGGTACCACAACATGGGATATGGAAATGATGAGTTAGTCTCAAGTACTTGTTAACTCTTTTACTCTAACTAAAGTTACCGTAGCTCCCCGACAACGGCACCAAAAATGTGTTTGAGTTTAACAAGAAAGTTTCAACTCATCAATCACCTGCAAGTATATGGGGTCGATTGCAGTCGAGTGTCGAACACAAGGAGCTAGGTTATCTAGGTGCAAATTGTTAACTTCCATCAATCTAAGTCGAGTTACAAAGGTTGAGTTTGGTTTCAATTAACTAGAAAAAAAGCAAACAACAAAGGGACTAAGCTTTAAAGGTTGAAATCATATTTTAGAAAGTCTTGGACATATGATTTCACCACCATACCATCACATCATGTGTAACTACGAAATTAAAGAATGCCATTAACTTGTAAGGAGGTTGTCATCATCATGCGCCTCCTAACGATATGAGATGGCTCTCATCTTCACATAACACTTTTGTGTCTATGCTTAGATTCAAACACAACCATATACCCTCAACATTCTCAAGCCACTCACATGGTCAAGATCATATTTCCATGGATCCTACTCCCTACTTCCTCATACATTCTCCCAAAGCACAAGAAAGAATAAAACATGAATAGAATTTGGCTAGCCAAGCGTATAAGCTAATAAACACCGTAGGCATCCAAGGAGAAGCAAATGAACTAGCATTCAATATAAATTTTGAGTTCACATGAACAATGGCATGGGAGTTACTCTCCCATTCCCAAGAAGAAGGTTCTACTCACACATAATGGAGAAACATAAACACATAGCAAAAATTTTAGAGTTTGCATAGATAAAGAGAAGAAAAAGCTAAAGGAACCAAAGGTGAAGTCAATGGAAAGTAGAAATGTGGATAGAGGATGAAATTATACCCTTGGAGCTACTTCAACTCAGACAATTCTCCCTCCTGAGAAGTTTGAGTGAGAAGAAAAGATATGTTGCACCTTTTGGAGAAGATATGGTGAAGAATGGAGGTTCTTTCTCAAGAAATCTCTATTTCCATCCCAAAATCACCTTCCTCTTGCTTTGTAATTTCTCTTATATAAAATATACCTCAAATGGTGAGTGATAACCGCCCCAAGTGCCTGGACTCACTTTTAAAATGAGGGGTAATTACTACTGAAATCTATAGAAAATTAATGGAGACACATCATGTGCCATAATGTAACCAGCTGCTGAACTATATCCTCATGATAAGTACATGACATGTCTCCACTAGGGACATGTCGTGTAGCTACGACTGGAGTCGATCTGGGAAGATGGCACACACGATGTGCTATTAAACACACAACCGTGTGCATTGACCGCAAGTTGAAGTCAACCTTTGGATCGTGAGGACACACTGTGTCTAAATAAGGACACATCATATCTTCTACTCTGTAGTTCATGCATTGAGGTTACTGGAAACTTACACACCCATGTGTTAAATAACACATGACATGTTATTGGCTACATGAACTCTTTCTGGAAAGTTACATGTCGTGTCTTAATAAAGACACGTCGTGTTCAGTGTTGTTTCTTCAGGATGAACTTTGAATCTACTACAAGTCAAAGAAAGGTCCAAGTAAGGTTATATTTGGGTTGGACTATCTTTAATTTTTCATTTTCAACATGTGCCTATGATCAACATCATGCAACAAGTAAAATAACTAAAAGATGGCAAGTTAAATATGATTAGAGGCTAAATGGGAGGAAAAATGAATTGAATTTGTGTGAGAATGTGTGCAAAAAGTAGATATGAAATGCACACATCAAATCCCCCTGAGCTTGAACTATTGCTAGTCCACAAGTAAAAAGAACAAAAATGAAGGAATTGCCAATCTCATGCATAAATCAAATGAAATGGATGATGTAAATGAGGCCAATCAACCATAATCATCAAGATAATATTCATAGCCTTGATTTCAACTCAGGTATCCAAGAAAGAAAATTAAGTTTAGCAAGGGTGGTAACACATTGAATGAATTAGTCAACAAGGAAACACTAAATGGAACTTGGATGACCAAGCCAAACAATAAGTGAGTTTGCAGCAAAACTTTCAATTATTATGGATGCAAAGATGAATTTTAGTTAATGTTAGTAATTTTAGCTCTCTCTTCTTGTTTTCCAAAAAAGTATGATTTTGGATTAGGGGTTCCAGCACTTGGCTGCTAATGTAGGCTTATGCACATAAGGAGTGTCCATTGGGGTATTTTACCCTCTTTTAGGACATATCACCTAAATGTTGTGGCCAGATCAGACTTACACCAGGTTAGTATGACATGTGGGTGGTTTTAGCCATCTTTTAAGGGGTAATTAAGGTGAACTGAACCAAAAGGGATTTGAATTGGTCATGGGTTTCACTTATTTTTCCTAGAACAATAAGAGTTAACTCAATTACAACATTAGACAGATTCCATACATTTGATTTGAAAAAATTTCACTGAAAAGGGTGGTTGTAAAATCACTAAAAGTTTGGCAAAATCATCTCGTGTTCTAAGTAGTATTGTAAAATTGACATATTCACAAAATTCATTGCCAATTACATATACTCACTACATCAATAAAACCTAAGGAAGAAGCAACCGATTACCTATCATGGAAGATATAAGCAAGAAGGGCCAGTGCCCCCATGACCAGTAGGGAAATACTGGTTGGCCAAATCATCATCATCAGGAATGTCGACCAACATGGGCTATGGAGTAGGCTTTGGCTACTATTGGTGAGGCTGGTAAGGCTGGGGCATCAGATAGTGGTTTTGAGAGAAATGCCACATATCCATGTGTTGGACAATGTCATTGATCACCGAGTACTGTTGATCCATCAGATCAAGATGACCATCCAGATGGTCAAAGCATTGTTGAACATTGTCATAAAGATGCCTAACATTGTGCATAGCCCAAGAGTACTAAGTCTGAGTGCTTGTGGATGGCGACGACACAGTGTGAGTTTGAGCAAGAGGTGCATTGGGACCAACATGGTCTTTAGAGGCATCTGCATCATCATCTTTTCCACTAAGGTCTACCTTCCAGCTGTCTTTATTTGTTAAGGTTATGTATCAACCCTGCAAAAATCAAATATTGGATATCCATCAGGTTCCTACCTAGTGCAACCCCTAGACCAGTCAGGTCTACCTCAAGCTTTTTGGCCAAGAGAGTGATCAATTGTTTACACATGATGTCCCCGGATTCTCTGTTCTTCATCTTATTGATGTCAAGGAACCTGGTGAGGATGAAATAACTTGCATTGATATGAAAATCATATACCGTACCCCTTAGAAAAAATAAATCCTACTTCCCACACATTCCTTGAGTTTCCTTCTTGGCAAAGACCCTTGTGTTGAGAAGGTAGTGGACATATCTAAAGATGGGGTTATGGATGGAAGATGCCCTAGACTTCTTAGCGACATGTCTCTCTTCATCAATAATCTCATTCCAGAAGACATCACTATCAAAAGTTGGAGGGAAGCTGAGACCACCCTTGCAGTGGCACTCTAAGGGCTCACATAATTGCTTGAATGTGATTATGTAGCCTTGGCCTTGTAGAAAAAAATGAATAAAAGCATATGGTTCCAACCTATTCCTCATGTCCTCCTTGACCTTCAAAGTAGTAAGAAACTCATACATGAGGTGAGGGTAAGTGTTGCTTACTGTGTAGCAGATAAACTTGAGGCCCAACTCATTGAGGTGCAGTTTGACTTCATCTTTGAACCCTAGGGCTCCCATTATCTGATCGCATGCAAAACATGTAGGGAGGGGCCTATGGGAGATGAGGAACTGGTATATGGGATCTTCCTCTCTAGTGACCCTGAACTGGGTCGTAGAGACATAAATTGGGGCTGAGATGAGCTTGCTACATGCTTGCGGTTCGACGTCTGCTTGACCGCGGCCATTGTTGCTTGAAAAATTGCTCAAATGATCTGGAATATGACATGTCATATGGAGGACACATCATGTCTCCTGATAGAAATTTTTGCGAACTGGATGATAGACATGATGTGTCTTCAAGGGGATACGGCATGTACCTAGAGTGTGGCTGCGTTTGGAGGTTGGGAATGAGGGCGATTTCTTCACACAATGTGACTTGAGATGCTCACAACGTGTTCCTAGAGTTGATGGAGAAGTAGATACCAATTGCGGAGGTAGAAAAGGAGTTTCTTTACTTTTGGAGGTGGAGAAGAGGCTTGGTGTGGAATTATGACGGTGGCTTCACGGCGGAGCTTGAGCTTGATTGGGTGGAGAGATGGTGGAACAGTGGAGCTTTGAAGAAATGAGAAGATGTCACGAGACTTGAGAAGGTCACTCAGAGATGATGGAGCAACTTGGCCATCAATCGGAGGCTAGAATTGCCACACACGGCTGAAAGGGGGTCGCACACGACTACAAGATATGGTTAGTAGAGAGTAGAAGTGAAGGAGGCGGGTGGAGATTAGGGTTAAAACCCTACTTCTTGTCTGTGGACACGTCGTGTCTTTTTAAAAGACACAATGTGTTCCCTTATACAATTCACCTGCTGCTTTCAAAACTAGCTTTGACTAAAGTGGATACAATGTGTTCGATTTAGAACACGTCATGTCAGTTTCCAGCAACCGAGATAGGAGTCACCAAACTAATATTGACACACCATGTTCAAATAAATACACAATGTGTATTTCTCTAGAAAAATATATAAGCATTGTGACACATCGTGTTTGAATTAACACATCGTGTAACACTCCAGATGAATACTTGGCACTCTCAACCTGGTAATGACACTATGTGTTCAAATAAAGACACGTAGTGTGCTTTTCTAAAAAATTCAATGCATTTGAATGATTTAAAGGACACACCATGTTTGATTAAAAACATGTTGTGTTCGATTCCAATGGGTGTCATCTGTGACCATGCACGCCGTGTAAAAAACTAAACACATTGTGTGTGGTTGAGCTTTCTGTGTGATTGCCCATCTGTGAGAGCTGACACGACATGTGCAAATAAAGACACATTGCGTCTTCCTGAGTTTCTATAGAAATTGTCTTCTTTCGATCAATACCTACAGAGACGATGATATGTACTATGAGGGTCTACATTATTACATTCATTCACGACAAAATTATTTTTAGAATTGAAAAATGTTCTTGATTGAAACTAATTAATGAAATCTATCCTAATGTGGGGTCAACTCTCACAAGTTCCTTCATTTGAAGTCCAGAGTGAAACTCTTCAGCTCCTTGATCATGCATCTTGGAGGGAGCAAGAGGCTCCCTTGTCAATCTCCTCCCCTGCATGTACAACTTGCATATTTGCCCATTAACCTTGAATGTTGATTGCTTACCTTGCAGCTCCATTGTCCCATATGGATAGACTTTTTGGACTGAGAATGGTTGAGACCACTTATATCGCAATTCCACTGGAAAGAACTTAAGTTTGGAATTGAACAGTAGAGCTTGGTCTCCTTCTTTGAAATCTTTGACCCTGATTCTTTTGTCATGCCACCTATTTGTCTTTTATTTATAGATCTTTGCTTTCTCATAAGCATCCATTTTGAGTTCTTCAAGCTCTTAGAGTTGTACTAATATTTTCTCCCCTACGTTCTTCAAATCATAGTTAAGGAATTTGATCACCCACACTGCCTTATGATCCAATTCTACAAGTACGCGACATGATTTTCTATAGACTAGTTTGTATAGAGTTGTCCCAATTGGAGTCTTGAAATCCATCCTGTACGCCCATAGTGCATTATCTAGCTTCAATGCCCAATCATTTCTTGAGCTAGAGACGATCTTTTCTAGAATAGCTTTTAGTTACCTATTGGAGATCTCCACCTAGCCTGATGTTTGAGGATGATAAGGTGTGGACACCTTATGCTTCACTGCATACTTGCTAAGTAGGTTGTTGAAGTTTCTTTCATTGAAGTGGCTACCACCATCAAATATTATTGATCTTAGGACTCCAAACCTAGGAAAAAAAGTCTTTTGGACAGCTTTATCATAGACTTGACATCTGCTGATTGGGGATTGCCTCCACCCATTTGGATACATAGTCACCTGCTACCAGGATGAACTTGTAGTGCATGAGGATGGAAAAGGGCCCATATAATCTATATCCCACACACCTAAGGCTTCTATCTCTAGGATTCAATTCAGTGGCATTTCATCCTTATTCAAAATCCCTCTGACTCTTTGACACTTGTCACAAGTTTTGACAAACACATGCGCATCACGAAATAGACTCAACCAACAAAAACCTACTTGAAGAATCTTGGTTGCAGTCTTATCCGCTCCAAAGTGTCCACCATAGGGCGAAGAATGATAGTCTAAAATCACACTTGCAATATCCTCATTGGGAATGCATCTCCTAATAAGCCCATGTGCACATTGCTTAAACAATAGAGGATCATCCCAATAATAGAACTTGACATTATGAAGGAACTTTTTCTTCTGTTGGTATGTGAAATCAGGAGGAAGGCGTCCAGTGGCTAGGTAATTTGTAAAATTTGCAAAACATGGCATAGAAAGAGTTTACCACATACAACTTCTTAATAGGCAAATTGTCATCAATTGGAACCTTATCTTTAGTACTAGTTGATAGGCGTGAGAGGTGATTAGCTAAATTGTTCTCTGTCCCTTTCTTATCTTTGATTTCCAAGTCAAACTCTTGTAATAACAGTATGCAGTATATGAGGCAAGGTTTGGCATCTTTCTTACTCATAAGGTACCTTATTGCCGCATGATATGTTTATACAATGACCTTGGAACCCACTAGATACTGCCTGAACTTGTTAACGACATAGACTACGACAAGTATCTCCTTCTTAGTAGTGGCATAGTTGATTTGTGCATCATCTAGGATCTTACTCACATAGTGTATGGCATGGGGTTTGTTGTCTTTTCTTTGTCCCAAAATTTCTCCTATAGAATAGTCCCTTGCATCACACATTGTTTTTAAAAGGAGCACTCCAATCTGGTGGTTGGATGACGAGAGCTGAAACTAGAGCATCTTTTAATCTCCAAAAATCTATTTGGAAATCATCATCAAACACGAACTCAACAACTTTGTCTAGAAAGGAGCATAAAGGCTTTGCAATATTTGAAAAGTCTTTTATGAATCTTCTATAGAAACCCACATGTCCCAAGAAGCTGTGAATTTCTTTCACATTTGTTGTAGTTGACATATTTTAATAGCCTCCACTGTAGCTTTATCTACTTCAGTTCCCCTACTTGAAATAACATGGCCTAGTACAATCACTATCTGCACCACAAAATGACACTTCTCCCAATTAAGCACGAGGTTGACTTGTTGGCATCTCTGCAAAATTTTAGTTAGATTTCATAAACAATCATCAAAAGAATTGCCATAAACACTAAAGTCATCCATGAATATTTCCATAATCTTTTCAATGTAATCAGAGAATATAGCCATCATACACCTTTGAAATGTGGTGGGAGCATTATAAAGCCCAAAGGGCATCCTCCTATAAGCATACGTTCTATAGGTGCATGTATAAGTGGTCTTTTCTTGATCGGGTGGGTAGATGGAAATCTAAAAAAACCCATTATACCCATCAAGATAGAAAAAATAAGAGTGATGGAAAAGACTTTCTAACATCAAATCAATAAAAGGTAAGGGGAAATGATCCTTTCTTGTGGCTTTATTTATTTTCCTATAATCAATGCACATTCGTTGTCCAATGACGATTCTTGTTTGTATTAATTGATCGTTTTCCCCTTTAATTACAGTTATTCCTCCTTTCTTGGGTACGACATGCATAGGGCTCACCCAAGGACTATCACTTATTGGATACATAATCCTGATATCTTTAAGTTTGAAAACTTCCATTTTTACAACTTCCATCATATTTTTGTTTAGTCTCCTTGGAGGGTCTGTGCAAGGTTTGGCATTTTCTTCCAAAGCTATTATATGCATACAGATAGATGAGTCAATTCCTTTGAGATCATCAATTGACTACCCTATCACATCTTTATAGCTTATAAGTTTATTTAAGAGTTTTTCTTCTTGCCCTTCATTCAATTCAACATTTATAATAACTGGAGAGGTGGAGTTTGGGCCTAAGAAAGCGTAGCTCAACCCCGGTGGGAGGGGTTTTAATTCTACCTATTTATTTGGAGAAGTGGTGTTGTTCTCCTCATTCTTCTTTGATTCTTCCTCGCTTGTTGGAATCTTTAAGGTTTCAAAAATTTCCTCATTGAAAGTGACTTTTGTATCTTCTTCTTCAAGATCATCAAGAATAGTCTCAACAAAATTATTTTCTTCCTCAAGCAACATATCAATGGTGTCTATCAGACAAAGGTACTCTTTAGAGCTGGGTGCCTTCATGGAATCGTAAATAGAGAATACAAGTTCTTCATCTCTAACTCTGACGGTGAATTTTCCTTCTCTAACATCAACAAGACAACCTGCAATATGTAGGAAAGGTCTTCTAAAGATGACCAGGTTGGTTGGATCCTCATGCATGTCCAAGACCACAAAGTCACAAGGAATGAAAAACTTCTCGATCTATGTAGGGAAATATTCAATCACTCCTATAGGATGTTTGATCAAGAGATCAACCAACTGAATCATCATTGATGTTGGTTTCAAGTCTCCTAAGTCCACCTTTTCCTACAAAGAAACATGAATCAAGTTGATGCTATCTCCAAGATCAACAAAGCCTTTATCAAAAATAGAGTCTCCAATCTTGTAGGGGAGAGTGAAAGCACCTTGATCATCTAGTTTTTCAGGCATACTACTCAAGATGATAGAGCTTAGCCTTTCAGATAACATAACAATTTTAGCTTGATCAGATCTCATTTTCTTTGTTAGGATGTCTTTTAAGAACTTAGCATAAGAGGGAATTTTAGGTATGACTTCAAATAGAGGTAGATTCACATACAACTTGTTCAATATGTCCATAAACTTATTGAACTTAACATCATCTTTGGTATTAGCATTAGGCTTGCTAGAAGAATCACCTTGATGTAGATTTTTAGTAGATTTCTTTCTTTGATTTTCAACAGTCTACTCAACACTGGTGTCAACAACTTCTTCAGATTTCATCTTGGAAGGCTGTGTAGACCCTCCTATGACTATCCCACTCCTTAGAGTCATGGATTTGCATGTCTCCTTGGGATTCATAACTATTTGGTTGGGCAAAGAACCTAAAGGTGCTCCTTGGTTGAATAAATCTTATTGAGCTATCTAGTTCTCCAACATCTTGGTGTGGGTAAAAATCCCATCAACTTTAGAAGACATTTTTGTGATGGAATCCTTCAAGAGATTTACATGTGCCTGGAACTCATCGCTCTGCTGGATCTGTGTAGTCATAAAAGTCTCAAGGAGACTTTCCAAGCTGGACTTTTATGGTGGTTGATTCATGTGTTGAAGTTGGTTGAAGTTTCTGTTGTTGTTGTTATATCTAGACAGATGTTGACATTTGGCATTCATTAGCTGGTGATTGCTCAAAGGTTGTTGACCTTGAGATTGACCTTGCTGTTGATGGTTTTGAGAGTTGTTGTTCCTGTAATAAAAGTTTGGATTGTCTCTCCATCATGGATTGTAGGTCTTTGAGAAAGGATTAAAGGCTTGCCTATTGTTAAAGTTGCCTACAACATTGACCTGTTCCGGCGTCTCAGTGGCATTCATATATGATGTAAAACAAGAATAAGAGTTGTGGCCAGATGCTCCAAACACCTCACACACTTGCTCTACTACTTGAACAGAGTGAGTGATCAACTTTTCAAACTTTTGAGTCAAGGCATCAAGTTTGTATTCAATCAGATATACGACATATATAATGTGCTTCCCACTATATTTCTCATTTGAGCTGGTGGAAGATAAGGGCTGACTGGCCCTTTCATAACTTCATTGGTTGTGGTTGAGTGCCATATCTTCAATAATGGCATATGCTTCACTATAGGAATTGTTCCTTAGGGCTCCATTTGCAGTGACATAAATGGACATATGGATGTTGTAGAACAACCGTTATAGAAAGTTTGAAGTAGCAACCAGTTGATCAAACCATGATGAGGACAAAGGTTTTACATATCCTTAAATCTCTCCCTGGTTTCATAAAGTGTCTCACCTTCTTGTTGCTTGAAGTTGGTGATTTAATTCCTCAGCTGGGCTGTCTTTCTAGGAGGGAACTACTTAGTAAGAAAAGCATTTAGCAACTCTTCCCATCTCTTAATGGAACACTTGGGCAACAAAGAGAGCCATGCCTTGGCTCAGTCTTGCAGGGTGAACGGAAATAGGAGTAGACATACTCCTTCAACTGGAACACCATTGAACTTTAAGGTGTTCATATACTGCAAAAACTCCGCTATGTAAAGATTTGGATCTTCCATAGGAGTTCCTCCAAAACGATTCTATTGGATCATCTGTATAATTGTAGGGATGATTGAGAAGTTGTTGGCTTCAATGGTAGGATGATCGATGGCTCCAAAAATTTTGATGGTAGCTGGCACAACAAAGTCTTTAAGAGGACGGTTGTCCTCCATCTCTGATTCTTGAAGAGGATTTGGTAAAGAGTGCAATGAGGAAGGCTGGGATCCCTCCAAACTTGAAGAGTTATCACTCCTCCATCTTCTGTGGCTGCTGAAGGTTCACTCTATTTCTGGGTTTAGGAAGAATATTGATGTATGTAGATCCCTCTTAGAGCGAGACATGCAATCTGAAAAGCAAAAATTGAGTGAGAATCACAAAAGCAAAGAGGTACCATGATATGGGATATGGAAATGATAACTTAGTCTCAAGTACTTGTTAACTCTTTTACTCTAACTAAAGTTACCATAGCTCCCCGAAAACGGCACCAAAAAGGTGTTTGAGTTCAACAAGAAAGTCTCAACTCATCAATCACCCACAAGTATATGGGGTCAATTGCATTTGAGTGTCGAACACAAGGAGCTAGGTTATCTAGGTGCAAAATTGTTAACTTCCATCAATCTAAGTCAAGTTACAAAGGTTGAGTTTGGTTTCAATTAACTAGAAAAACAAGCAAACAACCAACGGACTAAGCTTTAATGGTTGAAATTAGATTTCAGAGAGTCTTGGACATAAGATTTCACCACCATGCCATCACATCATGTGTAACTATGAAATTAAAGCATGTCATTAACTTAAAAGGAGCTTGTCATCATCATGCGCCTCGGGATGACATGAGATGGCTCTCATCTTTGCATAACACTTTTGTGTCTATGCTTAGATGTGAGAACAACCATAAACCCTCAACATTCTCCAGCCACTCCCGTGGTCAAGAGCATATTGCCATGGATCCTACTGCCTACTTCCTCATACATTCTACTGAAGCATAAGAAATCATAAGACATGTATAGAAGGTGGCCAGTCAAGCATACAAGCTAATAAACACTGTAGGCATCAAAGGAGATGCAAATTAACTAGCATTCAATATAAATTCCGAGTTCACATGAGAAATGGCATGAAAGTTACCCTCCCAATGCCCAAGAAGAAGAATCTTTAAAGAAGAGAAAACCACTTCTCTACTAAAAATTTGAACAATAAAACCTCCAGTCCAAACACACTCAGAAGGTATGATGGAGTGAGTGTAAAATTTTCAAATCTTTATATAATGGTAACAAAAGACCAAAGTATAGCAACGGAATAAAATCATGACTATATTCAATTTATAAAACAAGGTAACACCTTAAACTTACATGTAGGGTACATCATAAGGATCCATTTAGAGGAAATCTAAACCACCTCAAGATTGTCTCCAAGCTTTAACTTCTCAATCTAAGTCCAAGTCAACATACCTTGTCATCCAAATCCTCTACCTAGGGTTGGAAGCATACTCCAGCAAGAAGAGAAGAAAAGAAAACATCAGCAAAGGCTGGTATGTGCATACTAAACAAGAATATTGAGCAATATATAAGGAATAAGGGATATTAAAATAAAAGACTTCCCAGGCAAGAGATAAGGATGACCCAATCGGGCATAAAAGAAAAGAATCACCATCATCATAAAAGAAGATACTTGCCATAATCAAAACAATAAAGATTGTGCCACATAAGCACATATCAAGATTTGGGCACATAACCCATCAAGAATTTTGGGCACATAATCCATCATCAATTTGGGCACATAACCCATCATAAACATCATCAACCTGCATGCATGTGAGATAAGCATAGCCCTAGAACAATATAAAGACAATGGTGGTCAACCCTCATAAAACTGAAGCATGATAGAGAATGGCACATAACCAAACTCCCAATATATATGAAATTGGGACAACCCCCATAAAGCTGAAACCTAGGTATGGGGCACATAACCTCCATCCCAAACAATATTAATGTTTCTCATGTATCCAACTATCAAGTTACCGTCTAGGGTTGAGTTTTAGGTACTTGTGTGTCTAACCTATCAACCCTACATGAACATCCAAAAGTCATAGGGTAGGTCAACTACACCATTATATCAATCCTAGTCACAAAAACTAGGGTTAGATTCTAAACAACTAATTCTAGAGTTTCTCTTCATTGTGACTTAGGTCAAGAAAACTTTGATAAAATCCAGGGAATTTTTTTTTACACATAGTAGTATAATGAAAATAATTTTTGTCGATGAAAACTTTGTATAGTAAAACCAACATGCTAGCAAAAATCAATACGAGAATCGAGTCACAATCTATCCATATCAAGGTCTTCTCATAACCTAATCTCAACCTCAAATCAAAACTTATTGTATAAAAGATCATCATTGTTCAAAATGAGGGTGAACATCTCATCTAAAGGCAACTATCTAAGTCAAGGGTTAAACTAGGGAGACAAAATTGAAATAGTCAGATTCCGACTACCATGGGCTCTGATACCATGCTGTAAAGAAGAGAAAACCACTTCTCTACTAAAAATTTGAACAATAAAACCTCCAGTCCAAACACACTCAGAAGGTATGATGGAGTGGGTGTAAAACTTTCAAATCTTTATATAATGGTAACAAAAGACCAAAGTATAGCAGCGGAATAAAATCATGACTATATTCAATTTATAAAACAAGGTAACACCTTAAACTTACATGTAGGGTACATCATAAGGATCCATGTAGAGGAAATCTAAACCACCTCAAGATTGTCTCCAAGCTTTAACTTCTCAATCTAAGTCCAAGTCAACATGCCTTGTCATCCAAATCCTCCACCTAAGGTTGGAAGCATACCCCAACAAGAAGAGAAGAAAAGAAAACATCAGCAAAGGCTGGTATGTGCATACTAAACATGAATATTGAGCAATATATAAGGAATAAGGGACATCAAAATAAAAGGCTTCCCATGCAAGAGACTACCCAATCAAGCATAAAAGAAAAGAATCATCATCATCATAAAAGACGATACTTGCCATAATCAAAACAATAAAGATTGTGCCACATAAGCACATATCAAGATTTGGGCACATAACCCATCAAGAGTTTTGGGCACATAACCCATCATCAATTTGGGCACATAACCCATAATCAATTTGGGCACATAACCCATCATAAACGTCATCAACCTGCATGCACGTGAGATAAGCATAGCCCTAGAAAAATATAAAGACAATGGCGGCCCACTCCCATAAAGCTGAAGCCTGATAGAGAATGGCACATAACCAAACTCCCAATATATATGAAATTGGGCAACCCCCATAAAGCTGAAACCCGGGTATGGGGCACATAACCTCCATCCCAAACAATATTAATGTTTCTTATGTATCCAACTATCAAGTCACCATCTAGGGTTGAGTTTTATGTACTTGTGTCTCTAATCTATCAAACCTACATGAACATCCAAAAGTCATAGGGTAGGTCAACTACACCATTATATCAATCCTAGTCATAAAAACTAGGGTTACATTCTAAACAACTAATTCTAGAGTTTCTCTTCATTGTGACTTAGGTCAAGAAAACTTTAATAAAATCCAGGGAAATTTTTTGACACATAGTAGTATAATGAAAATAATTTTTGTCGATGAAAACTTTGTGATGTAAAACCAACATGCTAGCAAAAATCAGTACGAGAATCGAGTCACAATCTATCCATATCAAGGTCTTCTCATAACCTAATCTCATCTTCAACATCAACCTTGTAGCTGAGCTTTTGGGATACTTGGAGAGGTGGTTAGATGACCATCGACTTGATCTTTGGCTTATATGTTTAGTTTTCCTATTGGACACCCATGTGTGGTGAAGTGATGTACTATGTTATCAATCTTTGTAAATTGTTAGATAGTATTCTTTTCCACTGCTACTCATTGTGTAATGATACATACATGTTGAATGAATTGGTCTCCATCCCTTTAGAAAAAAAATTATGTGGTGTTTGGTTCAAGGGATGTTACCTTTTTGTTTCTAGTTGGGAGTGGTTCCCCTTTGGGATCCCACTCCTTACAGGTTCTACTCACACATAATGGAGAAACACAGAAACATAGCAGAAATTTCAGAGTTTTTCATAATTAAAGAGAAGAAAAAGATAAAGGAACCAAAGGTGAAGTCAATGGGGAAGTAGAACTCCAGATAGAGGACAAAGTTCTATCCTTGGAGCTGTTTCAACTCAGACAATCCTCCCTCCTGAGAAGCTTGAGTGAGAAGAAAATCTCTGCTGCACCTTTTGGAGAAGAAATGGAGGTTCATTCTCAAGAAACCTCTACTTCCACCCCAAAATTGCCCTCCTCTTTCTGTAGAACTTCTCTTGGATAAAGCTTGTCTCAAATGGCGAGTGATAATCACCCCAAGTGGCTGGACTCACTTTTAAAATGAGGGGCGGTTGCTACTAAAATATGCAACAAACTGATGAAGACACATCATGTCTTTGTGGAGTCATGTCGTGTGCCTTCATTTAACTGACTTCTGAACTATATTGTCATGAT
Source organism: Alisma plantago-aquatica (assembly GCA_963693085.1). NCBI lineage: Eukaryota > Viridiplantae > Streptophyta > Magnoliopsida > Alismatales > Alismataceae > Alisma > Alisma plantago-aquatica. The sequence continues at coordinate 1,246,048,808 of OY856411.1, forward strand.
AAGAGCATGACGTGTCTCTACTAGGGACATGGCGTGCAGCTTCTACTGGAGTTGATTTGGGAATATAGCACACGTCGTGTGCTATTAAACACACAACCATGTGCATTGGTAGCAAGCTGAAGTCGGCCTTTGGATCATGAGGACACGTCGTGTCTTAATAAGGACACATCATATGTTCTGCTCTATAGTTGAGGCATAGAGATTGCAGGAAACTTACACGTCTGTGTGTTAAAATAATACATGACATGTTCTTTTCTACGTGAGCTCTTTCTAAAAAGTTAGACGTCGTGTCTTAATAAAGACATGTCGTTCTCGGTGCTTTTTCTTCGAGATAAACTCTGAATCTGCTACAAGTCAAAGGGAGGTCCAACTAAGGTCGTATTTGGGTTGGACTATCTTCAATTTGTCATTTTCAACATGTGCCTATGATCAACATCATGTAACAAGTAAAACAACTAAAATATGACAAGTTAAATATGAATAGAGGCTAAATGGGAGGCAAAATGAACTGAATTTGTGTGCAAATGTGTGCAAAAAGTAGATATGAAATGTGCACATCATGGTCTTAAGGTGAGACCCATTTCATGATTAAGTTATATATTTTCCTCACAGGAGTGATCCTGAATTTTGAGCTCTGGAGCAATTTACTCACTATGATTTGGAGGAAGATGACAACTTGTATGTTTACGACTTTACCCATGGTTCTTTTTTTTGTTGTCATGTGCCCTCAGAGGTATATTTGAGCTTTGGCCACATGATTTATACACCAACCACATGTTTTCTTCAAAGGGTGCCTTGACCATGTGGCAGACCCAAATTTGGCTAGTTAGGCAGAGCCTAGCGACATTAGTGGGCCTACATGGCTTTTCTAAATCTGCTGACTGGTCTATTTTTACAAATTCACAGTAAATGGATAGTTTATCAGAAAATTATGAAAAAATAGTCTTTGGAAAGAGTTTTGCGAATATAATGTGATTTTATAGTTTTTAGACCATAATGACAGACCATGTTTTCTAATGACCTATGATTAGGTTTTAAAATGTTAATTAAGGTGATAATTAATATTAATCATGTTAATTTCAGGAACTTAGGATTGACTCAAGACCAGGGAAACTAAGTTAGGATTTTCCTTGCTCCAGGTAAGTAGGTCATGCCACAATGCATATGTACTTTGGATGAATTGCATGTTATGTGTGATTTAAGATTATGTTTCAAGTTTAAAGTTAATGAAGGAAATTAAGATAACAATCATGCCTCTAATTATATTATTTCATGTTGCTTGTTATATTCATAAAGTCTCATGGTTATCATTGGTGCTTATTGGTTTAAATCTATGATCATGTAATGATCAAGAGATTGAAGAAAGATTCATATAAATCATGTAATTGTTAATTTCAAGAGTAAGAGAGAGAAATCCCATGATGATTAAGCTAATGTACTTAAGTTGTAAATTGATCCTTTTGAAGTTATTTCATCTTTATGGCACTGATGAGCACTTTGGTGCAACTAATATGAGTCTTAATTGGTCTAATGAACACTTTGGTGCAATTATTGGATGAGGGCAATTTACATTGATGGCAAGATAAGAATAATGATGTTAATGTTTAAGATAAGAGAATTAAGTAAGTTATTGTATGCTTCTCACAATGATGGAGCTTTATGGTCGTTATGGGATTCCTAGCATTGATGGGCTTTCCGAGCACGATATGCCCCATGTGGGTAGTTATAGAGAGAATGCATATCATAACATTTCTTAATTCTTTGATGTAATGAAAGCTAAAGTGTAATGATAATTGATAATGTTAAGTCATGGCAAGTTAATTTTAGTTCAAGTATATATGTTTATTTTTCAGTTTTTATAAAATGCATAGTGCCAACTACTTACGTTGTTACTTTGTTTTGCATGGTCGTGGGACTAGATCTCCTTAGATAAAGGAATAAGAGAGAACTAAAATGGGCTTTCATCGTAGCTAACATCAAAGGAGACTCTAGTTTGGTGGGGGTGCCATCTACCACTCAATAGATTATCTAGTCTAGTTGTTGTTTTATGCTTTAGATTTTCTTAGACAACATGTATTAGGTTTGAGATCAACATGAGACAATTTATGTTTTCCTTTTCAAGAGCAATGTATAAATCATTTTAATCATTGTATGATGCCTCATTTATTTTGTTACTATGTATATAATGTTGTTGTGATGTTCCAACAAGTTGAGCGACCCTTGTTATGGACAAGATGATGTTTGCTTCTGCTGATATATATATATATATATATATATATATATATATATATATATATATATATATATATATATATATATATATATATGCTTGGAGGGGCGTTACATGAGAAATGCAGGAGGTCATTTTATGATTTTACTCCAAACACAAGCTTCATTTTGGTCTTGTCCTGATGGATAATATGGTCCCACCGCCTCATGCTCATGTGGGCATGTGAGGAGGATCCTGACCATGTGGCCAAACACGGTTGGGCCAACTCACTGTTGGGTAGCTCTGGTGAATGTTCAACATGGAATTATTTCCCCTTATGATTAGTCAAGATTTTGGAAAGTCACAATAAATGCATATTGTTGGAAAAAGATGAATATGTTTTAGAAAATATTTTGAATAAGGAAGCCGGATTTTCATTTTTCAAACCATTGTTTGGCTATATCAAACCATATTTTCCTAGACAGTCTATATTAGGGTATAGATTTTAATAAAGATAATAACTAATTGAAAGTGTTCTAACTGTACGACTTTAGCATTTCTAAAAACCTCAAAGAGCTAGGGGAGTTCTTCTTTAATTGATAAGTGGACTATGTACTCTAAGTATGAAGTAAGGGGGTAAGGGTGTTATTAGCTTAAAGTATGAGAATCAATTTTAATGATATGAGTAATATAGTCCTCATGATTAATTGAAAGACATTAGAGCATGAACTGGGCTATGGTTTCTCAATATATCTTCCTCATACATTTATGTGATCATTTCATGCTTATGTCCCTTGATTAAGATTTAAGTTTTTTAACTCATTATGTTCAAGATGAATGCTAAGAAGATAATTGACAAATGTTGTTTATGAAGAGTTTATTTGTCTCTTACAACATGCTCAAGCTCTTGAGAGCAATGTGTTAATTAAGCTCCCGACCAAGCTCTTGAGAACAATACTGATTATCAAGTTTCTGAGAGCGATGCTATATTTCAAGCTCCCGAGAGCAATGTAAAGTATCAGGCTCTAAGAAGGCAATGCTATGGATCAAGGATAATATAGTGACAAAGACATAGTAATATAGACAAAGATAGATAATATGAATGATATTCAATGTATTCTTAAGATGTTTTAAAAATATTGTTTATTTCATATTTAATCAATGCTACTCAGTGTTACTTACTCTATCGAAATTTCCTTTTTGCTTTGCATGTTGGGGATGAGATGTGCGCAAGAAAGAAGATTCAAGGAGCATAGTTAAAAAGAAGACATCTCGAGGAGAAAGATAGGAAACAAACCTGGTGGTATGCCAACAATAGAATATTTAGTCTAGATTTACTTTCAAGTTAGGATAACCATGTATTAGTTTATAGTACAAGCTTTCCCTTTATGAACCTTGAGAATGAGAACTACTATCTCATCCTTTGTTAGCCCATTAAAAATATTTTATGAAATGGTTATCATTTTGTGACATTCCCAATGAGATTTAAGCTTCCACACAATAATGTTTATGATTTAAAAAATTGAAATGCCACACATGTCATACACACGCCTTCGTTAAATAGAACTACATCTTTGGACTTTTTATGAATGCTAGATCCCTAATATCCCCTCTACCATAGAAGATGTAGTGGTATTGATATGTTTAGCTTACCCATGACTCAACCACAATGTTTTCTTTCTACTATACAAGGTCATTTGGGTACGATGTAGGATAAAGTTCCTTAGTGTCCTAGCAACCTAGACATAGTTTAACAAATTGTTAGGAGAGAATGTAGGAATAGGTTGGTGTAACTTTGTTCAGGTTTATGTTTATGAGCGATTGGGAAATTTATTTCACTTAATTACTAAGTGTGACCGTGTATAGATATATGGTATAAACCATTATTGTGACAAAAAAAACCCATCATTGTGCAAATAACTTTGCTAGTTGTATGCGATATATATATATATATATATATATATATATATATATATATATATATATATATATATATATATATATATTGGCTTTCTTGCCAAGGTTATGTCAAGGTATAAGTTATAGTTATAAAAGAACTTAGTTTAGCATATAATTGGCAAGATATTCATACAATAACAACAAGGGCAATACCGACAAATATAAGAACAAGGGAAATAACGCCAGCTTGTCCTTGTCGTGAACTTATTTCGGGATAGCGACTCCGTAGATATTCAATTATAGTGTTGAAACAACAAGAAAGATAATCCTAATGTCGTCATCTTAATATCCCTATAATCCCTTCCTTTTCAAATTTATTCCCCATGGCCTACTGGCGGGCTCGGTCCACGGGCATGAAAGTTTTGTTAAGTGACAAGTTGGCATTTGCTATTCCCCCGGAAAATATGAAATTGATTAGCTGCCATTTGTTGGATACAGCACGGGTAGCCAGAAAACAATGATGTCGGCACATATATACTGTCTCTATGTAGCTAAATCATTTCACAAAACTTGTTTGATACGTTGATGTTGTCACGTCAGAGGAGATTGAAAGCAACTCCTCGGTGATTATGGAGGCATCCTAACCAATGTGTCCAACACGCTAGAGTAACCCGTCGTGTGCTCCCGCCTCCCGCCATCCACGCACCCACCACCTGGCTATGAACTCTAGTAAGAAGATCACCATCGCTGTCGGCGGCCATGGCCGCGGCCGTAGCAGCGGCAGCTCTCTCGATAGCATCTGGTCCCCCTCCGGCCCATACTCCCCCGGCGGAGGCTCGACAACTGGCACCCCCTTAACCCCTGCTGGAACCCCGACCCCAGGCGCATACACATATGCTGCCGGCATACCCTCTCCCTCCAGCTTAAGCGACCGGAGGGACAAGACGAGAGTTAAACAGACGTCGCGGATATTCTGGCACGCGCACCAGAACGACGCTGTTGCCGTGCGGCGACTCCTGGAGGAGGAATCCTCGTTGGTCAGTGCCAAGGACTATGATCGCCGGACACCTCTCCATGTCGCCGCGCTCCATGGATGGGTCGACGTCGCCAAGTGCCTCATTGAATTTGGCGCCGCTGTCAACGCGGAGGACCGGTGGCGCAACACCGTCTGTCCTCTGCCTTCCTCTGTTTTCACTTGATACGTATCTCTTGCTGAGAACAATCTCGACACACGCCTCAATTCAGTTGAGATTCCAGTTCAGGGTGCTGAAAACTGATCCGTTTCTTTCCTCCTTTCCTTCTTAGCCTCTGGATGACGCTGAAGGAGCTGAGAGACAGGAAATGGTGGACTTGCTGAAATCACATGGTGGCGTGTCCTTTGTGAGTTCTTAATTTCGAATTTTTTTCGTTACGTGCCGAAGATCTGCCGTTTGCAAATCTGTTCATCCTTTAAAATTTAACATCATTGAGATATTCTCTTTTTAGGAATCTACATTGTTGCAAAGTTCTATATATGCTTCCCAGGAAATTAATTCCTAGCTTCCATTTTGTTGAAGATTTCCTGTCAAATCTATTCTATATATCCAGTATGGTCAAAGCAAAATCAACATTGCTGATGTCCTTATAACATATCAATGAAGCTTCCGGCACAGTGCACTTGGAAATCTATACTAAAATGTTGTACTTATATGAGAAAGAGAAATGTTTTATGAGAAAATGAGACATTTTTTCCAAAGTGTCACTGCACTCTGTCCTGTACGTTCATGTCTGACCTCAGACTGGACCAGCTACAGGGAAAGACCTAACCTGGCCTGGTCTAAAAATGTGAGAATATGCTCCAATGGCTTTGGGTTCCTAGCAAACGCCAACAGCCCAAGGTTGGCTTGGGGCAGTGTGGTTGCGAAAATGCCCGATGAAATCATAGGATTTGTATCCTGAATGGCTAAGCCACAACCATACTCTTGACAATGCCATCTTAATTAACCACAATTATAACTTTGTTTCTTTGTGAGAGGTTGCTAATGCAAACAAACAAACAACTAGATGCAATCAAATATTTTATCTGATTGATCGAAGGAAAGCATTTTCATAAAAAATCTTCTGTAAAAACCAAACACAACTCGGGATTCATAACTGTTACTGTGATTCTGATACTGTATAATGCAGGGGCGTGGTGGAAGCCACTCTGGCATAAAGGCAGTTGCTCCCCCTCTTTCAAAAAAGTGTGACTGGGAAATGGACCCATACGAAATCGATTTTTCGTCATGTGTTCTCATTGGAAAGGTATGCTCCGTATTCAGAGTTTTGGTTCTGCTATTAGGATTCAATTTACCTGTTATTGAGCTAATAGGTGCTTGCAGTGCCGGTTTCATATAACATAAATAAGGCTTTATCAATGGCCCATCCATACTAGTTTCGTCTTCTTCTTGAAGATCAAGAATATTAGTTTTGAGTTTTTTTTCCAATAACTCTCTTATTAGCTTCTTACATAGAAGAGTACTTGCCGACGACCCCCATGTCAATAAGACTCACCTTGAGCACAATTTCCTGCTCGGGTGATTTTGGGTGGTCATTACCACATTCGTGACGGAGCATTTTTGCTTGTGCTCGCATTCTAATGTTTATTTTTATGAACAAAATTCAATATAAAAGCCACTTGATAGTGTAATAGCGTACTTATGGTTCATCTTCTAATTGGGTTTCAACGGAACACCAACCTATATTTTGGAACCTCAATTATAGATTATGCAGAAATTCAAGACTCAAGATTCTATGCTCAATCTAGCTTTCATTCATAAATGGCAACTCAAGTTGGATCCTTAGTTGATCTAGATATTGCCAGGTTTTGGATTCCATTTATCCTATTAAAAACATATTTTTTTCAACTTACGATTATATGAGTCTCAAGAATCTAAATTAAAAAAAAAACGAATAGGATTAGTTATAGAATTTGGCATCTATGTCCAAATAGCATATATAAAGTTATCTTGAAATTATAAGAGTTGAATTATGGATGAAATGCATTCTGGAGAATTTTGGATTATGTTTATACCACTAAACATACCCTAATTAGGACCCAACTGTATTGAGATCATTTTTGTCTTGCATATTGACGATATCTTGGACTGACTGTCTCCGTGACAACACCATTTACGCTCTCAGCATCACATGTATTTGTTTAACTACACAGAAATAGAGAGAGCTATATGCGGGTTGCTATCATTTTTATTGTGAGAACAAGATAGAACTTGGAAGCTAACATATCTAGTCAAGGCCATGGCATGTATGCTGATGACGGCAAGCTAAGAAAAGATGAGGGGTTCGAAATACTTGAAGCCAATAAACTAAAATGAGGCCGCACCATATTTTATGAGACGTTGCTGCTCAGACTAACTTTTATAGAGATAGAGAGGGAGGTGATCATACTTTAGTCAAACTTAATTTATGCCTAGTCTAATCATAAAATTTACTTTGTCAAACTTATTACAAAGAAATAGAAAGAAGACGGACAACAAGCTGCGCTGTCAATTCCTTTTGGATGACAAATTCAATCCTCCGAAAAACTACATCCATAGACCTGAGAGTCATAACGACACTTATATAGAGAATAAACTATAAATCATTTGGATCGTTATATTACATATAGAAACATTCGAAATTGTTAACAACATATACATTGTCATTATATATATTAGGAGCGAATACAAAGTGCACCATCAAAATCTGCGTACCTCCAAATGCCTGAGGTATGTAGTGAGAGCATCTCTATATACATCTATACAAACACCTCAAACTCATCGTTGATTCCTCTAGTGTGTCATATATGAACACCAAAATATTAAATAAATTTATTTGTTTACTACCTCAATTTATTTTCCTAAAAGGTAGAATGAATGGCAATAAATAGATTGAAGGTCTAATACTACTTTCTTCAAATTTCGACTTTTCAATCAATAATATTGTTAAATTTTATTATTGAGAAATCCATCACTAATTTGGGTTTTGTCATAGTCCATAGAATTCTTTTTAACGTTTAATAGTGTATATGAACGCTCTATTCATATAAATTTCAACGATTAATGTGTCAAACACTCTAATGATCACTCGTCACATTTTATTTTGAACCAACTTAGCCATACATCTCAAGTGAAGCTTGCTACAACATGTTTGTGCATCAATGACCCCCCATGATAGCCTTAGGGTTAACTGGCTACCCAAAGACTCACCACCACCCATGAGTTTCCGCATTTGGTGTTATAGGGTCACATTAATACCACTATAATGGAATCATATTTTTGATACCTAAAATGGTGCTAACTGTTGTCCAATACTCGAGAATGCAAGATGATATACCACATTGATTATCGTTTTAACAATTGTTAACCATAAGGCCGCATTATTAGTCATCCTCTTGACTAAGGACATAGACTACCTAACAATAGCAGAATACAAAGTTCAATGCATATTCTCTCCCAAGTGAGTTTTAGACTAGTATCCCATAACCCACATGACAAACTTAAGACATGTCATGTGATTTGGGTTGCTTCTCATGTCTCACTCTAACTCACTACATGGAAATTCCTTTTCACTCCTTTATAACAAATACCGTAAGGAGTACACACTATTTTTTGACTTCTAGTCTACTTGATCTTAGTTTCACTTTGCATTAGGCTTGTTCTACTTGCATATCATCGTCAACCTAGAAACTATGTTTTTAAATAGTTGCTTAAATAGATTAAACAAATAATAACATATTGAAATAACCTAAACATATATACACAACTTAAGCAACAAAACATAGTGTCAAAATATATGCTCACTTCAATTGTATGATCAACATAATTACAAAAGCACATGCATTTAACTTGTTATGGCATTTTCATCATTCAACTGCAAACCATCCACACAAATATCAATTCATGTGGTATTCATCTTATAAGACATTATATAATGGTATTCTTCTAACAATGTCTAGCCAAATTATATAATCTATATTGTAATTATTCATATCATACCAAAACACCATGCATCAAATCAATTAATAATCATTGAGACATAGCTTGACTTACATGAGAATATTTATTTCATAAAGTTATAAAAACCCAAATAACTAAACAAATGCTTAGAAGGGTATTGAATTGATAAAATTAAAATATAAATATAAATTAATATATAATATTGTTTATTTAAAGAAATATTTAATTGAACAAGTTTTATGATTTCTCCTTGCGATGCAAAATATCTTCAAAAGATCACTAATCACCAAATCTACTAGATAAACCAATCACACTAGAAAAGGTAAGAGTACTATCCAGCTTTTGATTAAATTCAAATATCTAAGTGGATCACTCACCCAAGTTTCTCATACATTAATGTCCAAATTCCATACTCTTTTTATACCCAGGTAGTGAATCTTGGGGAGAAGAGTTCAAACTAGAGATAGAAGTAAAGAATTATCTAGAGAGCCCGATAAGATTCATATGATCCCATGGCATTATAGTGATATACAATTATTTACCATCATATCCACCATCATACAATTATCTAAGTACTTGTAGTTAAACTCGTTTTTTCTTGCATAAAAAATAGAGATACCTCCTAAATTCCATTAAAAAATACTAAAATTTAAAAATACATAAAAGGGGTAACAACTGCAATGGTTTTATGAATACAAAAATAAAAAATCATTACAACTATATGCATGCTTAGTATTTAGAGTAGAATATCTACATAAGCATTAAAAGAAAATATATTTTCTTATCTCGAGAAACTCCTCGCAAGCATGGCCATGTTGGATCTACCCTAGCAGAGTAAACCCTAGTACATACACAGTATGGCTATTCACCCACACAGCACACCCTATAATGTGTTGTGTCATCAAAGTCTTAGACATACAATGTGTCAAGGAGATTTTACATTAGATCTTGTCTCCAAGTAAATCTGAAACTAGGATTACGTGTTTAGAGAACACCTCATTTACTAGTTGAGCTAATCTTGCCAGACTAGAAACATGGTACATTACAAATTAAACTCTATATTTGTAGTTATTTTCATTATACATTCAATTTATTCATTTCTTGCGATAGGGTTTCATGACCATCACATCTCACTCATCAGAGTCATCACATGGATCAAGAGTAAAGCCTTGCAACTTTACTATCCTCCCTCCTTATGGTTAGACCATACTATAGCACTTTGTCCTCAAGAGTTATAGTGCACATTAGCATTAGATTATATTGGACCTAACTTCATTTATGTGAAGAAATGTATGGAATTACTTAAGTCAAGAAAAATGAAGAAGTATCACTTATGCAAAAACTAGTTCATCCAATATATTGTGTTAACTATGCATGTCAATTTAAAATCACCTCATTGATCATATGCTTAGGCTAATATAAGGTAGAATATAAATATCACATAAGGTGGAAATACAAAAATTCTCCTCACTCAGGACACATGATTTCCTAAAATCATTGCAAAATTTCCATGTGTTATGGATAAGTAGGAAAACATGGTCGGTATTGTCCCTACTTAATATATCTTGGCTCAATGTAGTGTACCTATGGGGATCTTGGGGATATGAGTTGATTGGACCTATATGAGTATAACTAGATATGGAAATATCACTATATGTTCACACGATATAAAATTTTGCTTTTCAATATTACTTGAAGCCCATATAAGTAATCTACAGATCCCAAAATATTAAAGTGTTTATCTCAAAGTATAAAACTTGTAAACCATGGAAACATTCTAAAACTATGGAACATGGTATTTTTCTCCATTCATTAAAAGATTTGAATCCTAAAATCCATATCAAAACTCTAGAATTAATGTATCTTTTTCATAGTAATAAACTTAGAAATTAGGGCTATATTGCTTGGATATATGTTGAAAGTGCTTATCCACACTTTCCCATAAATTGGAAATCTTCATTGATGCTTATTACAAATTAGTACAAACAAACTAATTGGAAATATTTTTTTAGATTATTTTGAGAGATCCTATTTTTGAACTTTTTCTAAGCTTCATATGATTTTCTATTTGTTTTTGCACTAAAGTCCATCTCTTGAATTTATAACAAGAATATGATAAGAAAAACTTTTCATATCTAATCAAGTTCTTAGGGTTAACTAACCCAAAAGTACTTTGAACCACATATTTAAGTTGTGCCACATGGTTAAGTGAGCCAACTTAGCCTCTCTCTCTATAATATCTTCTTCTTCTTCCCAACAACATCACAAAAATGAAGACAATGATCTGGGTGTGGCTCCTCATGAGCTCCTAAGTATAAAGTAGATCAAGCAAAACATTGATAATGTTTTCCCATATCTCTAGAATGAATGTCTATTCTATACTCCTAGTTGGGTCAAGAAATCATGAGGGGGGGTAAAGGGATGGCTGGACATGGAAAAGGAGAAGGGGTTATAGGGTGTACATATACATAAATGTGTGCATGGAATCTCCCTCATGATTTTCTAGAGCTCAAAACTCCACAAGCTAATGGTGGCAAAGTCTAAAATGGGTGTCAACAATGTGTCATTGATGAAATAGAGCAGATGGCCGATTAAGAGCCTTTTATTCCCCACCCACCTAGTCACTGAGAACCATTCTAGCCCCATGAATTACTGGGTTGTAAGAAACCCCTCTATAGTCATCACCAACCACCAAATAGACCCTATTACTATTTGGTTATCTTCTAGCAACCACAACTTGACAACAAACCCCTCCTTATTGTGACCACCCTCCAAGGATCAATGCCAACTCAACCACCCCAATGGACTATTGACATCCATCGACCATATTGTTGATTTTCATTGATCACAAGAGGTTTACATTGATTTGTTTCCAACAATTGTGATGTCAACTAGCATCAAGCCACACCATCGCACATTGGATCACTAACAACCTATTGAAGTCTCCAATGATGTTAGCCCAAACCAACTGCACCGAAACACTTATCTAAGTGTGAAACCAAACCAATAGCTAATCCAACAAGGATTCATCATTTTTTTCATGTTTAATCATTTGATTACAAACCTTTATCATATCCACGTTGAGCATATCTCATTAATTGTTAAATTTAGCACAACACATTATATATTCCTCATATCTTTATCTTATAATAATTTTGTGGATATCACAAAAAAACTTTTATTATACGAAACTAGATTAGTGTTCTTTGGTCCTAGAAGTTCAACCTAAGCATGTGCATGGTTGATAACACCAAACCTTACAAAGAAGTTTCACTTTAAGAAATTATCAAGCAATCCAACCCTTACTCAGTTCAAAGAACTATCACAATTTTCCTTTCACTCACCTCAAACAAATCTCATTCATGATATAAGACAAACAAGTAAGAATTTAAGTTCACATATTAGGATCCAATTTTTTATACTAAGTACAAGTTGTGGGCTCACAATTAAAAATCTCCACCAATCAACCAAAAGGAACATATTGCAAAAGAACAAAATGAAAAAATAGCATTTATCGATGTCATACCCCCATCAAGCTAATACCTTTTTTAAAAAATTGACAATTCTATTCATACCATCGCCATGGCTCGAACTTGAGACCTCTTAACAAACCATAGATCTAACCAACATGGTGTCCCATCTTGGACATCAAGCTAATAACTTTAGTGATCATTCATTGATAAAAATAGTGATCAATTAAAAAGTTTTATAGTTATGATTTTTTCCAATATACTTTATTGTGATAAATTATGTTAGATTATATTCAACTCTCATAATATATGGCACAGTAAACTATTTATTGAAACTTGATTAATAAAATCTATATGAAAATTAGTTTCTTCCAAGGCATTCATGTTTGTATCAAAATGAATGAAATTTTAACAATTTTGTGTGATCAATATTGTTTTACTTGTTAGAGTAAACCTTAAGTTCAACTTTCATAGAGTAAACTTTCCCCCGCATTTTATGTTTATCTCAATATTCTTCCTCTCTCTCACACACATGCACACATATATTTTCCCAGTGAAAGAATTGGCTGCACAATATATACTAACTCCATAGAAAGTAGTGTGTGAGACAATGATCACATCTCAAATTGATTAACTAGGATAAGTCTAGTAGCCCCGAATAGAATAAAATTATGAGGTCATTCTAGATGAATTCATTAGAAAATACTATGAAAATGCTATGATATTGAATGTAATCATGACATTTGATAAATATGCTCTTAACTTATATATAAACTACATGTCAAATAGGCTCGACATGTGAACCTAGTCCCCACATGTGAAATTATCCACACCTATCCTTTTATTTCTTCTTAGCAAGTGCAAAAAATGTGCATTGCTAGCAAATGTGAAACGAAAGTGATGGACAACACTAACGACCAAATTTTGTCTTCTATACTTAGTGTGAAATGTGCGTGTTACTAGAAAATGGGAATTGGCAACCCTAATGACCAAATTTTGTCTTCTATGTTTAGTGTATTATTGTATGTATCTAGATTATTGTAAATATAACACCAATTTTTTTCAACTGCAGTCGGATTGGGCACTTTGCTTGTAGTAAATTTGTTGTCGCAATATATATATATATATATATATATATATATATATATATATATATATATATATATATATATATAAACAATAACATGTAAAATATACTTGACTTGTAGTATACAAATATGTATTGACTATGTTGTGACAAAAAACACCCAAAATTACTTTTTTTAGAGCATACCCAAAATTACTTATATAAACGACACATCTAAGTGTAGTTTTTAAGACTAGTTTGGTTGGGATGAAATGCAACACATGCGTGGGTCCTAATTCCCGTAGTTTGATTTGGGTGTAAAATGAACACACAATGCGAAAACAAAACTACATTTGATCCTTCTTCCAATAGAAAATTGCGTAAAACGGACCCCATCAAATTTGGGCACTATTCATTTTTCACGGACGGGAACACTCTTTTTTCTTCATTACTAGATGGATTTACTGTGTTATTTGACTGCCTACATATCTCTCTAGCAATATAGATCAGTAGTCACTTGATTACATCCATAATAAACTATCTACTACAAAAAAAGGTACCAAAGCAACTATCATACAACAAAACAATTGCACAGCAGTTCCAATACAGAACGAACGAATTCATGCGTTCGAATTCATGGTGTGTGTTGGTTCCACGCCCAACCAAACAGGCAAACCGAAAACTGACGGATGGCCATTGGGCAGTTTGTGTGTACCGACCCTGCGGCTGCGGGGTTCGCCGCCTACCCGACTTTGAACCGAGAAATCCTGCTTTTGGCAATGCGTTTGAGCGTTGTTAACGTTCTGGTGCGGTGAGGTGTATCATCAAAACTTTTATCCGGTAAAAAGAATATTACAGTGACTCATTTCAATGCTAAAAACGCCGGTGTTGATGGCGTTGGAGGTTCTTTTCACACCGACACGCCTGCTGCCGTTGCTAGTGGCTTGACTAGGTCACTCTCAGCTGCTGCTTCATTTGTCGAGGAGCCTCTTCTAAAGGGTCTTGCTGACAGAATGACCGCGGATTGCCTCTTTGAACCGTTTCCTTTGCTGGGCTGTTTTCTCTCATCTCGTGTTGTCTACCCCACTCTGCCTAGTGGCGCAGTGTTCTCAGCTAGGAATTCTGGTACTTCCGTGCCATGCATCAAAATTTAGTCCCCTGCAAATATCTCCTATAATGTAGGCTATGTAGTTAGATTCTCTGTTTGGTCTGCTGCTGCTGCTGGCATCTATATGTTAAGGAAACTACAACCTGAGGGTAGATGATTCAAAGTATGAAACTGATTACAATCTCATGGCTATGAGTTTTTAACTGTTAACTTTGTTTCTCTGCATGTTCAACCACTAGTCACTACTCAATCACAAATAAACTTTCAGAAGCATCCTCTATTTATGTTTCATGTAAGGATTGAAAAAAAGGAGGCCAGGGTTGCTTCATTTTGTTCATTAAGATGTTTCATGTTTCGGATCATGTTGGATTTCTACCTGATTGGCTATTAGGTATTTTTGGTGCACTTGTAGCTGTCTCATGCCACTAAGTGTGTTTCATGGATATCCATTTTAAGGTCTTAAGATCTTTCAGATTGTTTTGGTGGAACTAAAATCTAACGTTCTATGCCCATTAAAGTCGTACACAGGGACCATGCTGTTGGATGATGACCAACATATATTTTAGTCTCTATGTCCACATCAGAGATCTTGTGGTGGCGATTCAATTCTAAATATTCATAATATCAAACTCCAAGACAGGTACCCCATGGCTGATGCCTATAACACACTGCTTGAAACCCTAATGAATATGATAATTGTGACTGCTCACCTAACTAATGACCAATTCCAATAAAAAACACAAATAAACTAATTCAAAACTTGGAACTTACAATTACGTCCTTGAAATAACAACTAAGCCCCTGAAATAACTAATAAATCCTTAAAATTTAAGTCAAAACGCCAAAACTAACTAATACATTATTGATCAAACAATTCATGATCTCACGAGGAATGACAAGCCTGATAGGGAACTGAGAAATCGGGATTTCTTACATCAGCTCCCTTGGTTGAGAAGGATGAGCCTCTAGCAAGTCAAGTGAGCAATTTATTAACTACAGTCTAGGTTGCCGCAAGGGGAATATGGTGTAGAGAGAATGAAAATACCAAGTGCCAACATAAGAGACCTCCATGAATTTGAAACAAGTATGTGGTGAAAAAGCGGTCATGATATACGCTCGACACTCATACTTCCATGATTGATATAGGATGAGATGCGCCAAGCTACAAGAAAGTACCTGACATAATGCCATATCAACATAGAGTTAACAATATCAAATGTGATCAAGCATCTAAATGTGACATGTCAAATGGTGTTGTTGATCCCGCATACACGGTAGGGTGCCAAATGGGGTTATGGATGTAATCTTGAAACCTGGACGAATGCTATAGAAACGACACTAATGGCAATGCCACTATCAATGATTGCGGTGCAAATGCATCTTGCACTCTCAACCTTAGAGCAGAAGAGGCTGGCACATGAGGGTCAGGATAAGGAATCTCACATGCGACTTATCCTCGCATTCATCCCTATTTTTGTTGGGCCCACTGATTGGAAGCACATCTTGGACTTCTTGCCATTTTCTTTCTTTTCATTTGGCGCCTCACATGTATGGTGCGCTGGTTGGAGTGATGCCTATTGACCTAGCGGAAGCACTACAACTTGCTAGGTAGAAATGCAACCTTTGATGATGACACTAGCATAGATGGAGTAGTGTTAGTTGTCAGGTTGGAATCTCATTGATGTCTCTTGGTGCCATATTCTTCTAGAAGGCCGAAACTTTTGTTCATGCTTGATCTACGTTGCAATATGGACATCTTTTATGTTTTAACTTGTAAATGCAAGCGACATTGGGCGTCTTAGCTATAAATGTAGAGAGGCCGTATCAATACATGGTTACTGTCGTTTTATCATCCAAGCTAACCTTGTACTATACACCAAGTCGCAGAACTAGAACATGTACTCTCAACTAAGCTTGTGCCTTGCTCCAAGCTTAACAACCTGAGGCACAATTGCTACATGTAATTAACTGGGATGAAGGATGTACACCTTCATGTCGGTCCAAGTATGCGCATGATGGACTTTGCACAACTGCGTTCATTTGACAAGCATGATGCCCTACAACCTTGCCTCAACAAACACTAGGCATCACTCCTTTGACTACAAGTGCCAATTGAAGAATGCTATAATGCTTTGCACCCAATTGTAAAATAGGTTAGGGTCACTCATATCATGGAAGTCAGAATATCAATTGTAAGCGATCAATTTAGATGTGGGAAAGGGTTATCGTCCGCCTGTTGATGAAAGTGAGGTGGGCATGTATTTTCCTGTTGATGGTTTTTCTATAGGAGAAAGAGGTCGATTCTCTCAGTTAGATTGTTTATAAGCGTTTTCAATGGGGGGGACTGAATGATTAAAATCGAATCTAGTTAGATTTAGCTAATAACAGGAAATATATCATAATAAAAGATTTCAATTATTAAGTCTTCCTTCTAAAGAGGATAAAAAAACCCATATATAGGCATTCAAACCTAATTAACGAGTCACGTAGTCAATGTGAGACTAAACCACATGATTTATCAAACCAAACAAGAAAAATTTGAATAACACCTAAAACACATGTAAACTAATAAAACATGTTAAATGCTACTCAAATGACAATGCTAAAGGCTAAGATCGTCCTACATAAACTCTCCTTCGCTTCAAAAGACTCGCTACGACAAGTCAACACATCAATCTAGGGCCTGAAGTAGAGAAAGTCTCTGAAGCTTGTTGTCAGTGATTCACGTGGCATCACACCAAGAACAAGGTAATGGCGTTAGAGATCGAGAAAGAACACCATCCTTGTATGTAAAGTAACCTTATTGATGTTTAGAGGTTAAGGGGGGGGGAACAAGCTCACAAATCTTTCTTGGAGGTTGTGGAGGAGGCCTAGGAAGAACGAAGTCAAGATAGTCCTTAGTTCATACATGCTACTGATTTTCAATTCCCCACATATTTGGAAAAAGTACTCAGACATCTAATCTAGAGGGTGGGTCCACTGTTGGTGTTGAACTGAAGATAGCACATGTATGAGTAGACAACTCTTTGAACAAGGGCATTGAATTTGAAACTAGATATCTTATCTTGAGGCGTAGCCCATATTTGCTTCTCAGCAAAGCATGTTCTTGAGTCTTCATCGCCAAGATTATGAATAACGGGATCATTTTCATCAATTGCTAGAACTTTTATACTATAAATGATCATTGCAGTGGCAACCCTGTCAACAAGTACTTGAGAATTAGAGTTGGCTAAAGGGAATTCACTATCAACATTTTCATCCGATGGTTGAATTTCTCTGTGAAAGATGACCACATAGGTATCCATATGAACTGTCATTGCATGCCCATCTTCTACTGGTAATCTAATGCGATCTAAAATTTCAATCTTGGTAGAATCCTCACACATATTTGTAGGCACTCTTGGTGTAATTTGCATGTCTTACTCCATATCAATTGCTGCAAAAGAAAATTCCTCAACAAAAGAAGAATATAAAGAACAAGGTTGTAAGATATCAGACTCTGAAGTTGGAACTTCAGCCATGTGCATCTAAAGTTGCCATTTTACCCGTACTTTCTTCCTCCTCTTCCTCTTCTTGCTTCTTAGCCTCCTTTTTTTTCTCCATTCCTTCTCAGTTTTGAGGGTGAGAAGGCCGTTCTCCAGTGCCATCAAGTTGCCAAATGTGTTTTTGCACAAAATGAGATAGTTCCCCTTGAAATATGCACTTGTTTCTGTATATATTTTTGTTCAACAGATGTTAGACACATAATGTCCGGAAGGTGACATGACGTGTCAATCATGTACCAAAAACAATTGAATTGCGGTTACAGGGCATGACATGACGTGCTTGGAAATGACACGCCGTGCCACCCTCAATTGCTGCTATAGAGAGTGATTCGGGGCTATCTGACACTTGACATGTCGTGTGACACGATGTGCTGCTACAAAGGCATGAAGCTGAGTTTGGAAGTTGGTATGGGCTGTGCACCTATTAATACACTATGTCCAAGGTTGTTTGGGCATTTCTTAATGTATTCCAATGTTTTAAAAAACGTCAAGCGGTAAGCGTGCGGACCACACCTTGTAACTGGTTAAGCGGTAAGAGGACGATTTTTGAAAAATGGGTCTAAGTTTTCTATATAAATTTATACAAAATTACACGTGTATAAATACTGTACTTTTTGGAACTTTATATATATCCAAACACTCTACCCATTACCCAACAATATAAAACACTTGAATAGTTTATAACACAAGCTTAATATAGTAAACAATAAACTTGTCATGGATTAAATACCCTACATACATGATACAACAAAAATTTGCATCACATGTTGATATAGCTAAACAATAAACAATATACTTATCATGGATATTATTAGTATATATTTTATGCTTTATGTTTTATTGTGTGCTTTAGACTTGTCTTGTCTTTAACTTTTCTTTTATCCCATATTGTCTAACTTTGTGTTTCACAGACTCTCTTAGCCTATAAAGAGGGTCCATTATATTTGTTTTAGACACATCAAATAAAGACTTTTTCATTTTATATGGTATCAGAGCGTTATGATCCACCCTGGTCTTTTCCCTCCCCAACCCTAATGCTGCCCACTATATTCTAACCCTAGCTGCCACACATCCCCACCCCCTCCTTCCCCACAACCTGCCGCCACCCCCCACTCTGCCCCTGCCGCCGTCACCCCTCTTCTCTTACCCAACCACCGTTGCCACCTCCTCCCTCTCCGAGCCGCCACCCTCTAGCTTCCTTCTAGACCCCCCGCTGTTGCTACCCGCCCCACCACCTTCCGTCGCCGCCTCTCCTCTTCCCACCTTTCCACCGCCACTGCCCCCTCCCCCTCTCATCATGTCACCTCTTCCCCCTCCTTTCCACCACCCGCCTCCCTAGCCTCAACCATCTAGCCTCCCTATCAACCTTCTTCCCTTCCCTCTTCCTCCATCTTTTTCTTTTGTCACTTTCTAAAATAGCACGTTAAAGATAAGGACTACCTTTCTTACCTGCCTACGTCTCATGGTGAAGTAACTCTCTCCCAATAATGGTGTAGGTCTTTCTTCTTTCTTATGTCCCTATGCGGGTTTCTCAAATCTGTTCAAGGTTTTAAAAAAGCAGGAAGTGAGCGGACTTGACCTTGTAGCCGATTAATCGCCAGGCGAGCGATTAAGCGATGTTTAAATTTTCAAATATTTTTAAAATTTATAAACACATATACATACATAATATTATGATTTTTGAATGTTTTACATAATTAAACCTATATATTCCTCTTAAATTAATACTAAGTAACAACAATAAGGAGTTAATAAATTCAGCTATCCACAACAAATCACCTGATCAATGTTGGAGTGTTAATATAATATAGCTAACTAGCCATACTAAATCAACAACTAGCTATATATTATATTCATTTAGTATAAATGTATAAGTATATACTCATAAATATCAAATCACATTACTGACATTAATGTTACTGAGTATAAAATGTCTGACATGGGAAAAGTGAAAAAAAGTAGGAAAAAAGCGGGAAAAAAGCGGCCAAAGCGGGAAAAAAGAGGCCAAAGAAGGGAAAAAGCAACCGCTTAATCCAAATCCACTCAACAACCGATTATGGTACATTTTAATCGGCCATCACCTTGTGGCGCTTAAGCGGCCGCTTAACCGACCGCCTAAGACGATTTTTAAAACACCTGTACGTGCTCCACCTTTTACTCCTAGACGAGGCCAATATCAACTACCTACAGACCACCACTTCTGCAACTTTTGTGGATGCACGAACCACACTAAAGACCATTGCTGGAAAAAGCATGGCGGAACCAGCCTAGACGAACAACCAGGTCCCTCTGTTGCTTCTGAAAATTCGTCTGTTGCTGCCTTGAGTTCAACCCATCCCATGGTTGACTGGATCTGCTCGGAGTTTGAGAAACTCCTCTAGGCTCGTTTATCCTTGCCCACACCTTCTCAGAAGGAGGTTCTTCTACTTTACTTTCATCTCCTACTTATGGTAAAAATAAATTCCTCATTGACTCAGGCACATCTGCTTACATTTCTGGCCACTCTGATCCATTTACTGCTTTATTTAAGAGTACAAGGGTCCCTCGTGTTACTGTTGTGAAACAACCTGCTTCCCAGTCGATACCATCGACAGGTGGTCGATGGTATCGAGACTATCACAGCAACCAGACAACAGTCTGTCGATACCATCGACATACCTGTCGATGGTATTGACAGAAGGTCAGCGACGGAAACCTGCGATCTGCCTCTTGTCTCTATTTTTATTATACCATTTGTTTTATTGTTTTTCTTGGATTTTCTCCTTTGTACCACCTTGTATCTTACCCTAATATATAAAAAGGTGTGAGACGGCTATTGCCCTCACACACAAGAGCTGCACCTAGCAGCCGCTAACATTGTTCTTCTCCCTTCTCTCTCGTCAACATGGTATTAGAGCAAGGTCTGCTCTAGGCCGCCGTCTCTCTCCACCAGCAGTCCCTCCCTCTTCCTTCTTCTTCCTCCTTGTCTTTCGGATCTTCCCCTCCCTCCCTCCGGATCTTCTCACCGCGGCACCGGCAGCAGCAGCTGCGGCTGAGCTGCCGCACGGCGTGCAGCCGTAATCCGCCGCTTTGAGGATCTTCGGGTGATCCGACAACGATCTAAAATCTAAACCAGAGGACTAGTCTCTCTACGGTTATTATCCTAGTCACACATCCTCCATGTGTGATTAGGAAAATCGTCTGGAGGCTGTGAATGCGTCAGTAACGCATTTCTCTTTGTTTCTTGTGTGACGTGTATCTCTCCGTCACCTCAGTCTTCTTTGTGGCGTGTATCAATCCGTCACACAGTCCCGTTCTGTAATGGGGGCATCAAGACGCCTATGATCTACAACGAGGTGTCTCCTATCGCCTCCATCAAGCTCGACGGGAAGAATTTTCTTCTATGGATGAATGTTGTTGACACTGTCCTGGAGTTTCGTGACAAGGCGGGACATGTTGACTCAGGTCCTCTGGCCTCTACTGACAAAGGATATGCTGAATGGAAGCGTCATGATAGTCTGGTGAAGACTTGGTTGTGGAACAACATGGCACTGCAATTGCGGCAAGGTTCATATTCTATTCAACAGCTAAGGAGATATGGGACGCAGTGAAGCAACATTATTCTCAAGAAAAAAAACGTGCTTCGCCAATTCATGATCTATGATCGTTTGTTTGCTGAGAGGCAGGGTGACATATCTCTTGAGGAGTACTTTGGAGCTATTCAGGCACTTGCTCAAGAGCTGAGCTATTATCATCCAGTGACTGTTGCTGAACATATCAAGGACAGGGACGATCTAGTTACGGCTAAATTTTTATCCGGGCTTAACCCTTCGTGCGGTTCTGCCCGGAGTGTCATTCTGGCTTCTGATAAATTACCCAGTTTTGTGGAAGCCTACTCAAGAATACAACAATCTATCTTTGAGTCTGCTACTCCTGATCCTGCTATATTTTCTGGGGAGTCTCATGCATCCGTAGCTGCTGCGGTGAGAGGGGGACGACCTGGTATGGGCAGAGGACGTGGGACACGTCCTAAGTGCACTTTCTGTGACAAATTGGGACATACAGTGGAGAAGTGCTGGAAGAAACATGGGAGACCTGCTGCACCACCTATAGGGACAACACATTATGCCACTACTACAGATTCCTCTTCTTCTTCTTCTTCTTCTGCTGTGGGAACTACTTCTGGAACCGGTATCACTCTTACTCAAGAGGAGTATGATCGGTTTATTGAGGCTACACAACACATGAGTATGGGATCATCATCATCATCGTCAGCAAACCTGACATCTACTGCGGGTAATCAGGCTACATCTCTCATAGCTTCTGGCTCTACTTCATCTTGGGTGGTTGATTCTGGCGCGTCACAGCACATGACTGGTATGAGGAGATTGCTCCACTCTATTGACTCGTATATCCCTCACCAATTTGTTACACTGGCAGATGGTTCAGTGAGGAGAGTGTTAGCTAGTGGATCTGTCCCTCTAACACCCAAGATTGATCTCAAATCTGTACACTTTGTGCCTGAGTTTCCTTTTAATCTTCTTTCTGTTGCAAAATTGATTGACACTGTAAAATGTACGGTAACATTTGGGCCTTCTTGTTTTGTATTACAAGATCTCAAGAGTATGAGGACGATTGGTGGGGGACCTAGGAAAGGTGATCTCTACCTTTTTCATGGTGACAGTCTGCCTCGCCAAGTATCTGCTCCTGCTCCATCCGTCCTGTTGAGTGGTTCCCCCTTACTATAGCATTGCAGATATGGACATCCTTCCTTAGAGAGCCTGCGCAAGTTGGAACCAGAGTTGTCCCAAGTGTCATCTTTAGAGTGTTAGTCATGTCAGCTGGGAAAGCATCATAGGTTATCTTATCCCTGTCGTGTCAATAAACGAGCTTCTTGTCCTTTTGAGTTAGTCCACAGTGATGTGTGGGGTCCTGTTAAAGACCAGAGTTATAATGGTTTTCGTTACTTTATTTCTTTTGTGGATGATTTTTCTCGAATGACATGGATCTACCTTCTCAAAAGTCAAGAGTCTGTGCTATCTATTGTGAAACATTTCCATACTGAAATAAAAGTCCAGTTTGACTGCAATATAAAAATTCTTCAATCTGATAATGCTTTAGAGTATGTTCAAAAGGCTATGTCTGATTTTTACAACTCTGTAAGTATGATCCATCGCACATCGTGTCCTTACACCCCTCAGCAGAATGGGGTAGCTGAGCGGAAAAATCGCCATCTGCTTGATATTGCTCGATCTATTATGTTTCAATCCAATGTACCTAAGAAATTCTGGTCTAAAGCCCTTTTAACTGCTTGTTTCTTAATTAATAGACAACCATCCTCGGTTCTTACAGGACAAACTCCCTTCTCTGTGTTGCGACCCACGAATCAGCCTTTTTCTGTTCCCCTTAGAGTGTTTGGTTGCACTTCCTTTGTCCATAATGTTGACCCTAAGGCCGACAAGCTTTCTCCTAGGTCTGTTAAAACCTTGTTCCTTGGTTACTCTAGTACTAGCAAAGGATACAAGTGTTACTGTCCTAGTCTTCGTCGGATGTTTGTGTCTAGGGATGTTACTTTCCATGAGACCACTCCATATTTCTCCGATGCTATGAGTAAGGGGGAGCAATTGAGAGAGGGAGTGCCACCAGTTTTTCAGAGTGATAGAGTGGCACCATCTGTGCAGAGTGAGGGAGTGCCACCCATCATTCCTGATTATACTTTTATTCCGGATGAGCAAGCAGCAGACAGGTCGGTTATTGAGCATTACCCACATGTTTATAGTAGGCGAGGCAGACAAGATCCAGAAGTGGTAGCGACACCAGTCTCTGAGCCTTCATCTTCGTCTTCTACTCATGGGATTCCTGCAGAAGCATCAGATCTTGATCTTCCTATTGCTGTTAGGAAAGGTACTCGCTCTTGTACTAATAGACATCCTATTACAAATGTGTGTTGTCTGTCCCACTTATCTAAGCAGGCTCGCACATTTGCTATTGGGATTGATTCTGTTGATATACCAAGGAATCACTATGATGCTATGAAGGACAGTGGCTGGAAACAGGCAATGCAGATTGAGATGTCAGCTCTTTTGCATAATGACACATGGGATCTTGTTGACTTACCTACAGGGAAGAAAGTAGTGGGTTGCAGATGGGTTTTCACCATCAAACATAATTCGGATGGATCTGTTGAGAGGTTGAAGGCCAGATTGGTAGCAAAAGGCTACACACAGACCTATGGAGTTGATTTCTTTGAGACTTTTTCTCTAGTAGCTCGTCTAAATTCTGTGCGAACTATTATTTCTCTGGCTACTACCTTTGATTGGCCCCTATTTCAGCTTGATGTTAAGAATGCCTTTCTACATGGTGACCTCCAAGAAGAGCTATATATGGAGCAACCTCCTGGGTTTGTTGCTCAGGGGGAGTGTCAGAAGGTTTGTAAATTGAAGAAAGCCATATATGGTTTGAAACAGTCTCCTCGAGCGTGGTTTGACAAGTTCAGTGAGGTTGTACTCCAGATGGGCTTTTCTCGCTCCATGACTGATCACTCTTTATTCTACTCTAGCTCTTTCTATGGCTCTATCATTATGGCAGTATATGTTGATGACATAGTGATTACTGGAAGTGATTCTACAGGCATATCTCGTGTGAAGGAAGGGTTGCAGAGACACTTCCAAACGAAGGACCTGGGTAAACTGAGATATTTTCTGGGCATTGAGGTGCTTAGATCTCATGCAAGTGTCAATCTATCTCAGAGGAAATATGTGCTAGACTTACTACAGGAGACAAGCATGACTGGATCTAAACCGGTATCTACTCCTATGGATTATCACATCAAGGAGACGGTTGATGATGTTGAGTACTCAGATCCAGGATATTACAGGAGAATAGTTGGCAAGCTAATATATCTGACTGTTACACGACCTGACATTTCTTTTGCTGTAGGAGTTGTAAGTCAACATATGCACTCACCACGACAGTCACACTGGACAGTAGTTTGCCAGATTCTGAGATATCTGAAGAGTGCTCCTGATAAAGGGATCACATATTCTAAACCCAAGGTGCCTCCATCTACTTTGACTCTCACTGGGTACTCAAATGTAGATTGGGCTGGTGATCATACTGATAGAAGATCTACATCACGCTATTGTACTTTCCTAGGTGACCATTTGATTACTTGGAAAAGCAAAAAGTAGAATGTGGTAGCCAGATCCAACACTGAGGCTGAATACCGTGCTATGGCCCATGCATGTTGTAAACTACAATGGGTCAAATCCGTTCTTTCTGAGTTAAAAATCACTATTATGTCTTCTACGGAGCTCAAGTGTGACAACCAGTCTGCCATACACATTGCCAGGAATCCTATCTTTCATGAGCGTACAAAGCATATAGAAGCTGATTGCCATTTTATTCGTGATCAAATCAAAGATGGCAGTATTGTGACGCCATACGTCAAATCTAAAGATCAACTGGAGGATATCTTGACAAAGCCTTTGGGTCCGGCAGCCTTTCAGAGATTATGTGGCAAGCTGGGCATACACGATGTGTACTCTCCAGCTTGAGGGGGAGTGTGAAACAACCTGCTTCCCGGTCGATACCATCGACAGGTGGTCGATGCTATCGATGAAAAACACTAGAGGGGGGGTGAATAGAGTTTTTAAATATTTTAACAATTATTTAACTCAAACAACCACAATTGAAAATGGAAGAAGGAGACAAGTGTTTAGAGTGGTTCCAACCTTAGCAAATACTAAGGTTGTCAGTCCACTACCCGGTTGCTTACCCAACCGGGATTTTGAAAGTATTAATTTTATTACCTTCACAAGGATTTACACAAAATACAATACTTTCTTACACCCCTTGAACAGCCTTCACTTGAAGTAGATGCACCAACCCGAGGTAGCCTTCTTGAAGTAACTCCAAGCTCCCCCTTGAAGTAGCTTTCCTCTTAGAAGTAACCTCCCGTTGCACCAGCCTTCTTGAAATAGTTCAAGGTCCCCTTCTTCACCAAGAAGATCTTCAACCTCTCCAATCCGCAGCCTCCAACCTAGGAGTAGCAAGGAGAGTACAAACAATAATAGTGAACAAGAAGGAAAATGGAAATTACAACTTATCCTTTGAAGCCCAAGGCTTGATTTGCCTAGATCAAGCGTGTAGATCTCCTAACCAATGTGTATGGAATGTGATTGCTGTGGATTAGGAGATGATAGCCTATAGGACACGAAATTTGAGCTAAGAGGGAAAGTAGCCAATTGTCACAATGCTCAATTTCTCACAAACAGGTTGCACAAAGTCAATGTATGCTCAAAGATTGCTCAAGTGTAAAAGCAAGTGTTTTTAGGTGTCCTAAGGCATGTCCTATTTATAGGAATGTCCTACAAGTGCTTAAGGACGTTCTAGACAGTTTCTAGGAGTTTCTAAGTGCTTAACTATCCGTTAGATATAAGTTAGTTGCTTTAACAACGGCTAGTTAATTAATTCTGCAGTTGCTGTCAGAGACCATCTCGGTCGAGAAATGGTCGACCGAGACTCCTACTCGGTCGACATTTTGTCGACCGACAGGCTCTCTGGATCAAGTGTATGCAACGTTTATCTCCAACTGCCAACTACCTTGTCAGCTGTGTCTAACGGCTACTTGGGTCTTTCTCGATCGAGAAGATTGTCGACCGAGAGTGTCTCGGTCGAGGATTTTGTCGACCGAGATGGACCCTGTTTCAATGTTTCAAATGAAGACATTAAGTGTGTGTATGAGTGTGCATATGTGACACTATTGAAGGGGATGACCTATCTAAATGTGGTGTTTAGCTAGGGAAGATCTAACGCTTGATTTACATGAAGTCTAAGTACTTGTACATTATATATTTGTACAAGTTTACAATTGATTACATTTCATGACATTTACAATCATTCAAGCATATAGATTCCCTAGTGCTTTGTCATCCACCTTATTCCTGCAACACTCAAGTAGCACGTTAGATTAACAAGAATGAAATGTTTGTCATTATCAAAACAAAGGGATTTACAGATGTCCATTTAGCCAACAATCTCCCCCTTTTTGAAGATGACAAACATTTCCTAAATATAAATTAAGAAAGTATAAAGACTTGTGAGTTTCATACCTGAAGATTACCTTTGTAAATTTCTTCTCTTGTTTATAAAATGTGTGCTTATTATTCCCCATGAATTATGGAACATGAAATCCAATCCTTTAGGGAATATAGCAACTTTCAATGTAAAGCCAAGAGTTTATGAAACTCTTTTATTGAGTTTTGCACAAATACTAAGTTTTATATTTATTTCTCCCCCTTTGTCATTTCAAAAAGATATCCGGTTAAGAACAAATATTGTATGAAAAGTATTGCTCCCCCTTAAATACATATCCGTTTTCAATGGATGGTCAATTTAGCCGCAATGTTGAATTTCAGGTATTTGTAAAGATGTCATCCTTTTTGATTTATTACTCCCCTTACTTTGTATGCTCTACTAGAATAGTCTTATAAGCCATATTCAAATGATGCCATAGAGGAATATTCAATATAATCAGTAAAGATAACCAATTCATTAGAATTATGGAATTTTTTTTTCCAATCATGCAAAGATAACCATTTCATGTAAAGATAACCATTTCATTACAATCATGCAAAGGTAACTATTTCATTACAATCATGCAAAGATAACCATTTCATTACAACTAATACAACGGACACTCCAAATCTCACTGGAAAGACTTAAGTATTACATCAATATCAGGGTCTTTTCCAAGAAATGGCTCAGCTCCATAATATTGGACTAAAGTTTGCCACTCCAAAGCACCTGTCTTGGTTAAAGCGTATGCTTCCAAGAAGGTAGGAACACGATCAAAGCGGAAATGAGCAGTAATGTCTTGTAATTGTATTGAGGAGAACTGAGCGTGTGTGAGATCTGTAGATGGTGGAGGTGGAGGTTGGTAGTAGTTGTAAGATGGATTATATGGGTTGAGCATGCCAGGATTTAAAGAATAAGGATATTCATCTGGTTGATTTGGAGAGAGGGTTTGCATCCTTTGATTTAGGTAGGTCATGGCATGGTGGTTATAGTCTAATTGTCTGCTTAGATGATATTGTGACCCAGCAACATAGGTTAGGGTGTTTTGGATGGGATCATAGGATGGGTTGGTAGGAGGAGGTGGTGGTGGTATATCTTGAGTAGATGTCTCACCTTCCGTCCTAGCCCTCTTGTGACCAAAATCAATTCCCATTTTCTCTACTGTGTTTTTGCTTATTTTTTGTGGTCTTCTTTCCCATGTGTATCCCATATCCTCAATTTGTGTCTTAAGAAAGTGTTGAGTGATTTGGCATACAAAATCAGCATATGGGGGATTGCCAGAAAACTCAAGCATGTTCTTAAGGATTATGCGGATAAAATTTATGGGAATACGTTTGATAATGGCATAAATTAAACACATGCGAAAAATAGGAACTTCAGACTTATTTGCTCTAGGATGTATGTTTGTGGAAACAATAAGGTTGACAATCCTAGCTGTAGGTTTGAGATTAATGGCATAGTAGGTACCCCTATCTTCGTGACAAGTTGTATTAGATTGAAAAATGGCTCGTTTAATGTCACTAAGACTGACGGTATTATCACCTTGGGAAAATATATTGAGTGGATTTCCAGTTGTAAGGTCAAGAGTGTCTTGATATTCATCTAAGTCGATGTTGAGCATGTCAAGAATATCCTCTTCAGTAAATCGAAAGCTATGCCCATTGACCATAGAATAGAAGAAGTTATTTTCATTTTCGGAATGGGAGATTAGGTTTGCATAGAACTCATTTTCCACTTTGGAAGAGTAGGAAGGGAAGGAAGGGTTAAGAAATTCTTTCAAATTCTGCACCTCAAAAAGATCTTCCAGGTCGACGATGCTGAGGAAGTCCATGACGTCAACCGGCCGTCGTGGAAGAGGAGTTTTGGAGGAGAGCCTGAGATAGCGATCACCAGCATCTGCGTCGACGAAGGGGATGTCGTTGATGATCGTCAATGGAGGAGTAGCCGCCCTTCCTTTCTTGCTAGCAACTTTCTTCTTTCCACGTGTAGAGGATGAAGCCATTTCTTTGCTTTAAGGTGGAGAAGAAGCAAGAAAGTCTTGGGGATGAAGAAGCTAAAGGATTGCACAAGAATGCACTAGAGAGAAGCTATGGAAGTAAGAATATGAGAGTGTGTAACAATGACCCGTTTTTGGTCCTTTTTATAGCAATCCAGTGACCAGGTCGGTCGACAATTTGTCGACCGATTGTCTGCAACGGTCATATCGCAGACGCGCCACTCGGCCCCTAACGGTCGGATTTACAACGGTCATAAACGGTTATAAACGGTCGGATTACAACGATCATATCCAACGGTTAGTTCTCAGTCGAACATTTGTCGACCGACACCGGCTCGGTCGAACAATTGTCGACCGGAAGTGTGTCCGAAGTTATTTCTGTCTGAGGTCTGTCGGTCGAAAGAGATAGGCTGACCGAGATGTTTTCGGTCGAAGAATTCGTCGACCGACAGACTTACTGGGTATGAATTTTTTTAGCTAATTTTTAATGCAAATGATAGACTAAATTTTTAGAGCATATATATATTTTCTAAGGGAGTAATGTTGTGATTATTATTGCCAATATTTGTGATCATAAATTAATTGTTCTCACAATTTTTATATAGAAAATGATATTCAAATAAGTATTGTGTCAAACTTATTTTAGGTCGACTTTGACTATGACCATAGCGCCCCTTGGTCAAATTTCATTTCAACCAAGAGGCAAATTTGTAGATTTCCAAATTGAGCA
Organism: Alisma plantago-aquatica; assembly: GCA_963693085.1. Classification (NCBI taxonomy): domain Eukaryota; kingdom Viridiplantae; phylum Streptophyta; class Magnoliopsida; order Alismatales; family Alismataceae; genus Alisma; species Alisma plantago-aquatica. The sequence goes on from OY856411.1 coordinate 1,246,078,864, forward strand.
TTCATATATCTGCATGTAACTTGATTTGATATCAATTTGAAGCATTTTAACTGATATTTAAAAAATTCGCCCTTGATTTTCCTAGAAGACTTTGTTGTAGATATATAAATATCAAATGAAAACACAATTAATATCTCAAGTCTTTTAAAATTGCCAATTGAGAAATTTGTATGGTATAACATTGTGCTCTTGCAAGCATTAAGGTTCTTGTTCTAAGAAACATATTACCAACAAATCATTTTGCTTACCTATGCATCATCAATGCATACAATTATCATTATCTTATTCGTGCTAACATATCATCTTCTTTATGAGCTGAAAACATATCTATGATGTAATGATAGAACAATAAAAGCATATAATGATAATTCCACAATGATTGTGTTTATTTGAACTAGATGTCAAAACACATAATTTCTACATGGGTAGACCGGAAAATATTAACAGAGATTTCTTTTTATCAAACTAAGCATAATTTCAGTTTTAACTTATTTAGATAATCAACCAAAAAAAATAATCCCATTTATATTTATAAGTTTTTCAATAATGATCTTCAATCTTGTTTTGCTTGTAAAATTAGTCATCACATGGGTAGCAATTTGATCAATGTATTCGGCAAATTTATTTCAATTTTGACAATAGTGACCGGATCGGTCGATCATTTCTCGACCGACTATTGTTCTCGGTCGACAGATTCTCGACCGAGAATGGTTCTGCATTATTTCAGAATTTGTTTTTAGTATATATCCCAGTTAGATGTTTTGGATACTTGAACTAATTTGTTATGCTACTATGTTGAGTTGAGATAGACATAGAAATAATCAACTAAGGTCCTTGGTCATATCTCAACTTAATTCCGTGCATTTAGTTTGGAGGTTTTGGAACCCAAACTAACTCGACATCTTTTTTCTTATAAGGACATGAAAAAGAATAGTGACCAAGGCGCAAACAATAATGACAACATATAGAATCAACCTCATATCTCTTTCTATGATTTTGGTCTAGGTTGTTCTTGGTTATATTTGTATTTGTGCCTTTAGGTATATATATAGATTGATGTGCTTGTGTCTTTCTCCAACTAGGTTTATGATAAAATTTTCCCTTAGGCTTGTAACCTAGTCCTCTCCTTCCAACTTGATGGTAGGAATCATTTAAGATTTGATCAAGAATACCATTATTATTTAGACTACTAACTTTTTGTTGTAACTTAGCAATCTCATCCATTCTCTTCTTGATATCTAGCTTTGCTTGATCTAGATTAGATGATAATGAATTTCTTTCTTTCACGATAGTATCATAATCTAGATGTGAGCACAAAACAGGTTGTTTTTGAAGATCGTTCACTTGAGTTTGCAAATTTAACTTTTCTAGAGAAAGAAGATTGCAATTTGCTTCTACAAATTTTAGCTTGATATCATGATCTTCAATAACCTTTTTGAGATCTTCATTTTCAGATGTAAGAGAAAGAAGTTTAGCATGTAACTCATCATTTGCTTTATTAGATTTCTTTAATTTCTTCTTGCACTCAATATATTTATTATGTGTCTCTTCAAGACTAGCAACTAGCTCTTCTTTAGATAAATAAAAAAGGCTTACCTCTTCTTCTTCTTCACTTATTGTAGCAATAAGGCATTCTTTATGTGTATCTTCCTTCTTTGACCTCCACGGGCAACCAAGTGTTGTGTGGCTTGTTCCTAAGCACCAACTGCAACTTGTTGAAGATTGCTCCATACTTTTCCTTTGTTAGCGGTTGTAGACACCACCACCCTTCATACTTCAAGACTCGATTAGAGCTCCTTGAAGCCTGCTCTGATACCAATTGAAAAACACTAGAGGGGGGGTGAATAAAGTTTTTAAATATTTTAACAATTATTTAACTCAAACAACCACAATTGAAAATGGAAGAAGGAGACAAGTGTTTAGAGTGGTTCCAACCTTAGCAAATACTAAGGTTGTCAGTCCACTACCCGGTTGCTTACCCAACCGGGATTTTGAAAGTATTAATTTTATTACCTTCACAAGGATTTACACAAAATACAATACTTTCTTACACCCCTTGAACAACCTTCACTTGAAGTAGATGCACCAACCCGAGGTAGCCTTCTTGCAGTAACTCCAAGCTCCCCCTTGAAGTAGCTTTCCTCTTAGAAGTAACCTCCCGTTGCACCAGCCTTCTTGAAGTAGTTCAAGGTCCCCTTCTTCACCAAGAAGATCTTCAACCTCTCCAATCCGCAGCCTCCAACCTAGGAGTAGCAAGGAGAGTACAAACAATAATAGTGAACAAGAAGGAAAATGGAAATTACAACTTATCCTTTGAAGCCCAAGGCTTGATTTGCCTAGATCAAGCGTGTAGATCTCCTAACCAATGTGTATGGAATGTGATTGCTGTGGATTAGGAGATGATAGCCTATAGGACACGAAATTTGAGCTAAGAGGGAAAGTAGCCAATTGTCACAATGCTCAATTTCTCACAAACAGGTTGCACAAAGTCAATGTATGCTCAAAGATTGCTCAAGTGTAAAAGCAAGTGTTTTTAGGTGTCCTAAGGCATGTCCTATTTATAGGAATGTCCTACAAGTGCTTAAGGACGTTCTAGACACTTTCTAGGAGTTTCTAAATGCTTAACTATCCGTTAGATATAAGTTAGTTGCTTTAACAACGGCTAGTTAATTGATTCTGCAGTTGCTGTCAGAGACCATCTCGGTCGAGAAATGGTCGACCGAGACTCCTACTCGGTCGACATTTTGTCGACCGACAGGCTCTCTGGATCAAGTGTATGCAACATTTATCTCCAACTGCCAACTACCTTGTCAGCTGTGTCTAACGGCTACTTGGGTCTTTCTCGGTCGAGAAGATTGTCGACCGAGAGTGTCTCGGTCGAGGATTTTGTCGACCGAGATGGACCCTGTTTCAATGTTTCAAATGAAGACATTAAGTGTGTGTATGAGTGTGCATATGTGACACTATTGAAGGGGATGACCTATCTAAATGTGGTGTTTAGCTAGGGAAGATCTAACGCTTGATTTACATGAAGTCTAAGTACTTGTACATTATATATTTGTACAAGTTTACAATTGATTACATTTCATGACATTTACAATCATTCAAGCATATATATTCCCTAGTGCTTTGTCATCCACCTTATTCCTGCAACACTCAAGTAGCACGTTAGATTAACAAGAATGAAATGTTTGTCATTATCAAAACAAAGGGATTTACAGATGTCCATTTAGCCAACAATTGAGACTATCACAGCAACCAGACAACAATCTTTCGATACCATCGACATACCTGTCAATGGTATCGACAGAAGGTCAACGGCGGAAACCTGCGATCTGCCTCTTGTCTCTATTTTTATTATACCATTTGTTTTATTGTTTTTTTTGGATTTTCTCCTTTGTACCACCTTGCATCTTACCCTAATATATAAAAAGGTGTGAGACAGCTATTGCCCTCACACACAAGAGCTGCACCTAGCAGCCGCAAACATTGTTCTTCTCCCTACTCTCTCGTCAACAACTGTTGCTGATGGAACTCAGTGTGCCACCCATGGAGTTGGAACTATATCTCTGTCTCAGAATCTTCCCTTAAGATCTGTCTTATATGTTCCAAGATTTCCTCTTAATCTATTATCTGTCAGTAAAACTATTAAGAGCCTTAAGTGCTCAATCACTTTTGATCCCTATGGTTGTGTCTCAGAATCTTCCCTTAAGATCTGTCTTATATGTTCCAAGATTTCCTCTTAATCTATTATCTATCAGTAAAACTATTAAGAGCCTTAAGTGCTCAATCACTTTTGATCCCGATGGTTGTGTATTTTAGGATCTCCGAATGAGGGGATTGGTTTGGGCCATGAGGGACCAAATGAACTGTATTACCTGGATGTGTCGCAATCTGCTGCAACTCTCCTGTCTTCTTCTATGTTTGGTCCGTAATGGCACTATCGTCTGGGGCACCCTTCTGCTACAAAGCCGCGATGCTTATTTCCTACTATTTCTGAAGAGCATTTTTTTGTGAATCTTGCCAATTTGGCAAACAAACTCGGGTTGTATCTTCTAAAAAAAGAACTTGTTCTAAAAGTCTTTTTGACATTGTTCATGCCGATATCTGGGGTCCCTGGTCTATTACTAGCTTTCCTGGCTTTCGCTACTTTATTACCTTTATTGAGATTATTCAAGGTCAACATGGCTGTTTTTTTTAAAGCATCACTGTACTGTTTCACAAACTATCACCACATTTTTTCACAGAGACCCAATCCCAATTCAAAACAACTATTAAGATCTTAAGAACAAATAATGCCTTAGAAATTATTCAAAAATCTGTGGATCTATTTTGTACTTCTTGGGGTACTATTCATCAGACTTCCTGTTCTTATACATCACAACAAAATGGTGTGGCAGAAAGGAAGAATCATCATCTTCTTGAAGTAGCACACACTATTCTTCTTCAGTATCACGTCCGTAAACATTTTTGGCCTGAGGCCATTTCTACTGCGTGTTACTTAATAAACCTAATGCCTTCTTCTGTGTTGCAAAATCAAGTTCCTATCTCTCTTATGTATCTTAGTGCGCCTTTGTTTTTGTTCCACCACACATTTTTGGCAGTACTTGTTTTGTTAAGAATCTCCGCCTTGGGATATCTAAACTTGACCCCAACTCCACTAAGTGTATCTTTCTGGGATATTCTTGAACTCAAAAAGGATATCAGTGCTATGATCCTATCAACATATAATGATTTGTGAGTGCGGATGTTGTCTTTTATGAACACATGCCGTACTACTATGAAAAGGGGGATGCTTTATCAAATGATCAGTTGGATTCCACTCCGCTGCCTCACGTGGTCGAACATGATCACACTGCAGTAACTGAAGATCTTCTTCCTCCTTTGAAGGTGTACAAGAGAAGACCCAATGTTACAAATCCATCCCTGGCCCCCCTCATCGGAAGATCATAACACCTCCAAGGTAATCTCTAACCAACACCTTCCTATTAGCCAAAGGAAGGGTGTTCGCTCTTGCACTAAGCATCGGATTAGTAATTTCTGCTCTTCCACTAATCTTGGTGCTAGCTTTGCTTTTTTTACTAATGCTCTTTCTACTATTTTTGTGCCTAAGAATGCTTCACAAGCAATTCAACATCCTGGCTGGCGTCAAGCTATGGAAACTGAAATGACTATCCTTCGAGATCCCAAGACTTGGAATCATGTTGATCGTCTTGAAAATTGTCTGTATGTTGGTTGCCGTTAGATCTAACTGTCAAATATTAGCTAGATGGTTTCGTTGATGACTAAAGGCTATACTTGTATCAAAGGGCTACACTCAAACCTATGGAGTTGACTACTTTGAAACGTACTCTCCTGTAGCCCGACTCAACTCTGTAAGAGTACTTATCTCTGTTGCCGTAAATTAAGATTGGCCCCTTTAGATAAAATGAGAATTGCTTATTTGATGATTTAATAAGTGTACAATGCCGTCTCTTATATAACAGAAGAGAGTAGAGACTAAAGCAGAGATGAGCAATATGGGACTAAAATACTGAAGTAAAAACATAAGTGAGGCACATGCTAGGCACATGACACTCAACAAAACACAATATATCTCTATACTCCCCCTCAAGCTGGATTGTAGATGTTGAACATGCCCAGCTTGTCCACTAGAGTCTGAAAATGAGCTTTTGGAAGAATCTTGGTGAAGATGTCCGCTACTTGCTTTTCAGTGATGAGATATGGAGTGCAAATCCGGCCAGAAAGAACTGTTTCTCGAACAAAGTGACAATCGACCTCAATATGTTTTGTCCGCTCATGAAAAGTGGGTTGCTCGCAATAAAAATGGCGGCCTTGTTGTCACAAAACATCGGTATCGGGCTGGAATAGGATATATCGAACTCCTGGAGGAGACTCGAGACCCACAGAAGTCACATGCAGTATGAGCCATAGCTCGGTATTCTGCCTCTGCACTGGATCTGGCTACAAGCCTACAACAGTCTGCTTTTTGCTTCGCCAGGTAATAAGATTCCCACCCACAAATGTACAATAGCTTGAAGTTGACTTCCGATTAGAATGACTTCCTGCATAGTCAGAGTTCGAAAAACTAGATAGATTACAGTGGCCATGCTTCTTATACAACAAGACTTTTCCTGGAGAGCTTTTAAGATACCGCAGAATGTGACATATAGCATCCCAATGACACTACCGAGGTTTATCAAGATACCTGCTGATGAATCCTACAACAACAGTGAGGTCAGCTCTTGTGACTGTCAGATAAATAAGCTTGCTTACCAGCCTTCTGAACTGGTGATGATTAGCATGAGGAGAATTTTCATCATTCCAATCCATATTTGGGTCAAGGGGAGTGTTGGCTGGTTTGCAGCCAAGCATACCGGTTTCCTGTAAGAGATCAAGTACATATTTCCGTTGAGAGAGACACAACCCTGCAGATGATCTGGAAACCTCAATGCTTAAGAAATATCTCAGCTTTCCGAGATCTTTAGTGACAAAGTGTTTCTCTAGGTAGGTTCTAGCTGCTTGTATACCCACGGTATCACTGCCAGATAAAATAATATCGTCAACATAAACAATAAGAATGACTAGTCCAACCATTGTTTTACGGATAAAGAATGAATGATCTGAGTGAGAACGACGGAAGCCAAAAGTGACTAAGATCTGATTGAGTTTGTCAAACCAGGCACGTGGGCTTTGTTTGAGACCGTACATGGCCTTCTTCAGCTTACAAACTTTTAAGGTAGACTCCCCTTGAGCAAAAAACCCGGGTTGTTGCTCCATGTAAACTTCCTCCTGTAGATCTCCATAGAGAAATGCATTTTTAACATCTTACTGAAAGAGGGACCAGTCTTTATTAACAACAACATAAATCAGAATTCGAACAGAATTTAATCGTGCAATAGGAGAGAAGGTCTCAAAATAGTTGACACCATATGTTTGCGTGTACCCTTTCGCCACAAGCCGAGCTTTCAGGCGTTCAATTGTTCCATCAGGTTGATACTTAATGGTGAAGACCCAGCGGCAACCAACAGTGGGTCATGAAGGAGGGTGATCCACAAGTTCCTATGTCTTGCGATCACAGAGTGCCTGCATTTCCTGATTCATTGCCTGTTTCCATGTAGGAATAACTAGAGCTTCTGCAACAGTTTTTGGAATAGTGACAGCAGAAATTGCAGGAGTGAAGCATGCAAAACTGTTATGCAGATTAGCAGAAGAGCAGTAATGACTGATAGGATGTTTAGTGCAGGAGTGAACACCTTTGCACAGACTGATAGGAAGGTGCAAGTCAGAAGTTACCTTTGTTTGATCATCTGCAGATGAAGGAATTGGTTGTGGAGGGGCCATGGAAGGAGCGCTTGTCTTTGGCCGGCGTTTGTACACTTGCAAATGGCGACCTTCATGCTGGTCAGAAGAAGGCAAGTCCTGAACAACATCTGGTAGATGTGTGGGTGCCAACATATCACTGGAGAGTGTTGCCCCATCATCTAAAAAATAGGGCATATTCTAAAAAAAGATCACATCCGCACTGACAAACCATTGCTTGAGAACTAGATCAAAGCAGCGATAACCTTTCTGGGCTCTAGAATATCTCAAAAAAATGCATTTAGTGGAGCGAGGATCAAGCTTTGTCATCCCTGGGCGTAAATTTTTGACAAAACAGGTACACCCAAAAATACAAGGAGGAACAGAGAACAGAGGTGCATCAGGAAACAGAATGGTGTAAGGGATACGATTCTGTAAAACAGAGGATGGCATACGATTTACAAGATAGCATGCCGTAGAAACCGCCTCAAGCCAAAAGCGGTGAGGAACTTTATAATGAAGAAGAAGAGTGCGAGCAACCTCCAATAAGTGGCGATTTTTCCGTTCAGCAACACCATTCTATAAGGACAAGTGGTTTGATGGATGCTGCCACGAACAGAAAAAAAGATGTGACAAACTTTTGCATAAACTCTAGGGCATTATCAATATGGAAAATTTTAATGGGTTTATTGAACTGGGTCTGTATTTCAGAAAAGAAGATATTGATATTGTTCAAAACAACGCTACGATCCTTGAGTAAAAAAAGCCAAGTAGCACGGGAATAATCATCAATAAAAGTCAGAAAATATTTAACACCAGAGTGACTCGGAACAGAACATGGTCCCCAGGTGTCCGCATGAACAATATCAAAAAATGCCTTAGAACCAATTTCTTTTTTAGCGGGAAATACAGACCGCGTTTGTTTTCCCAAAACATAAGATGTACAAGATTTTTTTTTTAGATAATGCAAGAAATAAATGCTTCAACTTTGTAGCAGACGGATGACCCAACCGGAAGTGCCACTGAAGTCCTGTGACTGATGTAGAAAGAAGAGCAAATGTTGCAGGTGGTCCATCCAAATAGTAGAGTCCATTTGGTCCTTCATGGCCCAAACCAATCCTCGTCTTTGTGCGGAGATCCTTCAAAACACAACCAGAGGGATCAAATTTAATAGAGCATTGAAGCTGTTTTACAGTTTTACTAACAGATAATAAATTAACAGGAAACTGTGGTATGTATAAAACAGATTGGAGATGCAGCTTTTGAGACAGAAGAACAATGCTAATGCCATGAATAAGAGTCTTAGAGCCATTCACAACAGTGACAGATGGAATATTAGAGGTTTTAGTCAGAGCAGAAAATAATTGGATGTCGCCAGCCATATGGACAGACGCACCAGAATCAATGCACCGTTTATTGTTACCAGCAGAAGGAGAGGCAATCATGGAGGAGGAACCCACAGTAGATGTCGAAGGTAGCTGAGTCATACGCTCCGAGAAAAACTTCTCGAACTCTGAGCGAAGCCATTTAGTAGATGGCGGGGAAGATTGTTGGTCGGATGCAGTATCATTTGAGGTCTCCGTAGATGCTTGGTTAGCCCAGGCTGGTTTACCATGGTTGATCCAGCACCTATCTTCGTTGTGGTTATCACGACCACACCGGTTGCAGAAGCGAGGCCCAGTAGCTTGGCCTTGACCAGGAGCAGGAGAGGAGCCACGTTCTCTAGTAGGAGGTAGACGTCCGCCACGACCACAACCTCGACCACGACCACGACCACGTCCAGAGTCAGTAGTGCGAATAGCTAGAGCAGGATGCTCAATAACATGATTGGAGGTCAGATAGGGAGGTGGTGGAAGTGAGAGCCTCACAAGGTATACATGTAGGACTAGCCCTCTTATAGATTTCCTACTCACTCTAACGAGTCTTTGAACTCGCTTTAGAACATCGCGAAGAGTATACAGGGGGTCTCTAGATAGAATCTGATTGACCACGCCAGAGAAAGATGCAGGAAGGGCAGCCAGAAATTGGACAAGTTGTAGTTCATTGCGCTGCTTCTGGGCTTCTTTGATGTCGGCTGTCAAGGGATGGTAGATCTCGTATTCATTCCAAAGAGCGGAGCACTGGTTGTAGAAATCATCGATAGAAGTGTCAGAAGAAAACTCCTTGGCCAGGTTTTTGAAAATTTCAAAAACACGTTTAGGATTTTGCTGATGAGAATAGACATGGGAAAGCTGGTCCCACATTGCCTTAGCATCCTGAAGGCATAACAAGGACTGACTGATCCGTGGCTCGGTGCTATTAAGAAGCTAGGACATAACACCCGAGTCATCTTTGAACCATTGTGCATAAGTTTGCTTGCTTTTTTCATCCGCAGTAGCAGCAGGAGCAGGAGTAGTAAGATGTGAGTACCGGCCTTGGGCCTTGACATAGAGGACGAAGGATGCTGACCACAAATGGTAATTAGAGCCATCAAGCTTGACAGTGGTAACACACAGAGAACGATGAGGCTCAACAGAAGCCATGATGAGCAGAGACATGGCAACAGTAAAGAGGCAGCGCAACAACAACAAGCAGTGGATAAAGAACCCACTATGGGGCAGTAGCAGCACCAAAGATATGACACATCAGATCAGAAGAGACCCGTGTCGGGAAGATAGACAAATAAAGGAACCTACACCGTCATGAGGAAAATTAATGTTCCGTCATGAGACACAGGCAGAGAAACCCCAGAGAGATAGGAAACTCTCAATGTGTGGTGGCTATGGCTGTCCGGGTGTTTTGCACGTACGGATATGAGCGGAAGGAAGGAAGAGAGGAGGACAACAGTAGGAGGAGTGGGCAGGAGCAGGTGGCGGCGGTGGGCTTAGGGAGGGAGAGGGGCGGCGGTAGGTGGTGGGGTGGGAGGCAGCGGAGGGGAGGTGGCGGCGGGAAGAGGGGGGGTGGAGGCGGCGGTGGAAGAGGAGGGTGGCAGTGGCAGTGGCGGCCGGGGGGGTTACAACAGCGGGTGGGGGGTTGTAGGGGAGAGGAACTAGGACATAGGGGTAGGGTGGGAAATTGCAACTCGGGGAACCATACCTGCTCTTGATACCATATAGATAGAATGGGAATTGCTTATTTGATGATTTAACAAGTGTACAATGCAGTCTCTTATATAACAGAAGAGAGTACAGACTAAAGCAGAGATGAGCAATATGGGACTAAACTACTGAAGTAAAAACATAAGTGAGGCACATTCTAGGCACGTGACACTCAAAAAAACACAACATATCTCTATAGCCCCTTTATCAACTTGATGTCAAAAACGACTTCATGTATGGTGACTTGTATGAGGAAGTTTACATGGAGCAACCACCTACTTTTATTAGTCAGGGGGAATGTTCCAAAGTCTGCAAACTCAGGAAGGTGATATATGGCCCAAAACAAAGCCCTGGGGCATGATTTGATTAATTAAGCCATAATCGTGTTTCAAAAAATGGTTCATGCTGTAAACTGGTGAAGTGTTGTTTATTGGATGATTAAACAGTGTACATTGTAGTCTCTTATATAACAACTAGAGACAAAGACTGGTTAAGAAGCAGCCCATATGGGACTAAACAACATAAGAAACAACATAAGTAAAGCACATGCTAAGCACATGACGCTCAAGACAACACATATCTCTATACTCCCCCTCAAGCTGGAGCGTAGATGTCAAAGAGGCCCAGCTTGTCAGTCAATGTCTGGAAGCGAGTCTTGGGTAGCACTTTGGTGAAGATATCTGCAAGTTGATTCTCCGTGCTGATATATGGAGTGTGAATCTGTCCGGACATAACTTTTTCCCGTACAAAGTGGCAGTCGACTTCTATATGTTTCGTTCTTTCATGGAAAGTAGGGTTGCTCGCAATAAAAATCGATGCCTTATTGTCACAGAACATAGGAATGGGGCTAGTCGGAGAGATGTCAAATTCTTTCAGAAGGCTTCGGACCCACAGAAGCTCACATGTAGTATGAGCCATCGCTCTGTACTCTGCTTCAGCACTCGATCGTGCAACAACTGTTTGCTTCTTACTGCGCCATGTAACCAGATTGCCCCCTACAAACGTACAATAACCAGAAGTGGATTTTCTATCAGATCTACTGCCTGCATAATCAGAGTCAGAAAAGCCAGATAGATTACAATGTCCATGCTTCTTGTATAATAGTCCTTTCCCAGGAGCACTTTTGTAATAGGGCATGTGTTCAAAAAATATCACATCCGCACTAACATACCAATGTTTTGTAATAGGATCAAAACAACGGTAGCCTTTCTGAGTGCGAGAGTACCCCAAAAACACACACTTCACAGATCGAGCATCCAACTTAGTGATACCGGGGCGAAGATTTTTCACAAAACAAGTACACCCAAATATACGAGGTGGCACAGAGAACAAAGGTTTATCAGGAAATAAAAGGGCGTACGGAACCTTATTTTTCAAAACAGAGGACGGCATGCGATTGATAAGATAGCAAGCCGTGGACACAACATCAGGCCAAAAACAGTGAGGAACTTTATAATGAAAGAGGAGGGTGCGAGCAACCTCAAGAAGGTGGCGGTTCTTCCGTTCTGCTACACCATTTTGTTGTGGTGTATAAGGGCAAGTGGTCTGGTGGAGAATCCCTTGGGACACACAAAAAGAAGTAACAGCTTGTTGCATAAATTCAAGAGCATTGTCAGTGCGAAGAATTTTAATAGGTTGACCAAATTGTGTTTTAATTTCAGCAAAGAAAGTACGAATGCAATCAAGCACAGTATTTCGACCTTTGAGAAGAAACAGCCAAGTGGTACGAGAATGATCATCAATAAAAGTCAAAAAATACTTCACACCAGAAATACTAGGCACAGAACAAGGTCCCCAAATATCCGCATGTACTAATTCAAAAGGTGCTTTAGAAGAAATAACTTTTTTAGCAGGAAAAACAGAACGAGAATGTTTGCCCATAACACATGTTTCACGGGAAAATTTATTTTCAGATATATGTGGAAAAAGGAGTTTCAGTTTCGCAGCAGATGGATGTCCAAGCCGAACATGCAACTGTAGACTTGACACAGAGGTAGAGATCATTGCCTTTGAAATTGGTGGCCCATCTAGGTAGTACAGCCCGTCTGGTCCTTCACGGCCCGAACCAATCTTCGTCTTCGTGCGGATATCCTTCACAATACAACCAGAGGGATCAAATTTGACAGAGCAGTGTAGTTGTTTAATCATTTTGCTGACTGAAAGCAAATTAACAGGAAATTTTGGAATGTATAAAACAGAATTGAGATGCATCTTTTGTGACAAAGGAACTGTGCCAGTGCCGTGAACAGCAGTTTTCGAGCCATTTGCAACAGTAACAGAAGATATCGGAGATGTTGAACTAAGTTTTGAAAATAAATGAAGAGCACCAGTCATATGAGTGGAAGCACCGGAGTCGATGCACCACTGTTTGTTACCAGAAGACGAAGAGGTGAGCATGGCAGACGAGCTGGATGCAGAGGGTAGTTGTGCAAGACGTTCTTGAAACATCTTCTCGAACTCTGAGCGAAGCCAATCAGTATTAGGTGGCGCAGGTGTCGAATCGGTAGAAGAATCAGTCACAGCAGCATCATCAGCAGTTTGGTTTGCCCAAGCAGGTTTACCGTGCTTTATCCAGCAGCGGTCCTCAGTGTGATTGTCGCGGCCACACCAGTTGCAGTGACGTGGTCCTTGAGACAGACCTCGACCCGGAGTAGAAGAGCCGCGGCCACCAGCAGGAGGAGGTCGACCACCACGACCGCGACCACGGCCACGGCCACGAGTAGAATCAGAAGAGCGCGCAACAAGCACAGGATGCTCAGGAGCAGGTGTGGGAGTCAGAGAAGGCAGTCTCTGAACTCTTTTGAGGACATCACGAACAGTGGGCAGCGGATCACTTGATAGAATTTGATCAACAACCCCTGAGAAGGAGGCAGGAAGGGCAGCGAGAAAGTGCACAAGTTGAAGCTCATTTCGAACTCCTTTTTGGCAAGTTGTTTGAAGATTTCGAAGACCCGCTTTGGATTCTCCTGATGAGAGTACACATGTGCCAAATGATCCCACATCGCCTTGGCATCATGGTGACAGAGAAGAGATTGACTGATCCGGGGCTCAGAGCTGTTGAGGAGCCAAGACATGACGCCTGAATCATCTTTGGACCACTGGATGTAGCTTTGTTTAGTTTTATCATCGGAATCCACCGTAGGAGCATCAGGAGGGTCGGCCGTCAGATGGTGATATCGACCCTGCGCCTTGACATAAAGGACAAACGACGCCGACCATAGGTGGTAATTGGACCCGCCGTCGAGTTTCACCGTAGTGACACACAGAGATCTGGGGGGTTCAGAGTAAGCCATAGCAGAGTACGATGACGCTTTAGAAGCAGTACAGACCCTTAATGGGCAGAGCAGAGGAACCCGAACCGGGCAGAAGGGATCTGACGCAGCAGATCAGAAGAACCCGAAAACGGGCAGAAAAATCATAGAAACCTACGCCAACATGAGAAAAACTCAACGTTCTCCCATGAGGCGCAGGCAGAAATCCCCAAGAACAAAGAGGACTCTCAACTTAGATGGCCAGCAGATACCCGAGCAGAAACTGACGGAAGCCCGGTCGTAGACGTAAAAGAATTAGAAAGTGTTCAGGCCTTACGTAGGAGTGGAGAGATGAGTGTAGGTGGAGAAAATGGCGGAAGAAGATAGGATTAGGTAGATAGGATGGAGAGGAAGATACGGAGGGGTCACGGGATGGTGGAGGAGGTCATTGGTGGTGGTGGTGGACGGCAACCTGCTGCTGCAAGCAGCGGCGGCAGGGGGGGGGGGCGGCGGCTGCTGTGGTGGAGGGTGAGGGTTGGGGAGGGTGGGGGGGTTGGGGGCGGCGGCTGGAGAGGGGAGGGGTGGCGCCGGCGGGGGAAGAGGAGAGGGTGGTTGGCGGCGGCGGCGGCGGGGGGGGGGGGGGCGGCAGCGGCGGCTGGGGGGGGTTGAGAGGATTAGGTCATGGGTGGGAACTAGGGTGGGAGAAACAAAATAGGGTCTGCTCTTGATACCATGTAAACTGGTGAAGTGTTGTTTATTGGATGATTAAACAGTGTACATTGTAGTCTCTTATATAACAACTAGAGACAGAGACTGGTTAAGAAGCAGCCCATATGGGACTAAACAACATAAGAAACAACATAAGTAAAGCACATGCTAAGCACATGACGCTCAAGACAACACATATCTCTATACATGCAACCGCATATAAGTCTACATATGCGGTCGGAATTCGATGCCTAAAACAGACCATGGTCGCGTAGCCACATATAAGGCCGATTAGTTCCCAATTTTTGAATTGTCAAATTGCTAAGCTGGCTATATTTTAATTTCATCCCCTATTCTTTGTGTAACTAAAACCACCACCTACATTCAACCTACGTTCGACTTTCATTTCTTCTTTTTTACATTATTCATCTATGGTTGTTTTATGGATGAGTTAACAAAGAATGTTCAGGATGATATTCCTTGGTGTATGTTATTTGCTGATGATATTGTTTTGATTGACGAAACAAAAGATGGATTGAATGATAAAGTTGAATGTTGGAGAAAGGCATTGGAATCAAATGGATTGATGATTAGCAGGAGCAAAACTGAGTATATGCATTGCAATTTCAGCCAATCTCGCAGTGTGAATGATGGAGCCAAGTTGGACGGAGTAGATATACCAAAATGTGACAAATTTTGTTACTTAGGTTCTATTATTCAAATAGACGGGGATGTCCAAAATGATGTTTGTCACCGGATCACTGCAGGATGGTTGAAATGGAGGAGTGCAACTGGAGTTTTATGCGATCAGAAGATCCCTCTCAGGTTAAAAAGTAAGTTTTATAGAACAGCTATACGACCAGCCATGCTCTATGGGAGTGAATGTTGGGCGGTGAAGAAATAAGGTCTCAACAAGATGAACGTGGCCGAAATGCGTATGCTGAGATGGATGTGTGGGAAGACAAGAAAAGATCGTTTGAGAAATGATTATATCAGGAATAAAGTGGGGGTGGCGAGCATTGAGGACAAGTTGCGTGAGGGCCGACTCAGATGGTACGGACATGTGCAACGCAGACCTATTAGTGCGCCTATACGAAGCAATGCTATTGAGCCAAACACTATAAATAGAAGAAGAGGAAGGCCTAAATTAACATGAGATGAGCTTATAAAGAGAGATTTTGAATCTCTACATTTCAATCAGAATATGACCCATGATAGAGCTGAATGGAAACGAAGGATCCATGTAGCCGACCCCAACATAGTTGGGATTGAGGCTTAGATGATGATGATGATGATCTATGGTTGTTTTACATTTAGCTCATTATTACATATTTGTATATATTTGGGTTGTGTTTGATTGTATATTTTCTGAATTGCATCTACAATATGTAATTCTACATATTGAATATGTAATTGTATGATTATTGGATATTTATATAGATATAATAATTAAAAATTAAAAAAATCCAAAACTGCATATACTCTTACATGCCGCATATACTCCATTCGGTGACCTCTCCGAACGTACAACGCATGCCGCTTTTAAAACTATGAGCTTGATACTTTCAAGTTTCAATTTCGGCGCTCACGTTCTGATAATTTGATTTTTATTAAAAAAAACCAACTCTGGGCTTGTTGTGCTTATTGTTTGTGGACAATATTATTCCGTCTGGTAATGATTATGAAGGTATTACAACTACCAAAAGATATCTAGAACAACATTTTATTACTAAAAATCTAAGCAAACTCAGGTACTTCTTGGAATTGAAGTTTCCAAATCATCTTCTGGTGTCTGCCTTTCACAATGCAAATATGTTCTAGACCTTCTGACAGATGCATGCATGCTTGGTTCCAAACCTGCTAGCACTCCTCTGGATCCCAATACCAATTGAGATGATAAATCTTCGCCTCCATACCTTGATAATCATCAAGACAGATGGATGGTTGGTAAGCTTATCTGTCTTAGTGTTACTAGAGTTGATATTACTCTTGTTGTTGAACTTGTCAGTAGGTATCTGGATAAACCTCGACAATGTCATTGGGATGCTATTTGTCATATCCTTAAGTATCTGAAATCTTCTTCAGGGAAAGGATTATTATATCGCAGACATGGGCACTGCAAACTTACTGGGTATTTGACTCTATTATGCTGGTAGTAGATGTGATAGGAAATCTACATCTGGCTACTATACTTTTGTTGGAGGCAATCTGGTGACATTTGGTAGTAAAAAGCAGACTGTGGTTGCTCGGTCTAGTAAGGAGGCAGAATATAGAGCTATGCCTCATGCTGCTTGTGAACTGATGTGGGTCCAAGGACTCCTCAAAGAATTTGATTATTCTGATTCTATTGCTATTCCTATGTACTGACAATAAAACCTCCATTTTTTTATTGCCGCATTCCCACATTCCATGAGCGCACTAAGCATATCGAGGTGGATTGTCACTTTGTTTGTGAATCTGTTCTTTGTGGACGCATATGCACTCCTTATCTCTGTACCGAGGATCAAATTGCTGACATCTTCATCAAGATACTTCCCAAGACTTGCTTTGCTACACTGGTGGACAAACTGGGCATGTTTGACATGTAAGCTCTAGCTTGAGGGGGAGTAGTAGTATATATATTTTATGCTTTATGTTTTACTGTGTGCTTTAGACTTGTCTTGTGTTTAGCTTTTCTTTTATCCCATATTGCCTAACTCTGTGTTTCACTTACTCTCTTATCCTATATAGAGAGTCCATTGTATTTATTTTAGACACATCAAATAAAGGCTTTTCCATTTTATAGATACCTAACTCGCTAATTTTATATTTGCATATCATCAATTAGTCATTCATTACAGCTGTATATTTAATCAAAATACATTCTACATTAGATAATAGTTGCATGTAAATTACTTGTAAACATTACAACATTACCTTATATCACAACTTACATACAAAGTATGCATTCTAAATTAGAACTACGGATTATTATAGAACATTTAATTTATATAAGTTTAATATATATTATAGTCAATAATACTTGGACAATATAATGTACTTCATGTTATAGGTTTACAATGATATTTAAAAAAGGGTAAAAAGAGGGCAAAAAGCGGGGAAAAAACAGGTTCTATGGCCAAAAAGCAACCTTTTTTTGTAGATCCACTAAGAGGGCACTCGACGAAAAAATTAAACGGCTGAAGGTCTTGACCGATTATTCGGCCGTTCAGAATGCTTTTCAATACAGTGATGTATTCTTCATCATTTTGACTCTGAAATTTCTTTGTGCTTGGTCCTTGACGTATTTATGATGTTTTAGCTTATTCTCTGCATGAAATTGCACTAATTCAGTACAACATGATATAATTGTAAAATACAAGCTCATACACACCTAGTTATGATAAAGAAACATGATAAATGCATAAATAGAAGTGTAGAAACATAGTCTAAAATGCACTTTTCATGGTGATGTGGGTAAAAAATACACAAGGAAGCTATAGTGCTACACTCATGCTAGTGATGCTTGATTGAAGAGAGAATTAAGGAGAGAGACCAAATTATATGGTGTGGGAAATAAATCACGAATATTACAGTGTTGCCCCAAGGAGAATGAGCATGGTGGAGCTACCTTCTCCTTACTTAAGCCTTAGACAACTCTGACACTGGTAGCACTAGTGGGGGCTTATGGTGCCAGTTTGTTAGTGTTAAAACTCGCACTAATGCATGGGGGGACTCATGAACAAGTGATGGTGTCTAAGGGCCACTCTTATCCATCTCTAGGGGGCCTATAAGACAATGGGGTAGTTTTGTCGGTGGTAGTGGAGTAGCTACAACCGTCAATGCCCCTAGTGGTCTTCTGGTGCTCGGGTTTCAAAGTGTGCTAGACGGAAGGAGGCATTTCTCTCTCAATGAAGCTAGGTAAGCCTCAAGATGTTCAAGGCGTAAGCCTCCAAATATGTGAGAGGCGGTTATAAATAACTAATATATGCATATAAAACATATTTATATGTAAGTTAACAAGGAATTCATTATATATGGGTATATCTATGTATGCATATACAAATGTGTGTATGTATAAGAAAAGATAAAACTAAATAGAAAGCTTTTACCTAAGTTAGGAGAAATATAGATAAACAACAATGTTATAAACAAGGTCTGCCAAAATAAGAAAATAAAATCGTAGCTAACAAATTGATTTCAATGTAGAATAATGAGATATCAACAAAAGTTTATGTAATTGCCTTATAAGAAAACAACTTGATGGTTAAAAGACATGATCATCCAGACTTGCACCTTAGCTAAGCCTTAGATCCTCAATACCTGGAGGCGAGCACCAAACATTTTGAGGCGTAAGCCTCCATCTAAGACATCGAGGCGTAAGCCTCGAGGCACAAGTGAGATAGCCTCGCCTCGAGGTGTAAGCCTCAGGGCGGGTTTTCTAATATCATGGACTGCCATGATTTGCTGTAGTACCCACCAGTCAAAATAAAAAGAGGAAGAGGGCATGGTTGAAGAAGAAGAAGAGATGAAAGGGAGGAGAAAGAGATTTTCTTGGTGGATGGAAATCAGGAAGATTTGATTAGGAGGAAATAAGAGAACATGGAGAACGAACATTGATGTACTGTTGGGATGCACAATATGTGAATTTTCTTAATTGGATAGGTAGGAATTCCTAGACCTAAGAGTCTAAGAAAAATCCATAGTGAATGAGGGGTGTTCCAGACCTAAACCTAGGATTATGTTTTGGGCTCTGGTACCAATTTGGGGGGGGGGACCAAATTCCAAATCTCAAGCTGCCTGGAAGTACCATAGAGTTGGTATTTATCATAAGCCGATTGAAGCCCTAATGATTGACAAATTACGACTACTTGACTAACTAATAATCAATTCAAGTAACAAATATGACTAAACTAATTAAATCTTGGAACTTGCAAATGAAGCACTAAATTACCAACACAACTATTTTTTTTTTGCTAAAATAACAACTAAGCCCATGAAATAAGCAACAAGTCCTTAGAATTAAATTAAAAGAATAAAATTGAGCAATCAACTACTAATCAGCCAACTCTAGCTCTTACGAGGGATACCACACTTGATGTTAAGCCAAGAACACATGTTTTCCTACACCATCTTGTTCTTAAGACGTTTACCAGAATTAGGTTACTAAAAGAGAGCCAACTTGATGTTGCTTCTAGTCGCCTGACCACCTCTAGCTATTCCTTTGCCAAGAAGTCTTTTGATTTCCAAGCACCTCATTAATTGTATACACATCATCTATTCTTTGAAACTAGTTTCCTAACCAACTCATGTTATATTCACGAGTCAGAGCCAAATCCTAATAAATTGTGTCCACATTCAATAGAATGCCTATTTTCTTGGATATGTTTGCACTTATAAAGGGACCAGTGCTGGATCATGTTGCATGCCATGGAGGGTCTATATTACCACCTATTACATTCTATTTTTATTTGAAGATGCCCCATTTTACTCTTCTTCAAGTAATACACCATTTTCTTTTGCACTATATTCCTCTTCCTATTATCAGTCTCCCATCTCCTTTGTGTGACTAAGGAAGATTTTACCAATCTAATATAATGGTAACAGAGTAGAGAAGTTGATACACGAGAAAAGCGAGTGTCCCTGCTCATGAAGTTCATTTCTCTTGCAAAATCAGCAACTTCCTCTTATTCTAACTCACCTTTTGTTTTCCTATGCCTCTCACTGATTTAGAGTTGACCCTTTTTATTTGTGCAAATGACTCAATGCTTCTAAAAAGCGTTCTATTGCCCACTTTACTTTGACTTCTCACCATGGCCTAAAGATGACTTATATTGTAATCTATTGATATTCGTACATGTGCTGTAGAGGCCTTGTCTAGACAAACTATGAAACAAGAAATGAAATGCCCTCTTGAGCAGACAAACTTATGATTTGTTCCTCTACCATCTAACTCACGCCAACATGTGTTGTTGTCTATTTTGTTAAATGTCAAGCTTATGAGGACCATGGAAAACTTAAGCCTCATCTTGTTGCCAAAGGATGCACTCCACAATGATATTGGTGCCCTGGGTTTGACTTGACATTGTTGTATGCAAGTACCATAGTTATCCAGGCTCCAACCTAGGCCCTCTAGGCTCTAGGTGGACCGCCTTAAACTGGGCGCCTAGGCTTTCAGATAACTAAATTGGATGCCTAAGGCCTTTTAGGCCCAAATTAAGACACCTAAAGACCAAATTAGCATGGACTAGGTCTAAATCTGGTCAAATCAGATCAAGTTTAGTTATTTTAGGGAAGAAATAGGTCTGATTTAGGCCAAATCAGATCTAATTTGGGCAGATTAGGTCTAATTTGGGGGGAAATATGTGTGATTTGTGGGACTTAGGTCTGATTTATCCAAATTTGGGCTCATTTAGGTCAATGTAGGACAAACTAGGGGAAGTTATGTCTGGTTAGGTCATGCTATGCCAAAATAGGTTTGACTTAGGCCAACTTAGGGCGAACTAAGTCAAATTAGGTCCAATTTAGATCATGTTAGGTCAAATTAAGGCCGAATAGGTCTAGCTTAGGTCATGTCAGGTTTGAAATAGGTGAAGTTATGATTGATTAAGCTTAGGGATAACCGATAAAACTATACATAGTGATTTATATATTTGAACATAGCTAATTGTTTATAAAAAATCATATATATATATATATATATATATGTGTGTGTGTGTGTGTAAAATATAAACAACTATGAAGAACGCCTAGAAATGCCTAGGCTCCCTAGGCTTCCCTTGGGTGGGAAGGACCGCCTAGCGCCTAGACAAGTACGACAAGTACTAAATTTCTCATGTGTTCTAGTCTATGGTTGGGCGAAATGTTAGAATAGGACTGCGCCATAGTTAAGGAAAGCACCGCGTAATTTTCAAATTCTCAACTTCCTTGTCGAACACATTTCTTCCTCAAGTCATGGTGTCACCTCTATAGACTACACCTTTGATAAGCACATATCCCTCGGAATAGAGAACTTCAATCTATCTTTTCCTAGATTTGTGGTGTCTAACTAAGAACATTCTCATTACAGTATATAGATACTGTTAAAGTGTCTATATTAGTCTATTAGTTAAATAGGCTAATTAGTTTAGTGGGTCTTTATATTCCGGCCCGTCTAGTTTAGATTACTTGGGACACAAGTCTCAGGGTTTCTCCCTTGCTCCTATATATAGGACAGGGGTGTCCAGTCTTGTATTCATCTATCACAATCTATTCCTATTCAATCAATCTTATATTTTAACATGGTATCAGAGTCGTCGCTCCTGAGGGAACCCTAATCCGCCGCCCCGCTTCCCTCTCTCTCCAAGCCGCCGTCTTCTCCCTTCAAGCCACCGCCGCTCCTTTCTCCAAGAGGACAACCGGGCGAGCGCCCGCTTGCGGGCGGCCGCAGCCGCCATCACCATAGCTTGGCCGGTTGCCCGCTAGGCATATCCCGGCCTCCATGGTCATCTCTATTCTCTATTCTTTCATTCTTTCCATACAACACCTCCGCTGCCTATCATAGCAACCGTCCTCCATCATCATCCGCAACAGTCGCCGCCGTAGGCATCCGCCGCGGTAATCTTCTTCCAGCGTCATCCGAAACCTGCAGCAGCACCATCCGCCGCCGTCGGCAGCAGCACCAGCGAGCGCCGCCGCCGCAGCCAACAGGAGCAGCACCGCCCCTAGCAACCGCCATCTCCAGCAAACGACCATCATCCAAGCCACCATCCCAAAGGAACAACCGCCGACCATCCGTGACGCAACCTGCATTACCGTCGTCGATACTATCGACCCGAGCGTCGATAGTATCGAGATCAATGCAGAAGCAACCTGCTGCATTCCCGTCGATACTATCGACAGGAAGTTGATGGTATCGACTTTATCACAGCGACAGAAGAACGTCTGTCGATGGTATCGACAGTTGATCAGTGGCGATGTAAAAAGGATACAATCGCCGCTTTGGAGAGGGTCCGCCTTGGCTCCGCATGCATCCTCTTGGCATGCAATATCTCCGGAGTCACGCAGGAGACCCTTTGTCATCTCCTATGTTGCGAAAAAGTGCTTCATCAACCGAGCATCATATCCAGCCATCATCCGCAAGCTGCTGCTCCTCCACTTTATCATCATCCCGACGATCTTCATCCGCAAGTTGCTGCTGCGTTGTGCGTCATCATGCTACTGCTTCCATCTACAGTAGGCGATCACCCATCACTCTCCACCGCTACCAAACAACCATGTTTACTACCCCCATATGCATTATCCCTGTCTCTATTCAGATCATTAATCGGTCCTATCTTTTGCTAATCGAATCCTATCTTTTGCTAATCGGATCCTATTATGACCCTAATCAGATTTTTACGGGGGCTCCGCCCCCGCACCCCCGGATTTGTTGTCCTAACGGGCCAACAAACCCCCTTTTCAGGTCGGGACTAGATCCATTTATTTTTCTACCCTGATCTCATGTTGACCCATTTAGTATACTCTCTTTGGTTATCGGTTTCATTCTCCACACATTACCCATCTACATTTCACATATTCCTCTCTTTTTCCACCATTTTCTTTCCCACCCACCCATATTATGTGGGCATCCCTTGTCCACATTACGGGGGGTCATATATCCAGTTCTCCACACCAAACACTCACTCTTGTCGTATTTGGTGTGCGGGGGGATAGAGAGGAGAGAAAGAGATGAGAAGAGAGAGCGAGCATGAGAGCATATGAGAGAATGTATGAGAGAGAGAGTATGAGATGAAATGATGATATATGTATTCATCAATTCCTATTCAATCAATCTTATATTTTAACAAATACAAGTAGACTCCCACACCTAGATGAGGACTTATGCGGAGCAAGATTAGATGAGAAAATAAACAAAGAAGGAATTAAATTTTGCAGCAACTATAAATCATGGAAGCCTCGAGACGAGGTTTGTCAAGAAGATATTGAGTTATCTTCGATGGCACATCTTAATTTTATTTATTCTCTGATATATGTTGCCGTGCAATCTAATTGGCCTCATGAATGGTTAGATATCATACATAAGTTTCTAAATGGTGACCTGCTACATATTTTTTACATAGAGAAAATGCTTGGATTATTGCTTAAAGGGAGTACAAAAACAAAGTTTGCAGGTTGAGAAGACTATTAAAAATCTTAAACAAAGCTTTTGTATGTGGTTTTAAAACTTTTTAAGGGATGATTACTTTTGGATTTATGAAACCTCACTATCATCACTCTAGTTTTTGTGAAAAAGTTCACCATGATAGTTGTGAACACTTTTGTGCATGTGATATCTGGGAATAATTGAATATACTAGAAGTACTCGTAAAAGAATTTTTATGACAAGCGTTTTGATAAATTTTGATACCTTTTTATGCTTGAGGTCACCGCAACTATCACGAAGTCTTTGTCTTATTGACAATAAGTATGTGTAAGATGTTTCAATGACATGCTGGGAGATAAACCAATAGCCTCTCCCCTGGATCAAACAAAAATATCCAGGAGTATCATTATAAATAATTGAAGAGAAGGGGAGGAATAAGAGATTGATGGGTATACACATTTTTCAAACTGTCACTGGACTAGATATTTCTTTTACATATTTTGTCACTCAAAATATGGTTTAACCCACAATGGCAGATTTGAAATTCTGAAATTTTTCGTCTTGTTTGAAAAATCTTACTTTTGTGAAAAATCATTAAATCTCATTCTCAGTCAAATATTCATGGAAATAATTGAGAATAAGTCGACATGTATATACATGTATATGAATGTATGCATGTGCATATAAACATGTTTTGTATGTATTACCTAAACATTCACGCATATATATGATGATATATATGTAGGCACATACATGCCCACACACATGCATGATAGATAATTAGATATGTATGCACATATATATGTGTGTGTGCGCATATAACAAGGAAAATCCCATCAAATGGAAGTGACTAACATTTTGTAAGATGGAGAGAGATAACCTATATAGTCATTTTGTGGGTGAGGAGGAGAGATGCATGATGCTAGGTGAGGTTAGGACACCATCAGAGGGCTACTAAACTCGTTAAGAAAAGTTAACGTGGAAATAGCTTAAGATATCTTCTATATAAAAAAAATCATAAGAAATTGTGAAGGCCTGTGAAAAATTGTTAGAATCATGAAAAATCGTGAAAGGTCACTAGCCTACATTTTATTTTGGAAGGATATTTGTCAAACCGAAAAATCATGACACTTTTTCCAAACAAACACTGAATTTTGCTATTAGTGTCTAACCTAGGAAGCTCCAATGGGATGTATTTTGCCGGACTTTATAGGCTTTGCATTTTAAAATACCCTAATAAACACTGATTCAAATAGGAAGAATGAAAATGTTGATCTTGTTGGATACGTTAATGCTAACTACAATGTTTATTTGCATCTAGGAAGCACGAACACTTCCCAGACGCTGCTGTGTCCGTGTCGGACACATGTCCAACCTGGACACGCGGCGGACACGGCTCTTGTAACGTTCCATGATTTGAGGCTTCGAATAAAATGATCTTAAAATGAATGATTGGACTACCCATATCACCAAGGTGCACCTCCTTTTCAGGGAGCCCGTCACTAAAGAACTCTGTTGTTAGGCGTGCTCAGCCCAGAGTAGTACTAGGATGAATGACCAGTCGGGAAGTTTATCCTAGTTTGCGTGTGATTGAGGATAAAGCGCGTAGTTAAGGCTAGTGGTGGTCTGTGGGGCCAATCGTCATTCCTGAACCTTGGGCAGTGGGCCCGAGTGTTACAAATGGTATAAGAGCCCTAACCCCTCCAGTTGGTGGGGTCCACATGGGCATGTGACATGCCAGTCTTGAGTCGTGCGGTCCAGGCATGTTGGAAAGGGCTATCCATGGCGATGCAACCACCTTTGCGCTAGTAGCCGTGATTGGGAGCTGGGTGCACATGGGCCATTCTGGGTCTGCACTGAAATAGGAAAATATTATGAGGCCATATAGTGGAGCCTTGACGAGGACGTCAAGAGTCTAAGTGAGGGAGATTGTAACGTCCCAGGATTTAAAGCCTCTGATATAATGATCTTAAAAGGAATGATTGGACTACCCATATCACCAAGGTGAACCTCCTTTTTAGGGAGCTCGTTACTAAAAAACTTTGTAGTTAAGCGTGCTCAACCCAGAGTAGTGCTACGATTGGTGACTAGTTGAGAAGTTTATCTTGGACCTTGCTTGCGCATGAGTGAGGACAAAGTGCGCAATTAAGGCTAGTGTTGGTCTATAGGGTCAATCGTCATTCCTAAAACTCTACTAGAGTCTTGGATAGTGCGCCCGAGTGTTACAACTCCCGCATGTCCAACTTCATATTTTTCTATCTTTCAGCTGGACACGACATAGACACATCTTGGCCACTTCCTGGACACGGCCGTCCCAACCCACACATCTTGGACACTACTTGAAACAACTATTGCAAGCATAATGGCTAGGTGTTGGAGCCACTGCAAGCAACCACAAAGATGGAACTGCCACAAGTAGCTTCTGCAACCACTAGGAGTTGAAGCCGCCACAAGCAGCAACCATTTGCAGCAGGAGCTGCCAACACTTCGACCAGCCCAAGTGTCATCCATTTGCAGCAAGGGCTACCAACACCTAGATCAGCCACAAGAAACAGTCTTGTTCCCATCTAGGAACTCCTTCCCTCTTCTTCCTCTATATTTTCTTCGCTTGTTCCTTTTCTCCTTCCTCTTATTCCTACTTCATTGGTCCTCTAATGTCTATGCTACTCCAAGTACCTTTTCTTCCCAATCCATTGGAAACTCTCTCCCCCTCTTTTTCCTCCTTCCAACACGCAGTCCTCCTATTTTACTTTTGTCTCTTCCTGCTACCCTCCATTCATACATAACCTCTAAATGTGTTAACATTCTCTTGCTTCGCCACCATCACCATTATCAATACATATCTCCCTTCCATCAGTTTTGCTTCCCCTCCTTTTTCCTTGTACTCCACTCCTTAAGTATCTTAACTAAAAGAATGTCATTGTTCGTAATTAATTTCTAATGAGTCTTCTCTAGTTTGTCATCCTTGGATATTATATTATATCATTTTGCATGCTAAATTCGATATCGATTATCATAGTGGGTTTGAATACATATGTGAATATAATGTGGGTATTTTGGTGATCTTTGTCCGTGCTTGTTGTTGAGAATTATGGATCTTATTGTGTTTTACAAATAAATTTTATACATATACATGTCTAAAATGGTATGCATATGTAAATATATGTATGTATGTATATATATTGCCGTGTCCGTGTCCTATATGTTTGAAAATCGCCATGTCTCGTATCCGTATCCATGTCCTTGTCTGTGCTTCTTAGATTTGCATCAATGAAAGATTTACCTCTGACGAAATTCGATACATGAAAATCAAGACACCAAAATGTGAGGCCATGCGAAATTAGATACCCTAACAAAGCAAGAAAGTATGATAGTTGTACTAACGTGAAAAGTAGTGCCATATTACTCACACTCCTTATAAGCTCTTGTGGGCAAGCCTCTCCTTCTGCTCATCTAATATCCACAGTTATTTCTAGTTAACATAATAACCATACTTGTCAAGGCAACCAGTTGGTCTCCTTTCCTGCTCGAGCGACCAACCGACTAGTCATCGACCAGTTGACTAGTCTGTCGCCCAGTCGTAGGTATGATATTTACATAATATTGGTCATCTACTATATTTTTATACAATAATTATATAAATCCACTAATGTAAGCATGTATCTAAGCATATAATAACCTAGATTCGGTAAATAATTTCATCAAACACCTCAAAATTTTTGAATGAAGACTATTTAATGTATTCAAATTAAACAAATATAATTAGATAGAGAAAAGTGATATACCATTTGTTAGAGAGTCTATATTAGCCTATTTAGTTAATAGGTTAATTAGTTATTGGGCTTTTGTATTTCAGCCCGTTTAGATTACTTGCGTCCTAAGTCTTAGGGCGTCTCCCCTCTCCTATATAAAGAAGAGGGCGTCCAGTCTTGTATTCATCCCATTCAATCTAATCTTATTCTCAACATTATAGTTGTTTGCATGTTTTTTTTTGAAGCCTGCCAAGTCTACATCTGCAAGGTTGATTGTTCATCTAGAGATATCTTCACCGAGCTTCTTCATCATGTCTTCTCCGAGCCGCATCTGTTGTATTAGCATCGCCTTCTGCTGATCTTCTTGGGACTTTCCTTGATGGATGATATCTCCTTTCCTGTCAAGCCCCCAAGGCTCACGCGACAGAGTTATGGTACCTGCATTGTATCACCAACATATCGTCCGTTCGTGTTCGTGCCACGTTATGCACGTCTTCTCAGACGCTTTGAAGACACCACTACTGCTACATCATCTTTGGAGATCCGCGTTTGTGCCGCGTTAAGTACGTAATCCAATGAAGATGACATAGTGATGGTGTTCAGGATTGTCTTCTTCAAGTGGCGAATTACTGCTGCAGTATTCATGTTCCATTCTTCAGATGTTCTTCATTCTAGATGCACTCCAAAGACCTTCTTCAAAGCTCGAGGATCTCCAGCCTGCAGAATACAATTTCAACGAAGGGAGGCATTGTCACCACATGGTTCAGGGGGAGTATTAATTAAGGGGGAGTATCAATTTTTATATGGGGAGTGATATTTATCTTTTATTTTTCATTTATCATTTCTTTTATCGTTTTATCGAGTCTTGTAACCTCCAAGCTTTGGACATGAGTTTCACCCATGCTCCAGCTTGAGGGGGAGTGTTAGATAGTCTATATTAGCCTATTTAGTTAATAGGTTAATTAGACTCTCTAACACCATTATTAAATTTAGACTTTTAGTGCTTGTTGAATTGTTGTAACTAAATTAAAAGTTATGAATTGAACAAATGTAGTGTGAATGAAATTGATGTTCACATCAAATCATGGTACAAGACAAACACAAACATTCGGGATAGGGGGTGGGGGGAATTAGAATAGCAAAAAAAGAAAGAAAAAACCTTATCATTCTTGGCTCTAGCCTAACTAAGCGGCCGCCCAGGCTTGTCTTGGGTTGACCAGTCGGGCTAGTCGGCCGACCAGTCAGCCTGGGCGAACGCCAAACCAAGGTCCAAATTTGGGCGGTAGGCTAGTCGGCCCTCCAGCGACCAGCCAACTAGTCGGCCGACTCAACAAGTATGATAATAACCTTGTTTTCATCTTGATTGTTTGCATGTATTTTGTCAGAGGATGAAACATATAGATTGAGTACTATTCCTTTTATAGTTTTTCTGCTATTCAAGAAATTTTGTCCCCTCTGATGAGATTGCAGGTCAGGTCTGTCAATCTCCTTACAAAGGCTTTGATGGGGAAGAGTTGCATGCCTCGTGTGATAAGTTGGTCATGCATGCGATTTTCTCCAAATTGAGGAGAAACATAGATATTGACTTATTTTCCCTCTTTTTATTTCCTTACATTTACTTTTATAATATCAAGCGTGATTTATGTTGTCACACCTACCTTATGTATCCCTATGGAAATGAAATAACTTTTATACTTTATAGATGTATTGCATTACATTGAGAAGTGATCATAGTGATATTGTTGATAAGTTAAGGCCAATCTAGTATCTATACTCATTTCTGGACAGGATTGCTCAGAAAAAGGTCGTTTATATGGGTTTTTATCTTTCTTTGCTAATTTCTCTTTGCCTCCCTATTTTATGAGATGTTAAGAATCTGTTGTGTTGTGGCTAGCATGAGCAGAGGTATATTGAGCAATGACATAGGTTGCCGTATAGGAGTCTGCAAGTTATAAATATCCTTCACTGGCTTCAGCTTTGAAGTAATTTCACAGAGTGCATCTGAAGTTTCACAGAATTTGGTTTCTAAAGGTGCTGTAGTATACACTGTGATTAGTACTTTTTCATCTTTTGAATGTATCTAGCTGCATATGTTTGTTGCTAATAGTACATGGCAGAATTTCAATAAACTATGTGAAGCTCGAACGCATTGCCACTCTCCAAGACATGTAGTCAACAATGAGAAGGTTTTCATCCCACTTGCTAAACTAAAATCCAAACAAAACACTCCTTATGTTGCTATTCAAACTATTCATATCTCTACAAGTGCAATTTTAAAGGCACCTCTCTCAAGGGTGACCGAAAGGCAAGTCCATGTGGAACAACAACTTGTTTTTGATGCAGGGAGAAATTCTGCATGCTAACAATGGCTTATACCGCTTTACAAATCCCAAACAGTTGCCTAGAGTATAACTTGAGAAATCTTGAATAGACTGATTTATAATGTTACGGGAAGATTCCAGTATACAAGGGCCATTTTTACTAACCCTGTTGTGCAGTGATAAAGCGCTCATCTTTATGTGCTAATATTAGCACTGATAACATGCAGTTATTGGGTATAACGAGGCTGAGATAAAATTTATTCTCAGCTTCTAATTGAAGAAGATCTTGAAATCTGACGTCGAGATGCCCTGGTATGGCAAATGAGTGTTTGTGCCCCTAACACAATATGCCTAGACTTTATGAAGGATAGATGGAAAATTATCAGCTTGTAAACATTCCAATAGAATAAAATCATCACTTGAGTATCTCTCGATGTGATTCTCTTCACAGAAATAACATGGATAGATATCGTCTGCGGTTGGGACCTGACATCAGCTATAGCCAATTTGTTTTTTTGATAACCAGCTATTGCCAATTTATTCTCTCCTCATACTTAAAATTTGTAAGTTGTAGATAAAATTCTCGTATACTTCAGAGTTATTTCCAAGAGTAGAATGTTCTTTAGAAAAGCCAATAATCGGGATCCTAACTGCTAATTGAAACAGCTGATAATGGTAGACACTCTACTTCCGGTTGCTTATGTATTTCTTGGGAGGAAATTTGATGATTGAAGAAGTAGCATGTACCCATATAATCAGATTTTCATAATTCAATGTGAGCTTTTGTAGGCCAAGTCTTATGTGAAACCATATCATCTAAGCATCAAACCTAAACATGTTTAGGTCAGCTACATGGATCTTTACGTATTCAGGTATTTTCTTGGTCATATTCTCATTAAGGTGCAATAATCGAGATCTTTCCTTATTAACTTCCTCCTAGTTAATTTAGGTCTATCTCTTCACCTTTTAACTCTCTTTCACTGAATAACATTACTCCAAACTGGTGCCCTTGCCGATCTGTGATGTACATTTCCAAACAATATTCATGCAAATGACTCAGAAACTCAACAGGAAACGACCTATAAAACTTTTTTTTGAAACAAGGGCTTCTGCAAAACTGGTAAACAGTTCAGTCCCGCTGATGGAACAAAACATGGTGAATTGGATTAATAAGCTGCTTGTAGAATATTGATGACTTTCAGTTCTGCATGCCTGATACTGAGTCTGGCAGTCAGGTTGTTGATATCTCACCAAGAGCCTTTGGCAGAGCTTTTGCGTGTCTTGCACTAAAAGCAAGGCATGCTTGATGTTTATGTACAACTTGACCGAGAGAACAATTATCTGATCAAGGGTCCTATTTGAGACCCATTTTTCTATATTTATTTTCTTTGTTGATGCTCATGGATACAAAAACATATATATATATATATATATATATATATATAGAGAGAGAGAGAGAGAGAGAGAGAGAGAGAGGGCTAGAATACACTCGAGTGTACAGATTACGCCGTACACCTCAATGGTGTTTGCCTATCTAGACCTTGTCTTTCCAAAATCCAATCCATTGATCTTCATGGTTACAATAATTATAATAGGTCAAATACAAAATTTGATCTAATTTGGATTAGTGTAAGTCACTCATCCAAGGACAACAAAATCAACACACAAAACTAATTTGAAATGCATGATTCTTGCCTCCTTTAGATGCACGGCCTATAAGTATCCAAATGAGCTAAAATTTATTATATAGTATGTTCTTAAGATATTTAGGAAGATCAATGGTTTAGAATTTAAAAAAAATAACTGCATCTTTAAAAAGGACTGAGGTGTACGGTGCCTCCGGTACACTCGAGTGTACACTAGCCTGACTCTCTCTCTCTCTCTCTCTCTCTCTCTATATATATATATATATATACATATATATATATATATATATATATATATATATATATATATATATATATATATATTTGTATCCTAGTGAGATGGTGTCGTCCCATGGGCTAATATCTCACCTTGAGATGCCAATCCACATAGAAGGTTGTCTTATATGCATAATCATGTTTATTTTCTTGGTTTAGAAGGCTCAATTTCTTTTTGCAGGAACCAGAATGAAATTGTTGGGAACAGAATTATTTTTAGTAAAAAGGACATTCATGTTCAGTTGTCTCCTAAGATTTGTTATTAATTTCTTGATTTCTTCACAACTTTATACGATAAAAAATCAGATACCCTGTTAAGAATTTACTTGACATGCTGCTATGATTTGTAGGGTTCTTTTGGTGAGATTCTAAAAGCTACATGGCGTGGAACTCCTGTGGCTGTTAAGAAAATACGTCCATCGCTTTCGGATGATAAGATGGTTATGTGAGACATTGCTTATTCACTTTATGTTTATTGGCGATTTCTAAACATTCTCTCTTTGCTGCTGAAGTTGATAATCCACATTATGATGTGTGGCGAGATGTTAGACTTACAGAAGAAATTAGATCTATGAAGCATGAATACTCATCAGACACAGATACAAATGTGGGTACATCCACCGAATATGATGATTTTTGAAAAATATAGGATATGGCTACGACAATGGATGTGCCAAAATGTATTATTTATTTTGTTAATATATATTCCTGTTTTATGTATTCTGTTATTTAGTTTGTTATTTCCATATTATATATGGACATCTCTGTAAATGTTTTAGTTATATACATATATGAGGGTGCACACATTGTGCAACCCTACGCTTCCCAAAATTACTGTCTCTGTCACATGGTACCAGAGCAGTAAGATCCAGCCGCCGCCCTCCCTCCCTTCCCTCTCTCTCCTTTGCCCCCCCCTCCCGCCGGCAGCCCACCCTCCCGCCGCCGCCCGTCCCCCTCTCCCGCGCGGCTGCCCCTACGAGCCGGAAGGCCGCCGCCAGCAGCTAGCAGCACCGCCGCCGGCAGGGCCGCTGGGCAGGTGGGGCCGTGAGCCCTCCTAGCCGCCGGGGGCGGGTGTGCCTCCTTGGTTGATCGCCGTCGGATCATTGGCTTCGTGAAGACCCACAACCGTCCGGTGGCTTGAGGTTGTCCTAACGTAGACTGTTCTTTCGGTTTTCTGCCTTCCTGCCCGTGTAGGCCGTAGTGCCACCGGGTTCTTTGCTACGCTTCGGCGTCGTCTATATGTGAGCGGTTTCACCCCGTAGATCTGTGTTTGTCTCTGCCTGCCTGACGGCGTAGTCCGTCTTCTGCCTGCTCGTGCCTACTTGTGCCTATCCGTCTGTGCTCCGGATCCTACTGCCTGCTTGTGTTTGTTGCTCTCATGGCGTCCTCGGGAGATGACTTTTGCCGTCAAGTTACGACCGTGAAACTTGACGGGCAAAATTACCAGCATTGGCTATGTTCCATGGTGATTTATGCAAAATCCCAGGGAAAGTACTCGCACCTGATCCGTGCCAGTCCGACACAACCTGCAGAAAACACCGATTCCAAAGATGTGAAGGCGTATGCTGACTGGGTCCGGGATGACTCGACGGTGATGACATGGATTCTCAACAGCAGCATTGAGAAGATCAGTGTCACCCTGCTTCACCTGCCTACGACGAAACAGATGTGGGATCAGCTCACCGACACATACTCGCATAGCCAGAACCCCAAGAAGGTCTTTGACATCACCAAGCTGCTGGGACGTCTACACTTCACGGGGTCCGATATTGCAGACTACTTCTCTACCTTTACTGGATTGTGGGGGGAGCTGGAGTCCTACCACCCACTGTCCACTGATTTGGCCACTATGCAGTGTCAGAGAGTAGAGCTGCAGTTGGTTCAATTTTTATGTGGACTGCCAGAGTCCTATGCTGGTTTCGTTGACTAGATTTTAGCGAGTGATCCGCTCCCTACTTTGCAGAGTGCCTACCAGCGTCTTCAACGTCTGCCCTCGTCGACTCCGACACTACCTTCGGAGACTGGAGACTCCACTGCCCTTGCAGCTTGGTCTGGCCGTGGTCGCGGTCGTGGCCGTAGCCGTGGCCGCTCTACTAACAGTCGTCCTCCACTGGGTGCAGGACGAGGACATGCCTCTTCTGGTCGTGGAGCCCTTGCTGCTGCTCCACCTGCTGCTGCGCGTTCTCAGCAGGGTCAACGCATCTATACTTTCTGTGGCCGGTCCAACCATATCGAAGAAAAATGCTGGGAGAAATATGGTAAACCGGCATGGGCCAATGCAGCTGCTGACTCTTCTACCACTGCACATGAGGGAGCCACTCAGCCTACTGAGTCTGACTCTTCAGGTGCGACTGCGGATTACATCCGTGCTGAGGTGGAGCGCCTGCTACTTGAGCAGGCTGGCTCGTCATCTACTACTTCGACTAGTGGAGCTCATGCTGCCACTTATTCTGGTTATGACACTGCCTTCCTCAGTACCTCTTCTTCTACTCCTGGTAATACTAAATGGATCATAGACTCCAGTGCTTCTTCGCATATTTCTGGAAATCGATCTTTATTTAAAAAGTTATCTAAACTTGCTCGTCCTTCATCTGTTATGCTTGCTGATGGTTCCAAGTCTGCGGTATCTGGAGAAGGGGATATTATTTCTGAGTTTCTGCTGAAATCTGCCTTATATGTACCTCGATTCCCTCTGAATCTGTTATCTGTCAGCAAGATATTGAGAAGTCTACAGTGTAGCCTAACTTTTATTCCTGGTTCATGTGTTTTTCAGGACCTTCGCACGAGGATGAAGATTGGTGGGGGGTATGAATGTGCAGATGGACTATACTACCTTGATCATTTGCCGAAAGCAGAGAAAGTGGTTGTGGCCTCTACACTATCTACATCTGTTTCTGCATTACAGTGGCACTACTGACTGGGACATCCATCATCTGAAAAGCTTTGTCATTTAGTTTTTGATATTGACACTTGTCACTTTCAGTGCGAGTCATGTCAGCTAGGAAAGCAGACTAGAGCTGTTTATCCTAGACGCAGTCATATTAGCGGTAAAAATTTTTTTGATTTAGTGCATTCTGATGTATGGGTCCTTGTCATGTGCCGAGTTTATCTGGTCACAAGTACTTTATTCTGTTTATTGATGATTTTTCTAGGACTACTTGGTTGTTTATGATGAAAAGTAGGTCCGAAGTTATGTCTACTATCAAATTCTTTTTTGCTGAGGTGAAAACACAATATGTTGTGCTTGTAAAATTTTTTCGTACTGACAATGCGCTTGAGTTTGTTAAAAAAGATGTGGATGTTTTTTGCAAATCTGTTGGTATGTTACATCAGACTTCATGTGTTTATACACCTCAACAAAATGGTGTGGCTGAGCATAAAAATAGACATGTGTTAGAAGTTGCCAGGACTATTATGATGCATACTCATGTTCCTCGCTCATTTTAGTCTGAGGCTATCTTGACTACTTGTTTTCTGATAAATAGAATGCCATCATCTGTGATTGGAAAAAAAATACCTATTCAGGTTCTTCAACCAGATATTCAGTTATTTACTGTGCCTCCTCGGATTTTTGGATGTACTTGCTTTGTAAGGTTGCTTGGACAAGCTTCTGATAAACTTTCTCCTCGTGCTGAGAAGTGCATTTTTCTGGGGTATTCTCGCACCCAAAAGGGATACAGATGTTATAGCCCCACTGCCAGAAAATGGTTTACTAGCAGTGATGTATTTTTTTAGGATACACCTTACTATTCTACTTGAGGAGAAAGTTTACAGCCTGACCTTATTGCCTCTCCTCTGCCAGTTACTACTGATTGTGTGCCTGATATTACTGATACTGTGACTACTGAGCATACCACTCCTCTTATTATTGTTTATCAACGCAGGAATAGAGCACCTCCTACACAAGAACCCCCCCAGGAAAACCAATCTTTACCTCCAGAAGGTTCTGCTACACCTGAGGTAACTTCTGACCTTGACATACCCATTGCTTTTAGAAAGGGTACTCGTTCCTGCACATCTCATAGTATTGCTCAGTTTGTTTCCACTGATCATCTGAATGCCCATTCTAGCAATTTTGTATATGCCTTATCTGTTGTGGCTGTTCCAAAGAATGTTCAGGATGCCTTAAAGAGTACTGCTTGGACGTCTGCTACGAAAGAGGAAATGTTGGCTCTAGTTGAAAGAGATACTTGGGAGTTGATGGATCCACCCCCTCAGTGTAAGCCTGTAGGCTGCAGATAGGTATATGTTGTAAAATACCAACCTGATGGTACTGTTGAAAGGCTGAAGGCACGGTTAGTTGCTAATGGCTACACACAAACCTATGGTATTGACTACTTCGAGACCTTCTCTCTTGTTGCTCGTCCTAACTCTGTCAGAATTCTTCTTTCTGTTGCTGTTAATCTTGACTGGCCACTGCTGCAGCTAGATGTGAAAAATGCCTTCTTGTATGGTGATTTACAAGAAGAGGTCTATATGGAGCAACCTCCTGGGTTTGTTGCTCAGGGAGAGTCTTACAAAGTTTGTAGGTTAAAAAAGTCTATTTATGGACTCAAGCAGAGTCTCCGTGCCTGGTTTGACAAATTGAGCAAAATTATGTTTGAATTTGGGTTTCTGAGGTCTCAGGTGGATCATTCTGTTTTTACCAAGAAGACTTCAGCTGGTATTATTATTCTGATTGTCTATGTTGATGACATTATTATATCTGGCAGTGATTCTCTTGGTATTCAGGCTACTAAAGCTCATCTAGGCAAGCACTTTGCTACCAAAGACTTGGGCAAGCTTCGGTATTTTCTGGGCATAGAGGTCTCTAGAAACTCTAATGCTCTTGTATTGTCTCAGAGAAAATATGTCTTAGATATACTGCAGGAGACTGGTATGCTTGGAGCGAGACCTACTGATACTCCTCTAGATCCCAATGTGAATTGGGATGATGATTCTTTCCCATTTTTTGCTGATAATAAAAAGTACAGGAGGCTGATTGGTAAGCTCATTTACTTGACTGTTACTAGAGCTGATATTTCTACTGTAGTGGGCCTTCTTAACATGTACCTTGATAAACCCAAACAATGTCACTGGGATGCGCTATGTCATATTCTAAGATATTTGAAGAAGTCTCCTGGCAAGGGACTTCACTACAGAAAGTATGGACACTGTTCACTTGAAGGGTACTCTGATTCTGATTATGCAGGAAGCAAAGCTGACAGAAAATCTACTTCTGGGTATTGTACTTATATTGGAGGCAATCTTGTTACCTAGAGGAGTAAAAACCAAAATGTTGTGGCCAGGTCCAGTGCTGAAGCTGAATACATGGCCGTGACCCATACTGCCTGTGAATTATTGTGGGTGTGCTCTTTGTTAAAAGAGTTTGGGATTGACTCTTCTTCTGCTATACCCATGCATTGTGACAATAAAGCTGCTATCTTCATTGCTAATAATCCTATCTATCATGAGCGCACCAAACACATTGAACTCGACTGCCATTTTATTCGGGAATCCATTCTTACTGGCAAAGATCTGCACTCCTTTCACGCGTTCTGAAGACCAAGTTGCTGATATCTTCACCAAGTTGTTGGCGAAGAAGCAATTCTGCACACTGATGGACAAGTTGGGCATGATTGATATCTATGCTCCAACTTGAGGGGGAATGTTAATATTTATTCCTGTTTTATGTATTCTGTTATTTATTTTGTTATTTCCATATTATATATCGACCTCTCTGTAAATGTTTCAGTTATATATATATGAGGGTGCACACATTGTGCAACCCTAC
This sequence comes from Alisma plantago-aquatica, assembly GCA_963693085.1. NCBI lineage: Eukaryota > Viridiplantae > Streptophyta > Magnoliopsida > Alismatales > Alismataceae > Alisma > Alisma plantago-aquatica. The sequence continues at coordinate 1,246,116,073 of OY856411.1, forward strand.
GCTTCCCAAAATTACTGTCTCTGTCACATATTTAAATATATCCTAATAATTTAATTTATAAAAGTGCAAATTAGGACCATCAAATTTCTTTCAAAGATATATATGAAGATAAATATAGTGAATAGTGATTGATGAAACTGAAGAAATTTAAATGATAAAGTTGAACTTTGGAGAAATGTATTGGAATCTAAATGGAATTAAGATCAGTAGAAGTAAAACTGAGTATATGCATTGCATTTTTAGTAAGTCTAGAGTTGTAAATGGGGGGGCCAAGTTGGATGGAGTGATGGTTTGAAAATGTGACAAAATTTATTATTTGGTTCTATTATTTGAATGGATGACGTGTTTAAGATGATGTTTGTCACATGATAAGAACATGATGGTTGAAATGGAGGAGTTGCACTTAGTGCGTGAATGGACGATCCCTCTCAGATTAAAAAGTGAGTTTTATAGAATAGCTGTATGACCAACTAGGCTATCTAAGAGTGAATGTTGGGTGGTGAAGAAACATGGTCACAACAAGATGAATGTGACCCAAATGTGTATGCTGAGGTGGATATAATAATACAAGGAAAAATTTCTTGAGAAGTGACTATATCATTCATGATCAAAGTGGGGATGGCGAGCTTTGAGGAATTGTTACGTAAGGGTTACCTGAGATGGTATGTGCATGTGCAATGCATACCGACTAACACTGTAGGGAAATACGACATCAGATAGGCAACGGAAGCAAAAAAATTACTTACATATTTATTATTCACCAGCGTATCGTGTCAATAACTATGCAATGGAAATGATGGTTTCACGAAGATATACCTGGTCCTGGAGCAAGTCCAGCGATAACCCTCGTCGATGTAGATGCACACTTTGTCTTGGATGGTGTCTGTGCAGCTCCTAGTTGCACTGTGACTCGTTTGACTGCTCCTCCAGGGACAATACTGGAACTCATTTGACTGCTCCTCTAGGGACAACAGACTTGAACATCATCGTTTGCAACAACTTCTCTCGTCACGAACTGCTGGCTGATGTCGTCCTCCTTAATGACGGGCAAAGGCCGCCTCGCCTCTAGAGAAGTCCATACGCACCAACTAGAACTCATGTCGTGAAACTAGAACGGACATGAAGGAGTTGTCCCTCCCGTTGGTGTACTAGTCACCAACTTGCTCTCCCACATCAATGATCCTCAGTTGTTTCTCTCCCGTAGCTATCCCTCCCTAGTCGGGTAGGACTTGCTTGGCTCTCTCGGTTACCACAACCAGAGAGGACAACAATTGTCAGAGAAACGAATTCTCAATTGTCTGTGTTGTTCTTTGGGAAGCCCCCAGTACCCCTCTATTTATAGGCGGGGTTCGGGCCAGGGTTCCCAGTTTGTGTGGGAGTGGAAGGGACCGGAAGATCTCAATTTTTTGTAACAATTCTAGAAACTTCACAACCTACGACAACCAAAAAGGCCATCTAGAAAACCCAGACGGTCGTCTGGCATGCGAGACGTTCGTCTTGCACTGCGAGATGGTCGTTTCACAGTTTCTTAGTTTTGTACATATGTCGACAATTCAATTCCAATTAGTGCACATCATGACGCGAGCTCCAATCAAATTGCATCCTCAAAACGGCCATTTGGTGCATGTGAGGCGGGCATCTCGTACCACTTGAGACAGTCATCTCGCACAAGCGAGACAGACGTCTCGTAGGCCAGTTCAGGTTGAATTCCAGCCAATGTACAATACAGTCAACCTGACACTCCAAACGACAGTCTCAACACTTAAACTGATCGGTTGGCAGTCCAGTCAGTTGATTTGTTGCGTGAATTGAATACCTAAATACTTTAGTAATCAATCCGATCATCATTCAAGATTAAACTCCTCTTCTAGATGAGTTCCTATGTGTATGACCCTATAGGTCCCATATTACATTGGCAGTGAATGTCCATAAAACTTATGACATCACAAGCAATGAGTGGTGTCTAGTCACACATCATTGCTACCTAAGTAAATGGAAAGTTGGAGAACAACTTCAACTTACAATATGTGCATGGTGTTATAGTGTTTATATAGTTCCTTTATCACTAATATCCAGATTGAACTAGAGGCATGGAGCAGATATCCTCATTATTATTCAATCTGTATCTTGAACCAGAGCAGACTGTCTGAGATATATGTAAGCTCAATATCACATATTGACTCACATGTGCGTGGGCACACATTTCTCAATCTCGCTAATCAAGAGGCCTTGGATATCATACTCCCTTAGGAGGGACAAATTCCATCTCTATCACTCACAGTCAGTCCCCATATGTCGCAGTCACCTAATAATCACCCTTTATAACAACCAATGTTTCAGGATTGCGTTTGATGATGTCAAAGCGTACCGAACGACATGTGATGAGTGTAGTGGTTTCAAGTCTAAGAACCACAAACACCAACATCACTATAAGACGTGATTCTGATTTACTTAGTTAAGGTTTCCATGTATCACTCTTATGGTGGGTCTATCCGATACACTTTTCTCTAACATGTATCTGTGTGCTTAGTTTGATATCGCCATATCATGACTAATGAGATTCTGTCGTCAACCAACTCACACTCTGATCTTATGTGTCATTGTTGTCTATTTACCTTCCACAATAACAATCGATCAGGGACATGACAAGAATGCATATACTCTTAACATCCGTATGATCTCATTATTCAGGTCCTCAACCTGAAGACATACGTCATTGAGTAATATCATTATCTAGACATTTATTATGTTATTTCATTATCACATAACTGAACAAACAAAATAAATTGGAAGCTTGCCTTTTTGAATAATCAAATCATTTACAAGTTATGCCATTACAATCATCATCTGATTGGCTCTTTGGGCATACATACCAACAAACACACATTCGAAGAACACTATTGAATCGACCACATTTAAAAGAAGAAGATGCAGGCCTAAATTATTTTGGGAAGAACTTATAAGGATGATTTTGAATCTTTGCATCTTGATTGGAATATGACCCATAACAGAGCTGATTGGAAAAAAGGATGCATGTAGCCGACACCATGTTTGGAATTGCGGCTTAGACGATGATGATGATAAATATATATAAAATGGATCTTCTTGGACATGACATTTTTCAATCTTTGATCAACGTCGTGAACAACTTTTTTGCATTTCTCTAAGGTGCTCTATAGTGTGACTTTTGGGAAAATTTTGGTCCCATCGCATAGAATCTTTAGCAAGTGTGCTTTTATCTTGGTATGGGATCCCTTGCACTCTTTGTAACATTGCTATGAACATGGAACAAGACTTCGACTTTGAGTTGACTTTGACATGTGTGGAAGTGGAAGTTTGTGGAAACATCGAGGAAACTTCGAGGATTTTTACAACCAAACTTCGACGCTTCTTTGACAAAAATAAGCTCAAAATAGTGATTTCATGATGAAAATTTATAGATTTCATCAAATCTATCTTATAAACCAAATATATATCTATATATAGCCATCCATACATGTTTACATATAAAGAATAACAAAGTCACGTGTAAATGTAAAAGACATCGTCTTAGTGTCAACTTCGACAGGCAAGGAAGTGGAAGTTTGTAGAACACGTAAGGAAACTTTGAGGAAGTTTTGGACTAACACTTCGACGCAAAATAAGCTAAAAGATAGTGAGATTGTGAGGGAATTTGGCATAAAACATCGAATTTTAGTAAACACATACTCCATCTATAATCTTCTAGGTGAAATGTTTAGAACTTAGATTTGCTCTATATATGTGTTCTGTATCTACAGAAATCCCAATTGGTTCACATTCTGGAATAAAAAATATTAGCTTATTTTCAAATACATAAATTTGTGAAGAGGGGAAAAAGTAACGGTGGTGAAATTTTATTAGGTCTACACCAAATTTTGCTAAATTTGTGGAAATTTAGTAGAAGAATAAACTTATCATGCTCTTTAGTTAGAAACCAAGGAAATAGGCATCTCAATGTGAAGAATGGTTTCCTACAAGTTCTTTATGCCTTCACTATGTGTGCAACAATAATAAATACAAAGATCATCGAGAAGATGGGAGGCTTTGTGCTAGCTAAGTCAATTTCATCACCAAGTAGGCTGAATGCATTGACACATGTCAACAAGTAGGCAACATCCATGTCAAGGAAGTTTACTAGGTTTCGACATCGACAGGCGCAGACATATGTAACATCGAGGATATATCGCCAGATGTCGAGGATGTTTAGTACCATGGCTATAACAACATTCATTATTTCCACCTTTTTATGCTTCCAATAATATAATCACTTACTTCCACGAGGTGCATGATCAACACACTCCATTTAGAGACGAGTGTCCTTTGATAAGATAAACAAAGATTCGATAATAGAATTAGAAAGATTAGTGCGCATTGGATACCATAGGCGGATACAAAGATATAGGTCAAGAAATTGGATCATATGACTCAAATGAAAAAACCCTCAAAACTAGGCTACAAAAAGATCTGGGAGTTTTGACAAGAGTGAGATTGTAAGAGGTATATGTTGCAACGTAATACAAGAAAATTGAATAAGCATCATAATGGATCATAGTCCTAACAATGAGTACCCTAATGGATTTATACCATCAACTTAATATGGCCATTGGCCGCGCATTTGATTAATAGTTCAGAAAGGGTTTTTTAATTTTCAGTTGGGTTTATAAACACTATGAATATACAATTAAAATCCAACCTAATATCATGTAGGTACAACTTCTACGTTTCAGTGTGTAATTTAAAGAGTTGTAGGAAAAACTTAGAACGAACATTAAGTTACTATAACAATAACAAGAATTTGGAACGAAATAAATTGCTAATAGGAAGTAACTTTCAATTACTATCAATAACAACCTAACAATAGTGTTAACAGAATATCAACTTGATTTAATAGAATAGTGTTGTATAGATCCATAATTACCATACAATCATACTCATTGATTTCGTGGTAGCCCTAAACTAACGTTTTATTTGAGATCCAAGATAGAAAAGTTAAAATAAATTTAGAACTAGCAATAATTATTAGCACATACTGAAAAATTCAATCAAATTTATGTATGCATCTCTATGTATAAGACCCGACATGTATCCACACAGTACCTCCACAATATGAAAAAAATCTGGATACCTCTACAAAAGTATCTAAGGAGTACCAGTATCCAATACGTGTCTCATATGTTTATGTGACATGTTTTGGAGTATATGTGTTTCCTAAGTGTTGAAAGGTGTGAGACAAAAACTCACTTGTGTTGTATTATATTAGATGGCACACCCCTGTCCTATATATAGGAGAAAGGGTAAAGACATTACAGACTTGGGACTCAAGACAGACTATGTGGGCCGAGACACTTAATCCCATTAACTAATTATCCTATTAACTAAATAGGCTAACAATATTCTCTAATACTCCCCCCTCAAGCCAGAGCATTGCTGAAACTCATGTCCTAGCTTGGACTTACAAAACTCGAAAAAATGTCACTTCCCATACAAAAGTTTTTTACTCCTTAATCAATACTTCCTGAGTAATCATATGATGACGTCTCTTTTGAGTTTTGATGTGCAGGCTGCAAATACTCGAGCTTTGAAGGTCTTTTGAAGTGCATCTCGAATGAAGAACATCTGATCAGTGTTTTGAAAAGCGGCCCAGGCGCCCGCCTGAGCGGCGAAGAGGCCCAACTGCCTAGTTCAAACCTTGAGCGATCCGCTCAAGCAGCATCCCATTAAGCGGCCGCCTGAGACCCGCCTAGTCCGCCTGTGCGCCCGCTTTTGGCCGCCTATTTTCTGGGTGTCGGATTTTTGTATTGTTGCTTTCTTTTTTTATTTTTTTGTAGTCAAATGTTGTTTCTGCTACTATATGCTGACTTTCTATATGTGCATGATTTGCTATATGTGCATGTAATATATTATACAATACTATAAGTCTCTAATAGTATAATACATTGCTTCTGTACATTGTAAAATATGAAACATTACTGTATTATACATTCTACAATACATTAATACATATATTATATATCTAGTTATATATTTCATAGTATATTTCTGTATAATATGAAACATTACTGTATTATACATTCTATAATACATTACATACATTATATATCCAGTTATCTATTGCATACTGTATATCTGTACCTTTCTACCTAATATAATATATTAATACATTCTATAGTACAACATATATTCTACTGTTTATTGGATATTAATAAATTATATAAAGGATTGTATGTATTCAATCATTTACGGCATAATGTACATTAATACATTATATATTTTTCTACTTCTTACTGCATTTTAGTATATAAGGTTATAAATGTATTTACTACAACAATAGTAATCTATTTGGGACAGCTGTGTCAAAAACTAATTGGGTGTCTTATTTTGTTGTGTAGGGTGTCTATAAGTTTAAATTTTCCTTATAAATATATTACTTATATACAAATATGTATATTTTTCTATTATATTATATAAGAATTTAAGTACCCATTTTTTCCAAAAAGCACCCGCCTAGCGCTCAAGCAGCCACAAGGTGCTGTCCGCACGCCTCCCGCTTCCCGCTTTCTAAAACATTACATCTGATAAAGGGAATCCATTCACCACAACAAAATCTCGCCACAATTCAAATTGGAGCAGAATGATACATCTAGATGAAGCCTTTATAGATACAGAATGCACATGCTAGAAATTGACAAGCTTCTAATATGAAGAAGTGACCATCTGTCTCATGAGAATGCAACAAGAATGATCAATTGAAACTCATTAACACCAGAGAGGTGAACAAGAGGCCGGAATCAGCGCAAGAAGCTCTCGTCTTGACGTACATAATGCAGTATAAACACGAAAAGCTTGTTGTCAATCTTGCACTAAGATCCTTCAACACTGTTTGAAAGCATAGTCACAATATACTCCGACTTTTTGAAAAAGTCGCGTTTAAAACATGAATTTTTTCCTAGACTTATGGAGCTTCCGAATATTTCCCAATTCCCGAATATTATGTTTTATTCCCGTATTATTCACGAACTAATCATGTTTAATGTTTTTTTCACGTTCTATACGTTGTTTTCCCGTATTATACTGATTAAGAATCCAACTTAGTTTGAGAGTTTGAGTGCATATATATGTGTGTATATGTACATGCATATATGTGTGTATATGTATGTAATATATGTATGTACATGTAAATAATAGTTATAGATATATGTATGCAATATATATGTATATTGATGTGTGCATAACATATGTATACATATATATGTATGCAGTATATGTATGTATCCTTCAAGTTTTTCCAGACTTTTTCCCGAATAGTTGACCATACTTTTGTCGTACATTGACTGATTTTTATCCAAATTTCCCACATAATTGTCAAATTCTGAAATTTTCAATTCAACCGAACGTATTCCAAATACCGAATTGGTGACTATGTCTGAAAGCGGTGGATAAATGGAATTAGTGCAGATAGACAACCCACATGTAAAGCGATGCTTAGTGGGAATGACGTGCCACAAAGACATCAATAAAGTAGATGTGATGAAGACTACAAAGCTCCATGAAGATAGCCTAAAATATTCACTCACATCTCTCTCCTCATATGCTCTCTCTCATGCTCTCTTATCATACTCTTGTCATCCTCTCTTGAATGTAAAATAAGATGTGTCATATGTCGGGAAGAGAAACCGATAACCGGAATCAATATGCAAAATGGCCAGATATAAGGTTTGAATAGAAAAATTTAATAGATCTTCTCTTGACCCCAAAAGGAGATTTGTCTGACCCCCGCCCCCGCAAATTTTTTTGGACTAGGTAAAAAAATAATAGGATCTAATTATGATTAGGATTGGAGGAGATAAAGACCTTTGGAGGACGTCATAACTTGAACTGGAAGTGGACAGACTGCTTTGAACACGTCGTGTGAAGGCCTGACACGACATGTAACTTTGGTGGTCGAAGTTGACAGACTCCCAGAAAGACGCTGTGTGGAGCATCCGACACGCCGTGTAGGATTTTCGAAGGTGTGAACTGATTTCTGCCAACATGCCATGTTAAAAATCTGACATGCTGTGTAGACGTGAAACATACTCCCGTGAACACGTCGCGTTGAAACTTTGACATGCCATATAATTTGCAATGTGAGCAAAACTTTGCGCCATCAGACTGATTTCTAGACAACAACACACCATTTTGGTTGGATAACATGTCCTATGGGCCGCCGCCGATTCACGGTTTTGATGGGAATTGACGCCGTCTAGGAGAACACACTTCTGTTTGGACGTGTTGGATGGTGACAGGAATTAGCACCTTCACTTGTGACAATGGATCGTGCGAATTTGAGACAGTGACTCCCTTGCTAGACCACGAACAGATCTGAACAAGAATTAGCGCCGTCCAGAACCAAGAGTATCAAAGGGAGAATTAGATGGCTCCCCTACTGCTACGTCTTTCTTTGCTGCTTTGACGGCGGAGGAGATCTCTAGGGCAAACAACGATAGAATGAAGGCTGGGATGAACACTGCCTGTAAAAGACTAGGAAGACAACCTTGGGTAAGAGACACAAATGGATCTGGATGGGAATTAGTGATGTGCAGAGACTCAGGGAAGTGTAGATGGCTGGGAAGGATGACGCTGACGAATAGATGAAGATCTATGTGAAAGAAGAAGAGAAACGACTATGGAGGCGGGGAGGTTTCCTGGCGGTCGATCGCCTAAGCCATGGAGAGACGACGGCCACCCACAGGCGGAGGCTCTCTCTCTCTTCTCTCTAGGGTTAGGGTAAGTACTCTGATACCATGTTGAAAGGTGTGAGGGAAAAGCTCACTTGTCTTGTATTATATTAGATGGCACACCCCTATCCTATATATAGGAGAAAGGGTGGAAACATTACAGACTTGGGACTCAAAGAAGGCTATATGGGTCGAGACACTTAAGCCCATTAACTAATTATCCTATTAACTAAATAGGCTAATATTACTTTCTGACACTAAGTTTAAATATATTAGAATTGCTTTAAACACCAAATACTAGTTCCAAACATAGTAAATTTTTTGAATTTGACAATGTTTTGGCTTGCTTGAAAATTTTGCAGTTTGGGACAATTCATGAAAATTTGAAAAAAGAAATCGTTTAGTTTTGGTCGAAGTTTGGTCAATACCTCGTAACAAAAATCGAGAATAGTCGGCTATATATAAATATTTGTGTGACAAAGAGACTACTATGTCACAAGAGGAGAGAGGACATATCTAGAGTCACATAGTAGGGGAGGGGAGGGGAGATGCACCATGTCGAGTTGGGTTATGATGACGTTTTAGTTATCAAGGCGCCGCCTAGGCGCTAGGTAAGGTGCCTCAAACTAGGCGCCCAGCCTATTAAGTACATTAAGTGGGTGTATAAGGCCTCTTAGGCCCAAATTAAGCAATTTAAAGACTAAATTAGCATGAATCGAGTCTAGATTTGGTAAAATTAGATCACCTTGAGTCATTTTATGGTTGGAATAGGTCCGATTTAGGCCAAATCAGCTAAATTTTTGGCAAATCAGTTCTGATCTGGGAGAAAACAGGTCTGTTTTGAGGAAATTAGATCTGATTTGGGCCAAATTGGTAAGTCCTCATAGTGTTGTTTGCTATTTTTTATATTTCCTCATATGTCTATTGTTCTTGCTTCTTTTTCCTTTCTTTTTTTATTCTTTCTCCTACATTTTATTCCTAAATCCCATTGCTGCGTTTTTTTGTGAGTTGTTCCTCCTATATCCCTTCCTACTACTATGTGAGTATGTGCATATTTCTTATTTCAGATCTGTCCTATATCTCCTGCTCCCAAATCTACTACTAGTATTTGCATATATATGTTTTCTTTTTCTGATTTCTTCCTCCTAAATTTCCTCTCACAGCTACTGTTGTTTGCATATTTCCATTTATTTTTACTGATATATTCTTCCTTCCTCTATATTTTCTATTTTAGAACCTGCTACTACTGTTTTTTTTGTTTTGTTGAATTTTTCCCCCTCTTTCAATCTTCTTTCACCGCCCTTGTGTCTGTCTTATTCTGACTTCTTCCTGCACTCATTTGCATGTTTCTTTTTATCCTGTTTTGTATCTCAATTCCTATTTATCTTCCTCTTACTGTTGTTTCTTTTTCTTCCTGTTAGTTCTCTTATCCTTGATTATCCTATAGATATCAATTCAAATTAGACATATAATAACATTTAATGAATAAACAATTATATTATCACATATAGTATCATGTGTACAAACATTTAAATATGTATCTGGGAAAAAGTGAAAAAAAAAGTCCATACAAGCCTAGGCGCCCCTTGGCTTAAACTCACCGCCTAAACGCCTGGACAACTATGGATGATGTTTGAGACTGTTGCTAAATCTTAGGGCTGGCAAAACAAGACCCAACCCAAACCCGGAATTTTTAAGCGGGCTCCGGTCTAAGGTTTTTCGACCCGAACCCGAAAAATCCGAAATTAATTTAGGGCCAGATCTGGGTTTGGACTTTAGGCCTGAATTGACACGATTGAACAAAAATTCACAATTATACAGTCTAATGAAATTAGAAATATTTAACTTTAAGACACCCAAAGGCCTATTAAATTACTAATCCATCGGTCATGGAGTTTATTTTGACAATTCTACATGCTTTTGTATTGGTTTGTGTGATTTATTATGAGTGCGTTTAAAATACTCGAACAAACTACAATAAACTTTATATGTGTTTCTTAGTTACATTGTAAGTTTGTCACAATGAAATTTGTTGACTACACTTGTAAATTATCAATAATTAGACAAATCATAACATTTTTTTAAATTGCTCTCTTGGTATTTAGATTTACGGGTCAAACCCGATAGACCTGAAATTATTACGAGTTGGGTTAGGGTCAAGGGTTTCAACCTGAAAGTCCATATTTTGCAAGTTTAGGGTCTAGCTAAAAAATACTGATCCGAAATGACCCGAAATAAAACCTGCTCAACCCGAACCCGATTGCCACCCCTACTAATTCTGTTAATAAACTTAAATTTGTAAAGTTTTATACCTAGCAGTCGTGAAAACCTGACCAAAAGCATCGGATGTGAAAATCTCCATAAAATCATGATAATTGCTGACTTGTGCTATATTCATCTAGAGCATTTAGTTACCCAGAAAGTCGCCATAAATTGCATTGTTTTCTTTGAAGTATCTAATTTTGCTGCTGTGATTACAAGTTATAGATAATTCATCTCCTTTCCAGTTTCCACAGATTGTTTGCTTTGTGAATTTTAATGCAAAAAATGTGTAAATTGTATTAATCAGGCTAATATACCTCCAATTTCTATGTTTTTAGTTGTATGTTAATTCAAATTTCACACTTTCATGTTTATGTTATGATTCATTCACCATCTATCACCGTCTAGATTGGATCTGCTTTCCCGATCATGACTCAAATGCAGACACATGATTTACACCATTCTTTCACTAATATTATATATTCGTTAAAAAGTGAAGCGCAAATTCGTTCATGAGTGTGCAACCTTACTAATATTAGGTCGAAATAAAACACGAAGGTGTTACTCACCCATGTGGGATGAAAAGATTCAAAAGAAGAGAGGAAAATAAAGAAAACAAAAAAATATTTTAACACCCCCTCAAGATGGGTTATAGATATCTATTATGCACAGCTTTGGCACTATGTTCAGGAATCTTTTCTTAGGCTTTGCAAAAATTTCAACAACTTGACCCTCTATCCTAATCTAGGGAGTAGATATGCACCTAGATAAGATGGCTTCTTGAACAAAATGTCCATCCACTTCTACATGTTACGTACGCTTATGAAAATTGAAAAGTAAGGTTTCTAGCAATAAAGGTGATAGCTTTACTATCACAAAACATAGATATAGGTCCATTATCAGAGATGCAAAATTCTTTGAGTAGACCCTGGAGCTACATAAGTTCTCAAGTGGTGTGCGCCGTAGCTTTATATTTGGCCTCTGCACTAGACCGAGCAACCATAGTCTAATTTTGCTCCTCTGGGTGACAAGATTTCCTCCCACAACGGTACATAAATGGAAGTAGATTTCTTCTCCGACTTGCTACCAACATAATTAGAATCAGAAAATTTGGTGATCTTGCAGTGCCCATGTTTCTTGTAAAGAAGTCCTTTCATTTGGAGAGCCCTTAAGATATTTTAGAATGTGACAAACAACTTCCCAGTGACAAATGTGGGGTTTCTCCAAAATGACTAACAAGTACAACAATTGAAAGAGATATCAACTCTAGTAATAGTAAGATAGATAAGCTTTCCGACCAACCTTCTATTGCTTACCGTCATAGTAGGCTAGGAGAGGTGTCTTCATCTCAATTGGTATTAGTATCTAAAGAAATTCCAACAGGTTTGTCTCCTAGAATGGCAATTTCTTGTAGAAGATCAAGCACATACTTGTGCTGTGATAGATAGACATCAGAAGCATGTTGCGACAAATCAATTGCAAGGAAGTAAGGAAGTTTACCGAGATTTTTCATTATAGCATATTTGCCTAGATACTCTTTAGTAGTAGAAAATCGACATGGTTGTTTTTTAGATAGAATGTCATCCACATAAATGATTAAGATAATAATCCTAGTGTTGGTGTTTTTGGTAAAAACAAAGTGGTCTGAATGAGATCGCTGGTACCAAACTGTGCTAGGACGTGACTCACTTTATCAAACCCAGCCTGAGGGATTTGTTTAAGACCATATATAGCTTTATTAAGTTTGCAAACCTTAGCACACTCTCTGTGAGCAATAAACCCAGGAGGTTGCTCCAAGTATACTTCTTCTTGGAAGTCACCATATGGAAAGGCATATTCACATCCAATTGAAATAATGGCAGAACAAGATTAATGCAATAGAAACTAGCACACACACAGAAGTTACCACGGTAACTGGCGAAAAGCTCTCAAAGTTATTAACACCATAGGCCTAAGTGTAGCATTTTGCCACCAAATAGGCTTTGAGACACTCAATATTGTTGAATAATATTTAATAGTAAAGATCCAGTAGAACCTCATAGGAGAGCAATCAACATGGGGTTCGATAAGATCCCAAGTGTGCTGGTCAGAGAGTGCACCCATCTCTGCTTTCATTGCTTGACGCCAAGCACAGTGACATAGAGCTTCCACTGCAGTTTTATGTATGAAACAATAGGCAAGGAAGCAATAAAAAAATAACAAAGCTAGAGCTCAATTGGTTAATAAAAAAAATTGCAAATGGGATGTAACATACAGGAGCGAATCCCTTTGCATAATACAGCATCAAGGTGTAGATCGGATACATGAGCATATCCTGAGGTGTATGAGGATCATCAGTGAGAAGAGGACCTGATGAGGGGGTTATGAGGGAAGCATTTGCGTTGTTAAGAGGAGCAGCCCAATTTCCGTGTTGGTACACTAGTAGGTGGTTGCCTGGAATCTGTTGTGACTTAATATTAGATACTGACAAAGGTAGAGGAAGGCCTTCCAATATATAAGTATTCAAGGCAGAACTATCAGTAGAGAAATGGGGGAAATTGTCAAAGAAGACTACATCAGCACGGACAAGCCAACATTTACTCATCGAATAATATATTTTTTACCCTTTATGTATTCTTGAGTACCCCAAGAAATAATATCATAGAGCATGGACCAATTTATTGTGTCTCAGACGATACTAAGCATGTGTTTCCAAAGATCCTTGGCAGTATAGGGAAGAGGCCAACAGTGGATACAGAATGTAATATAGAATCTGATTTTGAAGGACAGATGCTGGCATATGTCTAATCAACAAGCATGTCGTAGAGAAAACTGTAGGACAAAAATGCTTGGGAACCCTAAAATGTATCAACAGAGACCGAGGCAACCTCAAGAAGACGTTATTCTTCCGCTCAATGGTTCCATTCTGTTGTGGGGTATATGAAGATGATTTCTGATGGATAGTGCCCTCAAACCCGTAGAATTGCTGAACTGCAGCTTGCATGTACTCTAATGCATTCTCGGTTTTAAGATCCTTAATGGATCTAAAGAACTAAGTGTGTATTTCCTTGAGAAAGTATCTAATAGTATCCAATAGCTGAGAACTATCCTATTGTAAAATATCCAATACCTGAGAACTATCTCTATCGTAATATTATCCAAGTTACTCTGGAATGATCATCAATGTATGCGATAAAATAACAAAAAGTGGGACAAGCTAGTAACTAAGAAAGGGCTCCATACAGTGTGAACAATCTCAAACAATAATGAAGTACTAATAGCAGTTTTATATGGAAAAGTAGATCCTTTTTGGTTAAGTAGAAATAGAAACAGAAGAAATAAAGTATCCGACCTAATAGTTGACTGTAGAGCAGTAGGATTTCTTGGCATATGAACGTAGTACAGTACATTTGCTCCGTTGTGGCCCAAACCAATCCTCGTTGTCCTACAAAGATCCTAAAAGATACAACCATCAGGGTCAAAGGTGATAATCAGTTAATATTTTGTAGTCTTGCTAACATATAATAGATTAATAGGAAAACAAGGCACATAGAGAGCATATTTTAAAGATAAATCATAAGCAAATATAGTGCCAATCCCTTCTGCCACATAGCGATATCCATCAACCGACATTACTGGTGGAATAGTGCAATGTTCTGAAATGCGTTATGCGGTATGTGTTTGGTCAAGGTACCACATAGAGTATAAGCAGAATGCAGGAGTATAAGCGGGGCATATGCGTTTTTGGATTTTTTTAATAAATTCTATATTTTATACATATATTTAATTAAAAATATAATCATAATCATAAATTTTGTACTATCTAGTTTTGTAGCCTAATAGCCCAAAATGTACCAACGTATCATTACATCATGGAAGAAGAAACACATATTTTCCAATCATCAAGAAAAATCAATCAACAAAACCCTAAGTTTATATGATGTACTAGAATATACAAGTAACACAACACACTAACACATGCAGTTCATAGCAGAACATTTATTGAATGAACACAATAAGAATAACTACAGTAAGACAACACACGGTAGTTCAAAGTAGAAATAAAAAAAGAACATCAAAAACAAAATCAAAACATCAAAGTGATATGAAGAAATTGAGTCAGTAATAAATAGAGAAGAAAAAATCGTAGGTAATATAAATTACTCCCTAGGCAACACACAAATTTGATACTTTGTAAAAAAAAAATATCATATCCAATAAATATCTGCAATAGATTCCCTTTTATACAAGACAAAATAAGAACTGTTGCAAGTGCAACATGTTCTGATCTTAGAGCAAAATAGAAGAGAAAAAAGAGCAAAGGAAAGAGCATAATTAAACATTGACAATTGTAAAATGTAATAATATATTTTGTACCACTCATTCAAAATAGAATTATTTCTGAGGTAGTAAAATTTCAATATCTGATCTAAAACCAATTATATAGAAGTTGTCATTTAATTTGGTTGATTTTTTTTTTTACTTAAGCCACCAAATGAAATGCGGGGCCTAAGCGGCCGCATATGCGGACCGCATGCCCCACATTCGATCCATGCCCAAAACAACACTGCATAGTTAAATGCAGAGCGGCTGAGGGCCGCATACGCATATGCGGCCGCATGCGGGGCATATGAGAACACTGGAATAGTCGTCTTTGATAGAGCAAAAAAAGATGTAGATTTCCAAAAGCGTACGGTGAGACCAAAATCAATTTCCTATTAGAACAAAAAAGGCGTCATAAAACAAACACACACACAATAGCCGGTGTAGAGACCCCATGCCATGGTCACCAAAAGAAGGTTACACCACACTATCAGTTTACATGGACAAGTGGCATTAGCTAGATGGGGGATGATCCCACAGGAAGAGTAAAAGAACCCTTTTGTTGATGAAGGAAATTAGAATAGAGAGGTTGTGATCACACCCGGGGTGATGATTTACTCTAGAGGTTGGGATTTACGGGGGTGGAGTTTGGAGAAAGGTGGTAGTAAAATCCGGGGTAGGAGGAAGAGAGGAAGGCAGGGGAGAGGACATAGGGAGATACAATAGATGTTGGTGATAGGGGGTGGGGAGGATGGAGGGGGCAGTAGGTTTTAGGAGGGAAGAAGGGGGAAGAGAGATGGAGTGGTGGCTTTATCAATAATAGCAGGGAGTGCAGGAGGGAAGGACGGTGGCAGGAGGGAGGGTGGGGAAGACAAAAATAGTAGGGGATGTCAACGGTAAAGGATGGGGATGGCAGGAGCATGGGCGACAACTGGGGATGGCGAGAGCAACGGTGGTGGACAGAGGAGGTGGGGATGGCAGGAAGAGGGAGCAGCAATGATGTCTAGGGGTAGGGGTAGGGGCGACTGTTTGGAGAAGAGGCTGCCGTCGTGCATTGACTGTGATCATCTCACTAAACGAAGCAGGGCACCTGCCGCTCTGATACCATGTTAAGAAATTAAATACTGATTTTATGAATAAACTTGTGCACACAATCGTAGTTATTAAAGGCAGGAATAAAACACAAAGTTGATACTCACCAATTTGGGACTAAAAAGAAAGAGGAAAACAAAATAATATTTTAACAATATTAAAGTAAAACTTATTGTTATACATATTTGTGTGAATCACTTTATGCTGTAGGGATCATAGACAATTCAAAGCATCATTAAGTAGGGAAGAAAGGAGACCCAAAGTGTCACCTAGAGGAGGATGATACATGACACTACATAAGGTTTCGTAGGATTTACCAAGATCCTTTACATCCACCAAGAGATAAATTTGTCAATCTGCACAAAAGGCGATTAATTTAGAGGATGATACATGACACTACATAAGGTTTCATAGAATTCACCAAGATCCTTGACCCCCACTAGAGATAAATTTGTCAATCTGCACAAAAGGAGATTAATTTAGTTTAATATAGGTGAGTCACTAATTGTGCTTCATTTGTTAGGCCATTGTCCAATCTAATTTATGAGGGTGATTGCTAGTCTAGGAAGTATAGATATATTTCTTAACATGGACATGAATGCAGATATGCACATGGGACATATAATTTTTCTAAATATAGGACACACACTATGTTGGACATGGAAAATAAATATAACTTTAGAAATACTTGTCTATTATGTACATAGCATCATCAACTTTCAACTTCACACGAACGTTATATATTACTAAAAATAACATAACATGTTTAGAAGGTTGCAATACTGTAGTTCCCTTCTAGTAAAAAATATAAGAAAATCTCACGTTTATCTGTTAATATATTGAAAATCAAGGAACCTAAAAATAAATCAACAACTAATAAAGAATGTCTAAAATGAAGAATAGACCATGTGCAACTGTCAAGTAAAAATGGAATATGTATACATGGAAGTAGGCTAGGATAGATGGAAATAAAGAAAACGAAAAAGAAAAAGAAAATATTGTCAGAAAGTGGCAATACGTATAAAACAGGGAGTCAGACCTATTTTAGAGTTTAGAGTTGTACCTTCCCTTGGAAGTGTATTCCATGACACCTATGTAGTAGATACTTAACATGTGCCTCCCTTAAGTCGTTCCTTCCCTCTAATTTCCTAATTGAGTCCCTACCTAGGACCTAGTCACCTTTATGTCTCATGATCTTCCCTCTGCATAGACGGAAGGAAAAATAGGGACAGGACTCTAGAAGTGTTTAGTCAACATCTCAAAAAAGAAAGAAAATCTTGAAATGTCTAGGAAGTATCTGATACATATCTAGAAGTGTCCAAGAAGTGTCAGTGTCCAAAAGCATGTCCAATATGTGTATGAGGACTCTTTTAAACATCTCTGCTTCATAGTTCCTAGTGCTACAACACTAAAGTCATTACTAATGCTAGAATAATGCCGCCATCTGCACAAGAAGGAACTCAAAGGTTGATAAATTTATATACCTAATAAAGGATAAGGAATTAGAATCTTTTCCAGTTCACCTATCCCGTGTCGATTATCCATGTTCCATGAGGAACTTTTTATGGATTGTTGTACATTAAAAAGAAATAAGAGAGTTCAATTTCTTGTTAAACAAAAATGGACTATTCCAAGCATTCTCTATTCTCACACAAAAAGAAAAATGATATCCTGAATAGGTTGTCTGAAAAATAAAGGGTATACGCTATGTAGTCAAACAAGACTTAGGAAATACTTTGTCACTAATGTTAGTATGTTACATTGAACACTGAAAACTATTGTAGGCGTGAAATGAAGTCTAACAGACACAAAAATCAAATATAACCTAACTTATAAGTAATCCAGAAGAGACAAAACACAAACAAAACCTAACTCAAACACAAGTGATATTGAAAATTTGTAAATAAAAACTAGTATAGTTGGTGAAACTACAACCACTCCCAAGGGTTTTCATCACTTTCCAATTCTCAAAAATTAAACATTGGTTGTGGTTACGATTACTATCTAGTTAAGGAAATGTTCAAAATATTGACAAATTGGTCGTAGTTTCGCCAATTTATTCTGTTTCCGTGGCAATCAGACATCGAAATGGACTATCGTAACTCTTGAAACAGGCAGATCATTGGGTTTTTTTTTTACTTTTTCATGTACTATGTATTACACAGAGCATATTTTTTTGCACAGTTTTGTGTCTTTGAGTCTATATATTGTGGTTGCAAACTATAATGACTTAATTCATTAATTTCACCATTGAAAATTGACATCAAAATTTCCTTCAAAATGCCCATCGAAACAGTTCAGGGTCATTCACTCATAAATGATGAGACCCCACCACCCACATATCCAATATGAAATATCATTACATATTTGAATAGATCTACACTAGTAGATCATTCGGGTTACAATTTCACAAATTATTTCGTTAATCTCGCCGTCGAAATTCCAGGAACACATTTATCAAAATTTTTGTTGAAATTTGTCAAAATGTCTGTTTCTATGGCCACCAAAACGGCATTGAAATCTTACATTTTCTTCCTTGAGTTAAAGTATATCTCCAGGATGTAAAGGTTTTACATCACTTTCTTTGGCTGAGTGATGGGATGGGTACAACTACTGTACAACCTCTAGACAGGGCAGCATTGCAGAAATATCTTATTTCTAGACTCATCTGAAAACTAAACAAAAAACTTTTTATTTACCATGAATGGCATAAAAAACTGTAGACAGTCTCTTGATTTTTTATTGCAGCTTCTTTTCATTTCCCCTTCTAAGAAATATCTCTAAATTTAGGGAACTGCTGCCTGGTTTTGCAGCTTAGACTTTAGGCATGAGGTCAGTTTGCTGGTCAGACTGAGGCATCCCAACATCGTCCAGTTTATCGGAGCTGTAACTGAGAAGAGACCACTGATGCTAGTTACAGAATATCTACGAGGGGCAAGTGTCCATGTTTTTTTTTTTTTTGGGTCTAACATGCATTTAAAATGTCTTGTTAAAATTATATCTCAAACAATTGTGTATATTTTTTTTCTTTTACTAGGGAGATCTTCACGAGTATTTGAAAGGAAAAGGACCTCTGAGCCCATTGATAGCTACTAATTTCGCTCTAGACATTGCAAGGTAACTTCATGGAAATTTCAAATGTTTATTAAGAACTGTGTACTTTGGCAATAATCAAACAGAATAAACATATGGCTGAGAAGTTCATATCGACAGTAGATTCCTGGTAAGCAGTAAATGGCCAATGCACTAGTATGAGTTACTATTGCATTCTGTATGTAATGGGACCGGTTTATCAGTACCCCTACACTGATATTCTGCTGCAGTCTGCTTGCAAAGGGAAGCTAGCAGATTATCTCATGCCACATAGTCACCAACAACTAGATTGGAATCACAATTCCTCTATAATATGTTGAACACACACGACAACAATGGAGAAGGAAAACAACACTTTCATTCTCTCTGTTTCCAGTGGTACAAATTCTGCACTTCAGATTGACGGAATTTCCCTACCAAGACATTTGGAATCTGTCTATTAATATATTTATGACAGTAAAACAGGAGCATTTTCTCTGAGTAGTTGTACGGTGCATCATGTATGTAAATCTTACTAAATTCTGAATATAAAATGTTCTAAGAACTGGGTGTTGCTGATCCTAAAGGTTAATTATGGTACATGTAAAAGTGAAGTGGCAATTGGACTTGTGTCGTAGATCCATGCCAAATTCACCATCCATATCAGTCTTCAATTCTTTATACAACTAGACAATTCTCTGGAAGTTCCAAGATTGGACCACATTACACTTTGTTAGAATCGTTGCTTCGATTTCCCCCCATATACAGCTTTGAATCCGCTAAAAGTCTGCCACAGGTTTTTTTCAAGAATTTCTCATCTTCCAAATTCATAATTACTTTTCATATCAGGGGGATGGCTTATCTCCACAACGGACCTGATACCATCATTCATCGAGACCTAAAGCCAAGGTTAGTTACATTGCCACTTAACTTGTTGAGCCATTTAATGGTTCTATGAATTATCTATTGGCACAACTTGGTTCCCGTCTGCCCTCCATCTCGATGTAATTCTTTGTTTTAGCCCATCATTAATAAGGCTGGAAACCTTTTGTTGGTAGAATATCATAACTTGTGGATCACTTTCTTTCAAGTTGGTTATGGGAATTGAGTATCAGATATTGCACCATGCAGGAACATTCTTTTGGTAAATCCCGACGCTGACCATGTGAAGGTGGGTGACTTAGGACTCAGCAAGCTGATAAAAGTAGAAAAGGCTCATGATGTTTACAAAATGACCGGAGAAACAGGAAGCTGTAATTGTTAACTAACGGATTATTATAAGGATAAGGTTATCACCCCCTAACCTATTGCTTTTGGTTTTCTGAAGACCGATATATGGCTCCAGAAGTTTTTAAGCACCGCAAATATGATAAAAAAGTTGATGTTTTCTCTTTTGCGATGATATTGTACGAGGTAAGGTATCTTCTCTCCACAGAGTGATATTAGATTGATTGATCATTTGTAATTTGGTGAATGATTCAACATGTGCAGATGTTGGAAGGAGTGCCGCCACTGGCTGACTGTGAAGCTTATGAGGCTGCAAAGCATATGGCAAATGGACGACGGCCTACATTTTGTGCAAAGGGATACCTTCCAGAACTGAAAGAGCAAGTCCAGTTTTCATAGCAAAATATTCTTCGTATCGAATTTGATATATAGCTTTCTTGACACCCTTTTTTGCTTCATAGGCTGAATAAATGCGCCCTAGCTTCAGTAGTTTTGCACAGAAATTCTCAACAGGCACTATTTACAAATACGAACATGCAAGTTCTTTAAAGGTTCAACATAAAAAAATATCGATGTCCTATAATGCAACCTTTTTTTTTTTTTGGGGGGGGGGGGGGGGGGGCTAGTTAGGAGAGGCTATATAATTCAGAATGCCCTCCTACAAGCTCAATCAAAGATAAGGATACACAAAGATTCAAAACTGAATTTAAATTGGTGGTACTACTACCATTACAATTTAAATCATAAAGATATGTTTGGACAATGTCATCCCATGGTCTCGCATAACTATGAGGGGTGTATTGGTTTCCAAAACTATAATGCAACATTCTACATCATCATCATTATCATCTAAAGTCTCAATCCCAACCATGTTGTGTCGGCTAAATCATACCAGGATGGTCTACAATAGATAAAGCAACCTTCAACATGTAACAGTAAATATGATACCAGGATTTCCTTGTTGATTGAATTAGATATTAATATTAAATTGGCTTACCCTTGCAACTTTCACTTCATGTTCAAGTTTTATTTTAGGATAACATCATCTTTTTTTTTCCCAGAAAATAAGGTATCTATGTAGATATGTTAATTAAAACGGGTATCCGTGCATGGCACAAGCAAAAGAGGATACCCGTGTAATTATGGTTTAGCGAGGAGATATCTCGACAACCTCATTTGTTGTTGTTCAATTCTATATATCACCCTTTGACCTTAAGCTTGAGCCCTTATTGTTCGTGTTTGCAGATTCCACTTTTTATTTGAAATACATTAGCATTCTATTGCTATAGTAATGTCGAATTTCTGATGCCATCTATCAGCACCTTAGATATACATTTTTTCACTCATGACCTGCCGTCCATCCGCCCTTATGATAACTGTGTACTTTCCTCAGATTGACAGAGCTATGCTGGAACTCGGATTTGAACAAGAGACCTAATTTTCTTGACGTTATTGTGAAACTTGAAAAAATCAAGGGAACCCTTCCCCCAGATGTTGTCCGTGACATGTAACACAATGTTAAAGCTAAACGCAGCGTGCACTGTACATATTTGTTCGTGGTGCATAGAATGAGGATTTTGTCAAAGAAATCCACTGAAGTTTCGGTGGAGATATGTTGCTGAAAACCAGCTCTAACCAAAAGATTTATACATGAATTGTAATGCGGTGGTTTGATTCGGTTGCACCATTTTTTGTAATGAATATTATCACAAAAACATTGACTTGCCAATGATACAGCGTCATGACTTGGTTCAATAGATTTGTTGCTGCATATCTAAACACATATCAAGACCAATGTAACTGTAGCCTGATGTTACACTACCATTGTTTTTGCAAAGCTAAATTCTCTATTACGTGTCTCATTACACGTGTCTTTGTGTGAGCATTAATGTTTCTAAGAACTTTGATAATCGTTGATAGAGAACAATATATAACAAGTTTAGTCTGTTATCTTGTGGGTTAATTACATAAAAGACCCCAACTGTACCTTAGTTCTCAAATACATCACAGTATTTCATTTTCCTAAACAAGTGTCGGTCTTATAGATATGATAGTGACAAACATTTTAAATATATATCCTGTTCGTCCATGTTGGATAATGGTGTTTTTGCAGTTGGTGTAGTACTAAAGGTGTAAAAAAAATGATAAGGAAGAATGGATCACCATCATTCAAATTAATGTTTAAATAAATGAAAACATATAAGAATACTCAAATTGACTCCAACCAAGAGTAATTAAGAAATTGTGGCCAAAAGGGTGAGTAAGACAATCCTATTATGACCGATGAGACAGCTCGTGTCACATGATGTGAATATGTATTATTCATGTATTATAATTAGCTAACAAAATAAATTATTTTTGTCTGGACCAAGTTGCAGGTTAAAAGAAGTGGAAAAATATGATAAACAAATCTTATTGACAAATATGGAAGGCTTCAAAATGACTTCAGATATTTCAAATCGGTTTACAGGATTCTAGTCTAGATTGTGATCCTGACCGCTTCAGGATCTCAATTTTGATGAGAAGGGCTTCATCCATGTCACACACAAGAGAGTAAAGTATTACTCGTGTATGTCTGGATAGATGAAATTTTAGTACACAGAGCCATAGTGAAATGCTTGCACGAATTGGTAAGTTGATGGTATTCTTTTATATATTAATCATATTTTTGTTTGCAATATCTGTTGTTCCATTCAACTGAGTCTGTCTTGGTAAGAATTGGTTGTATTTGATCCCTAAGAAGTTTAGATACTGCTTATATCTAATGATGAAGTTTGTATCTTTGTAGGGTATGATCTTGTGTGGTATACCATACTAGTTTATGATATTATTCTTTAGGAACTTGATCGCTTGTTGAGTTGATGTGGTTGTTATGGAGACAACTTCCACCCCCTTGGTAAACTAGTTTACCAAAATGAAGTAGTGTTTATTTGATGTTTAGAATGATTTTTTCTAAAACATTGAACCCTCAAATATAGGAGGTCCAAGGAAAGGTTGTATGCTATAATTGAATAGATGGTGCATGTATGTACTTTCCATGCATTTGTTCGATTATGTAGAACCAAGGATTAATACAAAATATACAACAAGATGACTCCTAGAGGTAATGTCAAAAGTTAATTTCATTGT
Source organism: Alisma plantago-aquatica (assembly GCA_963693085.1). Classification (NCBI taxonomy): domain Eukaryota; kingdom Viridiplantae; phylum Streptophyta; class Magnoliopsida; order Alismatales; family Alismataceae; genus Alisma; species Alisma plantago-aquatica. The sequence continues at coordinate 1,246,139,895 of OY856411.1, forward strand.
GATTGTAGTGTTTTATATATAGCTAGAATCAACCTACAATCATACAAATATATATCTCTATGGTTGCATTCGCAAGGAGACGTCACTGATCATGTATTTAAGTAATTACTAGTAAATAAGACTAGTTTCATGCTACTTATTCTAATTTTCATGTTAGAATTGATTCCTAAATCACAAAGGCAAGAGAAAATGGAGTATGATATAGTTTAATTAACATTAAATAGGAAGACAAGCACCAAAGTTCACCTAAGAACAAAAATTCAAATTCAAACGTTCAAAATTTGTAATCTAATAGCTATTAGCTTGTAGATTCCATATGGTATCTCTTAGTTTCTCAACCCAACAGAAACACAAATTAACATAGGTTGGTATGATTCTCATCTATATTATTCTAGTGGATCTTCCATAGCAAATTTATAATCTAAAAGCCTATTTTTTTATCTACCATGCGTATGTTTAGAAGAAAAATAATTCTAATTCATAGATTTAGGAATTTAATGATCATCCAACCAAGAAATCTCTCTATAGCACTATGGTTATCAACTCTGAGAAGGAAAAAAATCCATGAATTAGAAAAGAGAGTATTAATTATTAAAATACATATTATGATATAAAAACATGAATTCAAGTTTTTATGTGACCCGATGCTAACTTACGATTGGTTACCTCGACAAAATAAAGATCATACAAGGAATTGTGGAGGATATTATGTTTTCCCACAAAAAAACATAAATTTAGGATGAATTAGAGTTAATAAAAAGATATAGGTATAAAACTCTTTTGGAGGAAGAACTTAGTCATTGGTTTGTCAGTTTGTAGAAATTCCGACCCGTTACACTTGATTCACCTTCCTGTATTTCCTTCTCTTTCTCTCCACACCCCTTCTCATTGTTTCCCTATCCCTCTTAGGACAAGGGATAGACGACTTCTCTACAAATACCAAGAATCCACTAAACTTGAAGTAAACTAATGACGAAAAGTCTCCCTTAATAAAAAGATGACCAAAAGTCCTCCGTTAACATGTCAGTTATTTATACCGCTTGATCAAAAAATCAACAACAGAACGTGACAGTGTCACGTAAGTGACATGGTGTGTTGTACATGTGTACGCACTGTATAGATAAAAACTAACTACTTAACAAACTGTGCTGGAGGACTCATGCAGTGTGTGGAAATTTAACTTGTAGTTTTTGGGGCCTAGAAAACAACTTATTGGATACTTTACATGGTATTTTGTATGTCGTAAAAAAACTTGTGCATAGTTTGGTTCAGGAAACATGATGTATCGCTTGGGAAACATAGTGTGTCGCTTAGGAAAGTTGTCATGTCACTTTCCATTGATGTATTTCTTCTCATTCAAATGGATGCCATGGAGAATATGACTACTGACATAGAAGTGCCTGACACAACATGTCAATATGAAAATGAAGCATGCCATTAGCTGTTGGTGCTATTATGAAGTTACTAACTTGAAACAAATTCTATCATTGTAACAAAATGTGTCACCGAGTGAGACATCTCATGTCACCAAATTGATATCTTGCATCACTGCATATTAAGCTTGTTTTTACTTGCTAATTTGGGTCACACCTTGTCTCTTCAATGATGCACTATTTCATCTTGAATCTCATCAAGTCACTTTATTTTTGGACTTCATCAAGCCCATCACAATCAATTTGGCATTTGATCTCCTTCGATGTTAAGTGTTTGACACATGCATAAAAAGTATCGCGTGAGTATTAAATGTGATAAATGCATAGTGTAATCTTAATACCATATAAAATCGGAAAATCAATAAGATAATTGTTTGAATATGGACATAAAAACATGTTATAAAATCTTCTTATCAATACCTACCATGTCATGCTCCTAGGAATTTTTGACACATCATAGAAGGGTTTGGTTGTATAATATTTTGTACAGGTGTCCCTCTCCTAGGAATTTTTGCACATATATTTTCATTTTAAGAATTTTTTTATCCTTTATGTCATAGAATTTTGAGAATATTGATTCTCTAGAAATGCTTTGGTGATGTAAAAGTAACATTTTTCTTGTTATGAAAACTATCTATGACAATGCAATAAAAGGTTGAGATAAAGTTTCAATTTTGAACATAAGCTTTTATGGCCCTTAATGTTGATTTATGAATGTATTATTTCTAGTGCTTCGGTGAATGAGTTTTGTTCCCAGTTCATTATGTTTAAAAGTATTTGATCTAAGTTCATACAGAGGGAGAATGGATGATCCATATCGGGCATTATATTATAATATTGGGTTCTCGACCATATTTTGACTTGAGAATTGATAAGGAGTGAGTCTATGTAGGTTTATAATAATTTGGGTCATTTTTTCTTATATACTTAGGGACTTAGAATGCAAGCTCTGTATTTGATCAGATTATTGGTGGCACTAGATTCCAACCTTTTTTCCAAGATTAGTGTATCTATGTGAGGGTCTAGTATGACAACTCTTATCCCAACTACCTCACAATGGATGGCTCAACTAAGGAAGGCCATTCCTGTGTCTAGTTCTACATGATGAAAATATCACTAACACTGATAATGCTAATGTCTTCAATGAGGAAGTTGTAATCATGTGATGGTTTTTGGAGAGTAGAAAATATTTTGGATGATCAGACAAGTCTTGCATTTTAACTACATTCACTAAGAGATATGTGATTTCAATCTTTGCATCACTCGATCAAGACATGTCGATCAGATAGGTAGCAGAGTAAGTCATGTCGCACAATTAGCTGAAGTGAGTAGGCCATTACCTAGTTTTGCAACTTTCTAGTGGTATGCATCAATATCAAGAAATATTTTTCAATCATTTTTTATGTGATATGGTTTGACTAAGGAATCATAGATTGTATAAAAATACCTAACCAAGTTTTTAATCTTTGAAGTCTTAGGCCCTCTTTTGTTATATATTTAAATATCATACATGGGGTACTCTACCTGTGGGAACATGGGCAACCCAATTGTTATCCTATTCAAAACAAAGCTTTGTACCCTACTTTCAATCCTATTCCTGTTTGGACATATTTTGGAGTGAGATAGTAATGGAACACGATTCCAACCAAAATGGGCTTTTAGATTAAAAAAATCGTTGGATTAATTTTTTCTTATTCTCTCCTTTTTCTAAATTTAGACATGCTATTACAATTTAAAACAAAATTGACATATATTATTGTGGGTTATATGTATGATTTATAAAAAAAAAGTTGTATCAAATAATATACAAAAATATTTTGTTAAAATCTGGTTGTACTTGTACTAGAACATTCTGCTACTATATGATAGTTATTTCAGTTAACTATAATCAATTATATCTAACAACAATAACCATTTATTTTCTAAACTTAGACTCTAAATAATGGCCACTCAATATAACAAAATTGTGCAAAATTAGTCCTCAATTAGGGGTGAGTACATTATGGTCAATAATATGTCAAGTAGGATTCCCATTGACAACTTCCATGTTATGATATTTAAAAACATTATAATAAAGTCCATAGATATTGGTAGAAAGCAAATAATAGAAGCATCATAACACGTAAGACAAAGTTTTCATAAACTAGATCATACATTCGAATGTCTTGTACAAAAACTCTCCAGCCATTGTGAAATATAGAAGTTCAACAAATATAAATAATCAGTGTGATGATGAATCCATAATCATATGTAAGCCCTTCACCTAGTTAATCTTCTTAACAAATTCATGGTTTTTTATTGATATCACCAGTATACAAGTTCAAATACTAGGTTCAAAATGTCCCTTAAATTCACCACTAATGCCAAACAATATTGTAGTCATCACTTTGAAAATTAATTTTGGATTCCAGGATATTCCATAGATGAAACAAGATCTTTTGCCAATGAAAAAGCATGTACATCTAGTTTCCTTACATAAGAAAGACACATGTTACATTATTATTACTAGATTTAGGTATATTATTGGGTACTTGTATATTATAAATGTGCACCATGACATATATAATACAACTCTCATGGTCTTCCACTTAATACTCTGAAGTCATATTTATCATCATTGTCCACGTTCACCTTTAAAGCTACTACTTTCCAGGATCACAATGACAACCGTGATTTGCGTCCAATGAATCCATTTAATAATGAATTATTTAATAAGTTTAGTTCATAACAACAAAGAATTACTTGTAAAGAACTAGTACTTTCTTTTAATTCCCTTCTAGATTTAATAATATATACAATAAAAAATTATATGAGTTTGGCAATATCCTCAAGTGATAGTGATAAACTAGCAAGTATTGCATTCCTCCTCTACGGAACTACAACTATTAGTGAGAAGGTTTAACCTTTTGTCTGGGTAGCTTTACCTGAGTTGTAACTTATTTATTTCATCTAGTAATTAGGTTGTGTCTATTTTTATAGATGAAACACAGTCACATCAAGTTGATCAATTATTTTTTCATGCTATGCAAAAGCCAATCGGTAAACCATCACATCACTCAATGCATGTAATTTTTTCAAATTATGGTGCATGTGGTGGACTTGGGCCGTCGTCGTACACTTGTGGCATTAAACCTATACCACAACTATAATATAAAATATGCAAATTATTGTCCTTGTATCTCTCATTGACAACATCAATAGAATCCACGTAAACATGTATGGTGCAATACAATCCACATTGACACACAAGCATTCTAGCATCTACAATATGAGCCTATAATAACATATAAAACTTTAAATGGAAAAAATGTGCTCATCTAACTCAAAATATTGAGTGATTATGTTGGATATGTTGCATCAGCCACCTCTAAGATTCAGGAAACCTACTTTGACAAACAAATAAGTATACAACCTATTTGAAACCAAAATCTCATTATTTATCATGTTTCTCAATACAATCAACATATCACCATTTCATACATGCATGCAACTTATACAAACTAAAATTTTCACTAAATAATTTTCTCACATAGGTGGGTCTACTATTATACATTTCAAATCGTGGCACTTTTGAGAAATATACCTCAAGATTTATTCATGAAAAGATGTTCAATTGGTCAATGCATGAAAAACAACAATTATGTTATCAGTGTTAGTGTTAGGAATATATTATACCTAGTAGTAGAAATAAAAAGTGGTCTAGACAGTGTCGTAAAGGTAAGTTTTAAACATGAATAAGGCAAACATAACAATAAACATTTTGACTAACCAATTTTACCATTTTTGTATCTGAATTTGGCACAAAGAAGATATTAGTGGGTAGTAGCATAAAATCAAGCAGTCAACATGGACAAGGTAAATGGATTGTGCCTAATAGATAAATGCCAAGGTATAAAATACGTATATATAGGCTGAACAATACCCAAGCTACATAAACTAAACACATAAGTAGTGAAGTATGCAAAACGTACACATCATAGGTAGTAGAGGGATATAATATTGGAACCGATTTTATATACATGAAATAGTAAAAGTTGATTACATAACAACATTGGCTAAAACATTTAACCATCTCTATAACAAAACATGGAATTGAGAACATATGATAATGGCACTAGCATGAAAGAAATAAGCACGCATTTCTAAGGTAAATTGATTGTGCGTCATATGTTCAGTAGGGTACACTATAAGTATAAATAGGCTAAACGCTACCCAAGCTACATAAACTAGAGATACAAAAAGTTAAATCTTACATAATATAGGCATCATATCTAGTAGAGTGAGTTTACATATAGACATCACTGACATCATATGTCATAACAAGCTTGACTAACCAATTTAATCATATGTATAACTAAACTTGACACTTAGAACATATAATAAGGGTGTTAGAATTAAAGAAAGTAGCCTACACATACAAGATAAATTGATTGTGCCTAAGTCAATTTATAATAGGGTACATAATAGGTCTACATACGCTAAACATTACCCAAGCTACATAAACTAGAGACAAAAGTAGTGAAGCATGTAAAATTTATACATCATAGCTAGTTATCATATCGACAATTAGTTAAAATAAAAATATAAATGAGATATTGATGATATAATAACCTTGACATCTAATAAAAGCACCTCCCGATTTCCAAAAAAACAACCTTGACATCTTAGATAATAGAAGTATAATATAATACTAATGTGATAAAAAAATGAATATAAAAGATATAGTAACCAATGATCTTACCAATAAACATGACAAATGGTGTTTGTTGAGCTTTAGAATTAGCAAGTAGAGACTGTGGGGAAAAGATGTGAAAATAGGACCACCAAAACAAAAAACGAGCCAAAACTAGTTGATTATTGTATTTTACTTTTGAAATTTATTTGAATGGTGAATGTGTGCACATTTATTCTCCACAATATCCACCTTCTAAATATTAAGTTTGGTTGTCACTATTTGTCATATCACTTAAAAAATAGGTAAATTGGTATATAATAGGTTTAAACATGTTAAACACTACCTAAGATATATGAACCCTGACAAATATAATAGGAATATGACGTGACAAATAATAAAGCAAGACATATGACCAATATGAATTCACCATTAGTAAAAAGATATGCAAACTAGTGGACTAATCTTTCCATGTGATCATTATATATATTCATAGTGAAAATGATCCACTTGATTGTGAATATTTTGTCATTGATACTGATGGTTACTATAATGTAGGTATATATTGTGAAAAAAGACATGCACATATTCAAATCAAAATCAACACCAGAAAGATGCACACACTAGTGAACTAATTTTCCCAAGGATGATCGTTGTGTATCTACACACGGATCACACTATGGAAAACAATCCACTTTCCTATGTACCTTTTGGTGTTGATGTTGATGGTTACAGTAATACAAGTACAATTGTGGCGAAAAGACTTGTGAGCATTCTCTATCAATATCAATACCAAAAATATGCACAAACTAGTGGACTAATCTTCATAGGTCATCATTTTGTTGATTACAATATGATAACTAGTCCACTTGCTTGTATACCTTTTGGTGCTAATTACAATGGTGACTGAAATGCAAGGAATGGACAGACTAGTTAAAGAAAGCAAATAACTAGTTAGACAAATAGAAATTTAGTTAGTTGCATGTCTAAGCCACACAAAGAAAGAGATATATATGACCATGTGTATGAATAGATTTGATCTGAATCACGATCCATCTCTAGGTTGTATTACGTGGCCACATTATTTTTTTGACATAAAAATGACATGACCAAATACGTTAAGGAGATGAATTTACCAAATAAAATAAACCTCACAAAGTATGAGATAAGAAACGTATTTTGGCAAAAACTTGAGACAAAATCAGTGATGTTTGTAAACTGTAGGCATCACGTCTACATAGAAAACTTATTGGGAATATGAGAAGCCAAGGACTTGACCAACTATGATAAACACAATTAGTAGTAAACTGAGGGCGCCTAACTTGATAGTCCGTGGACACAATTTCCTAACCACATATTCAGACAATGTCTCCAACACAAACATCTGGCCAACACAAAATTAAACCAATCTCAACTTTATATTTGTTTTAGGATATTTTCTCAGAAAAAGTGTGAACATTTTGGACGCAACAAAAACTAAATGGATCAGCATTCGGACCAAATGGGTTATATGGAACTCTTGGTTTTGATGTTACCCATAATAATAGAGCAACATACTTCATATATAAAATTGCAAAATTTATATAAATATTGCAAAATTAGTGATTATCAATATATGGAGGTCGTGATGAAGATCTGATAAGAAAATAAAGTCCATAAAAATTGCTGATGAGATTGATAGTTCCCTATTAATATATAATGTACGTAACAGGGTGGGCATCATACAACCGTAACGAAACGGAATACAAAAAATATGATAATGACGACACAACCCTCATAAAACCTGATACATTTAGTGTAATAATGTGGAAATTAAGAAAGGGAATGGAATGAATTGAGATGTAAAGAATTAAGTAGATATAAATAACGGAACGAGGCAATGTGTAAATGAGTTTCGTTATTTGAAACTAAAATAAAATAAATATGTATCGTCAATACAACCCTAAATTTAATGTATCAGTAAAGTGGGTAACATGGTGGATTCACATCAAATCTACCACATTAGTAAGCCAATATTTTCCTTAAAACAAGGTTCTGTTGGTGACATGTTATCCACCAAGTATTAATTTATCACAAAAAATATATCATTGATAAACACATATAATTTCATAGTACACATCACCTTGTCTGTATAAATAAAAGCATATCATTGATATATACGTATCAAATCTCAATACATAACAATACATGCTTCGGCCGGAGTGGGTTCTCTCGGTCATAAAAAAAAACATGTAAAAGTCTAATTACATAAACTTGTGTATCGATATATAGAAAACCAAATGTATAAAATGATTGCATAGGAAGTTGAGACGCACAACTCCAAACATTGACGTTGTCTTGATGTTTTTATGGGAACTAGAGTCTATAGAATAATAACCCCTAGTGACCTTAATAAGACATCCCTAAAACTGAGTAGAACACCCAAGAAAACAAAATTGAGAAACTATGTGAGGTTCATTAACTAAATTTTCCACATTAATATATTTTGGAACTATAGATATCATAGCTAGTACAATAAAATCACACTGGCACTAGGTTTAGACACACACAAAAAAACACTGAGATTAGATTATAAAATTTCTCAACTAATCGGTTTAACGAAATGTTCTTTAAAGTTTTCCAGAGGTAAAATATAATTTTTTTTTAGGAAAGGTTATGTCGTGTATTGATAGCACATCAAGCAAGCGAAACTTGCTTATGTGAAAAACTTACAGAATGTTAGAAATGTAACTGATAGTTGAAAACTGAAAAATGCATGCAGATTAAAAAAAGAAATGTTTTGATAATGAGGGGGAAGCACCCCTTAAAAAGCCTCTAGATGTTATGAAGATGATGAACCCTAGTTGTTAAAAAAAAGAACATCCGCCTGAAGGAGAAATCATAGTTGTTGTTGAACCAAACTGACGCCAGTCTCATCGTCCACCATGGCTTTGAGATCACACAGAAAAGCAGCTTCAGATTCTCCCTCCTCAGATTCATCCAGTCCCCCATCTGCTAGGTTACCTGCATTTTGTTAGAATGTAAAGATCGACATCTATTTGTGATATAATATTTTGGGTCAGATTCTTTTTGTTGTTGAAAATTCTATTGTTTCTTTCTTTCCATAGATTCCAACTGATTGTGGTGAATAAATCACTGCTTTTGAAATTTTTATAAAGTCTATTTGGTGTTGTTTGTAAGGGAAAAATGGCTTCCTTGAGGTCAGGAAGGCAGTTTCTTGTAAAATGTTGGAAGATATTTTGAGAGAGATGACATTTGAAGAAGATGTGGTCAACCGAGTCATTGCTTTTTTCGCATAGTGAGCATCTGAAAGGGTCGATGAAACCCTTTTTTGTAATATTTTCACCTGAGAGAAGTTTGTTATGTAGCAGACGCCAAAGGAATGTTTTGTATTTTTGAGGCCATTTCTGTTTCCATATCTTTGATGATGATGGGAAAAGACCTCTGTAGGAGAGGTAGGTGTAGGCATGTTTAACCGAATATTTGTTGTCCCATTTCCAGGTGATAGTATTTGAGGTGTTATTTTCCAGGGAGAGAGTGAGATGTCTGAAATCGTTTTGACTGATCTGAGATAGAATACATCTTTTAAGGAAATTTTATCTATTACTGGTGATAAGTGGTAGAGCTTTGTTAATCTTTATGTTGAGGAGTTTATTTGGAATAGACCAATTTGGTCGAAGATTTATTATCGAGTTGTTTTCGAACCAAGGGTCAAACCAAAAGGAGATATATTTGTGCGAGTGAGGTGGAGTGTTGATGAGTTGTGTTATCGTGTGGGTGTTTTTGTTGATAAATTTCCAAAGTGGGGATGCTATTTTTTGGGGGGTTTTGTGCCAGGGTGGAGAACATTGATAATATTTGCATTTGATGAGTTGGGTCCAGATTTTTTGTTTGTTTTGAAGCAGACTATCAATGATTTTTGCTATAAGGCAGAGTGAGTGTGTTTCAATATTGATGATTCCCCAACCACCTTGATCGAGAGGAGCTGATATGGTTTTCCAGTTTACAAGATGGTAGTGTTTCCCTGGTCTATCCACCTTGTGGTAGTTGTTCCACAGAAAATTTCTTCTGATTTTTTCTAAGATGGATTTTGTTTTTGAGGGCAGGGGAATGCAGCTCAGGAAGTGGGTAGTAATAGGAGTGATGACATTGTTTAGAAGGGTAAGTCTACCCGAAAGGTTAAGGAGCTTATTTGTCCAGTTTGTGAGTTTTGTGTTTATTTTTGTTATGATGGGGGTCCATATAGCATTTGTAATGTTGTATGGAGTGATGGGGAGCCCCAGATATTTGACAGGGAAAGCCTCTGTCTTGCAATTTAAGAGGTCTCTAAAGTGCTCCAAAGTGGATTGATTTATGTTAACCCCAAAGATGGAAGATTTTTGCATATTTATTTTTAGCCCAGAGATATATGAAAAGATGCCAATGACCCTGAAGATATTTTGAAGGGAGGATTCATATGGGGAGGAGAAGATAATGGTATCAATTGCAAATTGGATGATATTCTCCTTGCATTCATCAGGAGAAATGATAAGGCCATTTTGTTTGCCCAAATGGATCATGCGGGAGAGAATAGTAGTCAGGATGATGAACAAGTAGGGAGAGAGAGGGTCCCCTTGTCTAAGTCCATTTGAGTTATGGAAATAACCAAAAGGAACACTATTAATGATAGTAGAGAAATGGTTTGTTGATATGCAAGCATGGATCCAAGTAACCCATATGTCGGGAAAACCAAAACCCTTGAGAGTTTTTAAAAGACATTGCCAGTTAATAAAGTCAAAGGCTTTTTCAAAATCAAGTTTGATGGCTAGAAGGGGGGTTTTGTTTTTGTGGCAAAGATGGATCGTTTCATTTACCATCAGGAAGGCATCTTGAATACTTCTATTTTTTAGGAAGGCAGTTTGATTAAGAGGGATGATGTCCTCCAAGTGCGGTTTAATCCTGTTTGCTAGAGTTTTAGCAATGATTTTATATGAGGTGTTTATGAGGTTGATGGGTCGGAAGTGGGATATGTTTTCGGGTTGACTATTTTTTTAAATCAGGGTGATGAAAGTTTTATTTATGAATTTGATGATGTTATGTGGGTTTGTACTAGAGTGGAAAGCAGACAGAAAAGCTATGAAATCATTTTTATAGTGGTCCCAATTTGCCAAGTAGAATTCCACGTTAAGTCCATCAGGTCCAGGAGATTTATTTTTACCAAGATCAATGATAGCGGTTTGTAATTCTTCGAGGGAGAAGGATTTGATGAGTTCATGAGGATTTTTTATGTTTTGATGACAAATTGTATTCCATGATAAGTTATTGAGACATATGGGATTGTGGTTGTTATTGAAGATATTTTTAAAATGAATATTTATGTGGGTTATGATGGCTTGTTTATGAGATGTGAGTCTGTCGTTTATAGTTAAATGGGTTATGGCATTTTGTCGAAAGTTTTGGTACAAGTTTTGTGAAAGAATTTTGTGTTTTTATCCCCTTCTTTAGCCCAAGTGATTTTTGCCCTTTGTCTCCATCTTGTGTCTATATAGTTGTTTATGTGGTAGTTCTGCTTTGATGGTAAGGACAAGAGCAGGGTCAGCATTTGGGTCCTTGTCCACAAAGAGGAACTGCTCTTCAAGATTTTTTTGTTGTTCAAATAAGTTTATAGGGTTTTGTAGTTTCCATTTTTTGATATGATTTTTGATATTTTTTGTGTTGTTTTGAATATGAAGACCAATGTTTGTTGTTTGTGAGTCGGAAAGAAACCAAGCTTCTAGACAGGATCTAGAGAAGTTTTCTATGGAGAGCCAACTTTTTTCAAATTTGAAAGGGTGTGTGCCCCACGAGGTGGAAGATGTTTCAAGGATTAGAGGGAAGTGGTCAGATATGGTTCGATGGGAGATATAGACTGAAGAGAGAGGATGTTTATCTTCCCAAAGGTTTGTGCAAATGAAATGGTCAAGTCTGGCATAAGTCTGGTTTCTAGACCAGGTGTATAGAGTGTTTGTGGGAATGATGTCGATTAAAGAGTGGTTTGTAAGCATATGACATAATTTTTTATCAGCTGCTGACATCGATTGTGTGGAGAGATTTGGATTGATCCTATCTGAGATTTGGGTGATCAGATTAAAATCTCCACCCAAAACCCAGGGAGTCATGTGTAAATTTGTAATGAGGTGGTTTAGTTCCTCAAGGTAGAGGGATTTGTTGTATCCAGGTTCCCCATAGATACCTGAGAATGACCAGAGATATCCATCGGAAAGGTTTTTTAATTCAATGGTTATGGAGAAGTTAAGGATGGATGTGTTTTGTGAAACTAGAGTCTGGTTGTTAAAACCAACAATGATGCCACCTTTGAAACCCTCAGGAGGTAATTGGATCCAGTTTGTGATTCTATTATCTCCAATAGTTTTGACAGTAAAAGGTGAAAGAAAGGTTTTAGTTTCTTGAATGGTAATAAGATCGATTTTGTTTTTGTATATATGATAGCATATTTTTTTTCTTCTTAGGAGGTTTGCAGCTCCACATATATTCCAAGAAGAAAATTTCATATTGAAAAACTAGGGATGATGAGTGCAAAAGGGCAAATTAGATGGTCGTAGTTTTGGTGCCAGCAGGAGCGGGTCTTTTCTTTGTCCATCCCATAAAGGTTTCTAGGTTGTTTAGAACTTTATGGGCATCGTCATCATCTTCAAGTTGAACACCTATCTTGTTTGCAAAGGATATAAAGATTTTTATGTTTGACCAAGAAGCTAAATCCTTGATAGAATCTAAGTCTTTATTTTTGTCTTGATAAGTTGGAGTAGATGATAAAGAGGTGGCAGTAAAAAATTTACTAAAAGAGCAGGGAGAAGTATGTGGAGAAGTACCTTTCTTTGCTCTGTTGATGATGATAGAACCTTTTGGGTCTTGGTGATTTGGCTGCATGATCTTCTGGAGGTAGCAGGAAGTGGGCCTTTGTTGTGGGCTCTCCTGCTCCGAACTCTGCAATGAATTATCATCCTTGAGCTGAGATGAGGCTTGGTTTTTTTAAGTTTGGTGGATTTTGTTTTGGGTTGGGCAGCTTTCCTTAGTAGATGAAGGAGATGGAACATTGGAGCTTCTAGGTTTGTACTTGTGAACATGGAGAGAAGGTTCAGGAGATTTGGTTCTTTTTTTCTTGGAAGGAGATAAGAGTTTTCGGAGTGGTTTGGGTTTTTCCGGATCCATACATAGTTTCAGACGTTTGAAGCCCTGGAATGCAAGGAAGATAATTTATCCTTATTTGGGCTAAACCATGATGGTGATTGTGTTGTGAGGTCAGAAAAGGCAGTGATGTTAATGGCAGGATGTTCAGCAACAAGTTTTAGATGGTAGATGGATTCGCCAATTCTTATATTGATGGATGGAGGGAGAGAGATGGCAGCTTTAATAGAGAAGAGACAGTATGCTTTGATGTATTGAGATGGGTGTAAGGTTTCGGGGCTGATGTATTGTAGAGTAGCCCCTATAGAGTGTGCAATGCCGAAAGATCTCTATTTCCCAAAGATGAGGAGGGAGATTTGAAATGGTGACCCAGTCAGAGCCACCAGCAGGGGCAGGGAATGATTCAAAATCGACATACCATTTTGATAGTCTGGCCATGATGAAGCTTGAACCACAAGTTATGGTGAGAACTTGGTTGAAGAGGTGATTTATCTTTGTACCTTCTGGGACGGTATAGATGAGCTGGGTGGGGGAGAAAATTTTTGGTTTAAGGATGGTGTGACCAGTAAGGAGAAGGGCTAAGGCGCGGGTAATGTCAAGGCCATTTATGGGGTTATTGTCCAGGTTGTTTTCAACAGATACAAGAATACTTCTAAGGGTGAAGACCTTGAGAAGACGCATTGAGTTTGCTGGAAGGTCAAGGGCGATCGCATATTCCAGGTGGTCAGGGACCTTCATGTTTGGTGAGGTAGAATGATGGTTTACGTTGTGAGTTTGTGAAGGGGTTAGAGGAGGAGGGTTTTTGGATTGTGGTTTGTGCTTTGTGGCAGATAGGTTCTTTGGCTTGTGAAAGGGTTTAGATATAGGAGGAGTCTAGGAGTTTGTGTTCGGTTGGCGTGAAAGGGTATCGTCTGCATGTTCAGGCGGGAGATTTGCGAGACATGCAAAGGAGTTTTTTGAATGGTAATGATGTTGTGGGTGGTATGTGTTGTGCCAGAGATCTGAAAAGGGCTTTTTTGGGACAGTGAAGGTTTTTTGAAAAGGCGAGATTTTGATCGACGAGAGTGCATGGAGGAGGAGGAGGGATCTGCATGGTTTTTGTCCTGGTTTGGGAGGAGGCGAGTTTTACAGAACCTTTTTATGTGCCCTACCTGGTGGCAGCCAAAACATATGCGGCGAGAAAAACATCTGGATGTTGAGTGGTTGTTTTGGTGGCAAAGAGAACAGAGCAGAGCTCTAAAAGGTCTTTTGGGGGGGACCGGAGTCCAGATATAGGCGGTGGGGGTTTTGTCTAGGATCTTGTTTATGAGGAGGGATGATTTTGCATGGCCCAGGATAGGAAAAGTAGAGTTTAGGCGAAGAGTGTCCTTTGGGATGATATCCTCAACCAGGGAGGGTCGAGGAATTAGGGTTTTATATAAAGATGACATATTGGGCTTATATTTTTTTTCCTTAAAAGATGGGGAGGAGAAAAGCTTGTACCTTTCAGTGATAGAACTTTGTTGTTGATCCAAAGGTGATGTGATTGCATCATCGTCATCCTCAGAGCCTGAAGAGATGGAGATAGGCCATGTTTTTGCTCCCATGGGGGGTTGGTATTCATCTCAGATGAAGAGTTGATCCGCCGAGTTGGAAGATGAAGAGTTGTCTTGATCATGTTTTTTATAGAGATAGGCTAGCTCTGGAGGAGAGTCGTGGATGAAGTCACACACCCAGGCACGGAAAGTGTGATTTTCCATCGGCTGTAAGAACATCGACCACTCAGGCTTTAGATTCAGTTCTTCGTGCATGTCGCTCCAGCCTTCCGATATGAGGAGTAAGGGAGTTTTTTTCCCCAAGATGGATTTGTGGGGGTTGACCTTGTGACCTTCACTTGGAAGGAGCGGTGATTGATGTTAATCATACTGGTACCAGGAGAAATGTCGAACTTGTGGTAGATCCAAGCTTGAGGTAAAGGGATGCTCGTAGAGTAGGATGGGTTAGCGAGGGGGATTTCTATGAAGGAGAAACGGGAGTCCATGTTGACTGGAGATGATGGAGATTTTCTGTATCCGCTTGATACCAAGGGTTTTTGCTTCTTTAGAGCTCGGCGGAAGGATGAAGTCTTGCCGAATTTATGCATGCAAGGTGTTTTTATGCATGAGGCGAGGGTGAGCACGCCTCCGGTTCTCATGGTGTTATCGGATCGTTTGATGGGTCTTTATTGCTGATTTCTGAGCCAACTGTTGTGCTAATTTGATCTAACTGCCAAAGGTGTTCTTGGGAAGGAGTGTTGTAGCCGGAAGGGAGAATAGAAATTTTATTTTTGAAATGGGATTTTTGTATGAGGAAGATTTTGCTGAGTTGGTGAGCAGCAAGAGGGTAGAGGAAGTGATCTATAAAGATGTAAAAGGTGTAATCAATGAGATGTCATCTACATGTATCTAAAAGCCGTTTGTGATACCCGAGGTGAGTTGCAAAGGGTGTTGAAATACTTGGAATTTATTTCAGGCAGATGTGGGTAATGAAGAGGCCTATTCTGGAGCAGGGTACCGGCGGCGGTACTTTGAGGAGGTAGGAGATGAAAGCACACAGTCGAAATCGCAGGAGAGCTAAATCAGAAATATAAGCGGAGGCGAGAATATAATCAAACCAGCAAAACCCTAATGCAAGCTTGAAAGGACATGAGTCAGGCAAGGATCAAGCATACAGAGGAAAGGGTCGCGAAGAGGTATGATGACAGCCACTGCCAACAGCAGAGAGATGGTCGAGGGATGGAGTTACCTGAGAAAATTAGTTTGTAGATGAATGGGGAGAATCAGACGCCGGTAAAGTGAGGATGATCGTCGCCACCACAAGGCCGAGCAGGAGCTAGATGCGGAGGGAGCGCTCCGGGTGTGGTAGGTGGCACCAAGCAGAGATGGCGCTGGACCAAAGAGATTTCTAGAGAGAAGTTGGAGCTTTCTCCCTCTAACCTATCATTGCACCCCTTCGTCTATAATATCACCTTAAACTAGTGGTAAAATATAATAGGGGTAGCATCCTCAAAGTAAATAGTAAGAATGGCCAAAGTCGAGACTATTCTTAATTTCATAAACATCGATGTACATAATAGGCCTACATAGGCGACCATTACCAAAGATGGCCAATCCATGAGCAAAGATCGAAGCAGATTTCTAACCAAATATGACACTTAAAATAGTCAAGCCAATAAATGGCGTGTTGACGTAAACTGCAATTAGAAGTAGTGAGATTTGAAAAATGTAGAAACCATAGATAGTACAAGCAGTTCATACCGGCACTAAGTTCATATGCAAATGACTCTGAGATCAATTAATAACGAATCGAACCATATATGTAACACAAATTGGCATTGGAAACTTATTATAAGGGTAGTAGAATGAAAACAAGAAATAAACATGAACAATATAAAGAACTCTTTCTTCAATTGATAAGTACCAATCTATAAAATAGGTCTTACGAGTCTAAACATTAATCAAGATACTCAACCATGAACAATATGACTGGATAATGACCTTACCAAATGTGATAAATCTAAGAAACAAAGATAAGAAAAATAGGATGACATAAACTAGCTAAAAATGGAACTAGTGAAGTGTGCAAAATGTAGACATCAAAGCTAGTATAAGGAAATGATATTTGCTCATAGCTTAGATACAAACAACATGGGAATTAGGTTACATAACAAGATTGACATCATAGCTAGTAGGAGGAAATCATATTTCCATCATGACAAGAAAATGGACTGACTAAGTATAGTAAACCTTATACTATAACTGAATAAGTCATAGACACAATTCACTAATCCACAAATTCAATGCAATTTGTCCACAAATTGCAAAATTTAGCAAGAATTGTATAAAAGTAACCTTAAATATGTATGGTTTTAGGATATGTTTAGATAGAATATGTATGTAACATAACTAAAAACCACTAGTGAGAATTTCTTATACATGTTTGTGTGGTTATATCAACAATATGGGTATACAAGAAACCTTAAAGATGAAGAAATAAATAATTTCAACAATATCTTCACCATGAAAACCTGAAAAGGATCATCAAGTAGACCAAATGGGTTATAAGAATCACTTGGTTTTAATTTCCAAACGTAATACCCAAAGATTATAGCATTGTACCTTATTATATAAAAATTACAAAACTAGTGGAAATCAGTTAATGGGGGTCATGATGAAGTTTTGCTAGGAAAAAACTTCATATGGATGAAGTTGTGCAAAGCAAATAACCATCATACAAGATAGTGGAAAGGTTATTAGAACCATAAGATACATAATAAGGTGGATATAATAAAATCCTAATAATATCTAATACAAAGAAATAGGGTATTGATAACACAACCATAATAAACCTAATACATCTATTGTAATAAAACATAAATAAAGAAAGAGCATGAAATGAACTAAGATTTCAGTATTGGGGTAAGGTGAACAGATACAAAGATGTGTAGAAATAAAGTGGGAATCATTATATGTCTCATATCAAATTTGCCACATTCTAGTAAAAAGATTTTATTGGTCACGTCATATCCAAATAAGTTTGAAATATGAAAATCATCCCAAGACAATAAACAAGGAATGCCATGATCAAACCAGTGCCATTCTGATGGAATAAACTACCACAACAACTCCATCATGAATTCGAAAAACCTAAACCAAGTCAATACCATTTTACGGATCACATAACCACAACAACTGTACTAAAAAAGAAAATATTTAGTGGATTGACTTTACAATAAATCATAACTTATGAATTGGAAAAATGTGTGTAATGTTTATGCATAACAAGAACTAAAATAAAAATGTGCACCTCATTACATTGAGTTTAACCTAGATCGTGTATAGGAAAGAAGAACATGTATAACATCATTACAGATAGATAGTGGTGCACAATAAGAAAGCATTATAAAAGTAAACCAATGTGATGTAACAAAAATTTACAAAAGCACATATAAAAGGAAGAGGAAATTCTCATCGGTATACCAACACCAAGAGCAGATCAAGCTTCAACCACCAAATCAAAAAATCATGCCAAATAGTGTAAGAGATATTGAATCCTCACATGGGACCTTTTATATGGCGTATCACCATCACAAAGGAGATTCACTTCCACGTGAAGGGGGTAGAAAATACATTTGGCAAAATGAAAATACAAGCTATGAAATAGGGTCACAAAAAGAAGAGGTAGGTCACATGTATGAAATGACCAAGAAAGGTACAAATCAAGATTCACATGAAGATGAAGATGGAAGGTAAAGGATTAGTAAACAAAAAAGGCAATGTAGGGAGGGAAATGTAATGTGAAATAAAACATAAAAAGGTTAACAAAAAATAACTAGGGTGATAGAGAAGTGATAATGTTAGGACAGTTGGACAAGAAACATGATATTGGGGAAAATTATTGGAGAAAATATCTAGTACGAAATTCAACAAAGTATTGATGAGGGGCGGGGGACGTGGTCAAAACATTACCTGTTGTGGCTATTGTAGCCCATGGTTTTACTTAGCCTTTATGCAATTAGAAAATGAAGGAGATGGTGAAGTGCATGTGGGGAAGCATAGAGGAAACATGTGAAGAATTAACATTGAAGATATTGTCAATGCCAGGATATGGAGTTGAGTGCTAGAGTATGGGGTGAGAGTGCAAGATTATACATGGGAGTGATTCTAGATAGGGACAATTGAGAGGGGGGATTTGATCCAAAGCGCTAAGGTGAACTAGGTGGTAAATGACCATATGTTCCCTTACACATAAGGAAATATTTAATACATAGTGGAAACCAAATCTATGGTAGGGGTAGAATTATTAGGAATAGAGGATTCCACTAAGGGTAACATTGCACAACCCAATTTCTATCCAATTTCACTAAAATAGCCCCCAACATATACCACAACTAGAATGAAATAAGGCGGTGAAATAGACAACACTTGATCCAGTTTGAACCTAGTTTCACTCCTTTCCAAATGTGGCCTTATATTTATAGGTCTAATTAGTCAATGTTATCTCGCAAGTGCATGAGATCCACTAAAGTGAATTTAAGTATTATCTCAAGCATTACAAGATGAGAAGGAAGCCTTATAATTATAGGTCTAAAAATTTAATGCATCTCTTAGTGATAATAATCAATTCCCATGCATTATTATCTATCAAACAAATGACAATAACCCTCGAAAAGTGGGATCTTAATAGCAAGAAATCCCCCTTTAGAGTTTTCCATATCAATCTATCATATTTTCTTTGTTGTGTTATTTTTGTTTTTATTTTAGATGCACACCTAATCCCACAATAATACATGGAGAACTACCATTGTTCAATTGAAGTAATGAAGACACTGGAATAGTTCTAAGAAGTGCATATGCATCTCAAGATAGTGGATTGTGTTGGTCTCTTGTTAATAAAAATTAAAACCATCTTGTCAGGATTATACACTTCCCATGTAACACTTTGATTACATACATCTACATAGACAACACTTGACAAGGAGTGACTAAAGAAAAAATATAAGATGTCCATTGATTCTACAACATAGGTCCATCAACATCAATATCAAGAAAATAAACAAAATTTCAATGTCATCATCAAAAAGGTGGCCAAAAGAATGGGCCTTGAGCCAAATTAGATATTCTTTGTTGAGCTTGACATTGTTGATTTTTGCAATGAGTCTTAAATTAATAATGAACTGACTTTCTCCCCGTGCAAGTGTAAGTGATCAGAGTAGTATAGGTCACTCCAAAGGGACCTAAAGTTGATACTTGCAAGAACTATTTGCTTTTGACAATATATGTTGGTTTAGAAGATATATTTGGTTATAATGAAAATAAATGACTAATATAACTATTATATTAACACATACATTTAATGGATAAGGAAAGGTTTTGATAAGGTCATTAGAAGTATCATGGACTCAAGATTTCACCACACCACACATATCAAATCAAATCACTATCCTATAAATGAGTGCAAGTGTTCCTAAAGGGAATAAAATGGTCCAAGTACCACTCTCATCAATATATGAATTTGTATAGCTTTACACTCAGCACTCTCGTCACGAAGAAAGGTCTAAGTCTCTTGGTATCCCCCGTTTTCAACATAACAACTTCCAAAAATTACACCAATCAGTTGCAAAGAAATATCCTTACTCTCTTATGCACCTCTCATCATGCATCAAAAGTATAAGCCAAAAAGTAAGGATGACCAACTACTAATACATGTATTAAAGCACATAATCATTTTTGAATAAGAACAAAATATGTACTATTTCATATAAAGTAGACTATTTGACATGAAATGATGTAGGAGCTACTCTTTGACATGAAAGATAAAGAAATTAGTTTCTCATGGCAATATAGGTGCAACAATTATATTTTTTGTGAAACAGTAAAAACTAATATAGATAAAAAAGATGAAGAAATGATGGTTAGAAGACAAAAGGAAGCCCAAGGCATCAAAGAGAATGCTTGATGGACGTCACCCCATCTCCTCCTAGGATCTAGATAGAGTGGTGAATGATTGATCCATAAAGAAGAAATTGGATTGTGTCCTTCAGTGAAAATATCTTCTACCCGCTTATCTTCCCCATGCTCTAGGATGATGCAAGTTGTCCTTCTCCTGTGCTATGCATGCCTTTTGTCAAAAGTAACATACTAATGTTCAGATGCTTGAGTCAAAATAAGGCTAGATCATTATATATGTCAGTCAATGAATTGATTTTGAACTTATACTGAAAGTGATGAATGCATATTTGTTCAAGATTTAACTGCATTTTTAAGCATAACTTTGCATTAATATCCATCATTTTAGCCTAGAAATAGTTGCATTTAGGTTTTCTTTGCTTTATGATAATTTATAAGGTTTTGAATAATATTCCTGGGTTTCATGGTAGGTGTGAACTTCATTGCATGTGAGGACTTTAGGAGGTGGTGGACCTGCTCCTCCATCAGATGCTTAGCCATCAATTTTAGATCAACTGTCAGGCCATCAATTCCAAGTGATCTGCCCCTCCATCAGTTCCCATTGTTCATCCCTTCTATTGGAAAATGCTCCATCAGTGCATATCATCGATCTTACGCCAATAGCCTCTTGGGGTGGGTATCTTCTACCAATTCATCAGTTTACATGTTTCTACCAAACCATTAGTTCACGCCTGTCGATGGTTCCCCTATATTTGGCTTTTGATGGCCACACTACACCATCTTCCCATGCTCCTCTTCCGATGGTCGCCCAATGTGTTCCACCTACCTATGGCTTCCCAATGCATGCCTCCCGATGGCCATCCTGACTACTCATATTCCGATGACCAACAACTGATGGTACTCCATCGCATGACTATCGATGATTCTTCTGACTCCAACATATAATGCACTAGTACATTTTTGGCCTCTAACGTCGCTTCCGCTAGCGTCACTTATATTAGAAAAACCGACCGAATAAGCTAAAACCGAAGCAACAAGTCATTAGAAAAAATCTGGGTACCGCTTTTAGCTATTGGGTCGGTTTTTTAAGGATAGTCGATGCTACAAAAGACCCGTGAAATCATCAAATTCACATCACACATAAACATAGCATCGGTTTTATTTGAAAACTGACCCAACATGCTTCCCGCGGAGAAAATTTGTTTTATTTTGCCTTTTGCGCATCAATCTATAGGGTCTGTTTATTAAAATAAGCTTCCTAGTTACTTGCCATCTGTGCAGAGACCCTCTCGGGTCGGTTTATCAGTGTGACCGTCCCTAGAAGTCTTCCGCATAGAGACCCTCTTGGGTCGGTTTTTCTCTTTAGCCGTCCTTAGAAGTCTTCTTCTTCTTCGCGCAGAGGTCTTCCGAGCACTCTCTCGGGTCAGTTTTTCAGATCGACCATCCCTAGAAGTGTTCCACACAAAGACCCTCTCAGGTCAGTTTTCCTATTTAGCCGTCCCTAGAAGTCTCCGCGCAGAGACCCTTTCGGGTCGGTTTTCCAATATAGCCGTCCCTAGAAGTCTTCTTCTCGAGATCCTCTCGAGTCGGTTTTTTGATTTAGCCGTCCCTAGAAGTCTTCTTCTTGGGACCCTCTCGGGTCAATTTTATTACTTAACTGTCTGCATAGACGCCGGAGCGCGGGCACCATAGGGACCTCTTGGGTCGGTTTCCTTGCATAACCGACCCGAGAAGTATTATATTTTTTCGAAGCCCTTTTCTCCGTCTCTCGCACTCTCACTCACTTGCACTCTCACACTCCTCACTCTCGCACTCTCCCTCTCCTCACTTCCGTCTCTCTCATTCTCTCACTGTCGCCCTCACTCTCACCGACGCCAAGGTCCCGCGCCGCCAAAGTCTCTCCACTAGCTCGCCGCTCAACAGCTTGCCGTTCGTCGCCAAGGTACCTCGCCGTCGTTGTCGTAGCTCACTAGCTCACCGCCAAAAGTGCCACCAAGGTCTCGCCGCCGTTGTCGTAGCTCACCAACTCGCCGCTGTTGCCATAGCTCACCATCTAGCCGCCAAGGTCTCTCCGCCGTTGTCGTAGCTCACCAGCTCGCCCCCAAGGTCGCTGCTGTTGCTTCTCCAAAAGCCGCCCGCCGCCGACGCACCTTCTTCTCTCGCGCGGCCCGGCCCTGTTGATAACGGCAAACGACATTCCAAAGCTTTTCCTCCACGCCCGCGCCCGACAGGTAAGATTTTCCATTTCCCATTTCAAGCTTTGTGTTGTCCTTTGTATGACTATGTTGGTGCTCTTCCTTATGTTGGGGTGTAGCACGGAAATGTTGGTGTCTTTTTCACGGTCATGTTGGTGTCTTTTGCACGGCTAAGTTGAAATGCCAGTGTTGTACCACGGTCGTGCTAGGTACACTGGTCGTGTTGGTTGTCTTTTGCATTTGAGTCTTGATTTACTGTTATCTATTATGAAAGATCCTGCATGATGTTTAATTTACTCCTTTCTATTTATATCTGTCAAGAGAACCTAATTGATTATTCAATTCAGTACATATTAATGAATGTTTATCTAGTAAACCAACCAATAATAAAAACATGTATTCTTTTATATCTACATTTTATTATCAATCACATATGTAATCATTGTATACAATCTAAAAATACAAGGGTAGACATTGTTTCGCTTTAGATTGACACTTTAGGGTTTATAGATGAGACCACCTATGCATAAATATGAGAAATACATTTATATATAAACATAGAAACTCGTTCAAAATTTATTCATTAGGAGTAAATTTTGGATAGTCCCTGATATGGGACTATTTTTGGATATTTAATCTCACTTAGGATGTAGCTGTATAATGTATGTTTAGTTTTGAAGAAAATTTTAGTAGTATTTCCTCATTTGTTCTGTGGGTACATATGTGAGTGGTTATTTTCTATTTACATTGATGTACTTGGAGAAATAAGGGGAAATGCTGCTGAAATTTTCTTAAAAACTAAACATACATTATACAATTACTAGTGAGGTTAAATATTCAAAAATGGGATAGGTGGTACACTTTAGTATAAAAGTAATTAATTTCCTATCAAAAAAACCTTACAACTTATAGTATCAATATTAAATGCTCAGTTTGATAATTAATTTTAATGTAATCTAGAAAGTGGATCGAAGTTGGATGTCTATCAACAACCATTGCAGTCCAGAGTTTACCAAAGGTGTTGATGAATTTATCAGATTTGCTGAGGAACATAAGAAACTACCTACAGATAGGTTCTATTGTCCATGTAGAAATTGTGGTAACAATTTGAAAGTTGATATTGTTGAGGAAATTAAGAATCATGTCATATGCAATGGGATCATACAAGGTTATAATGAATGGTATTGGCATGGAGAGAAACTTAATTATGGATCAGAAAATGTCGATACTAATAGTGGTGACATAGAAGATATAGATAATGATGTTAATGTCAATGATGAACCGATTCACGATGACCCGATTCAGGATGATATGGTTGATGAGATGCTACGTAGCTGTCAGGACAATGTCATTGATCCACCTTCTTTATTTGCAAACATTGTCCATGATGTTGAAAAACCATTATATAAGGGTTGTACTAAGTTCACGAGGTTGAGTGTTGTGATGCGATTATATACTCTTAAATCTCAAAACCGGTGGAGTGATAAGAGTTTCACTTCATTGTTGTCTTTGTTAAAGGAAATTCTTCCTGAAGGCAATGAGATTCCAATTTCTACATATCAAGCAAAGAAAATAATGTGCCCAATGGGAATGGAGGCTAAGAAGATTCATGCATGTACAAATGATTGTGTGTTATTTCATAAGGACTATAGTGATTTGATAAATTGTCCAAAATGTGGAGCGTCAAGGTACAAGACTAAAAATTCAACTAAGGCTAAAAATGGCTCTCCTACCAAGGTGATGTGGTATCTACCAATAATACCATGATTTCAACGCTTATTTGCTAATACAGAAGATGTGCAAAATTTGTCTTGGCATGGGGAGTTAAAGGTCAATGATGATGGCGTCCTACGACATGCATCTGATTCATCACAATGGAAGAAAATTGATTTATTATACCCTCAATTTGGTAAAGAAACAAGGAACTTAAGACTTGGACTCTGTACAGATGGAATGAATCCCTATGGTAAATTAAGAAGCCAACATAGCACGTGGCCTGTTATGATTGTTATATACAATCTTCCTCCTTGTTTGTGTATGAAAAATAAGTATGTCATGTTGTCAATATTGATATCAGGGCCCAAGCAACCTGGAAATGATATTGATGTTTATCTTCAACCTCTAATTGATGACCTAATGAAATTATGGGAAGAAGGTGTTATGACATATGATGCTTCACATAAAAAGATCTTTACTTTGCATGCTATGTTGTTTTGCACGATTAATGACTTCCCATCTTATGGAAAATTTTCAGGATATAGCATAAAAGGATACAAAGCATGTCCTGTTTGTGAGGAAAATACTAATTCAATTCGACTGAAACATGGTGGTAAAATCGTGTATCTTGGTCATCGGAGGTTTCTCCCACCAGTGCATCCTTATCGAAGGCAACGCAAAACCTTTAATGGGTCAACTGAGGAATGAAGTGCTCCTAAACCTATACCAGGAAATGTTGTATATGATAGGGTGAAACATATTGTTAATGAATTTGGAAAGAGTTCAAGTAGTCGTACGTTCGCATGTGACAAATCTCTATACAAGAAGAGGTCAATATTCTGGGATCTTCCTTATTGGATATTTTTGGCAATTAGACACTACATTGATGTCATGGATGTTGAAAAAAAGTTTATGATAGCATCATTGGTACGTTATTGGACATACCAGGAAAGACTAAAGACAGCATCAAATCTAGAAAAGATTTAGAATTAATGGGTATAAGAAAAGAATTATCAGTTGAGATCAGGGATCGCCGCACATATTTACCACCAACTTGTTACACTTTGTCCAAGAAGGAGAAAAAGACTTTATGTGAGTGCTTGTATAATATTAAGGTTCCACAAAAATACTCTTCTAATATTCATAGATTGGTATCAAAGAAGGATCTGAAGTTGATAGGTCTCAAATCTCATGATTGTCACACCTTAATGCAACAAATTTTACCTGTGGCTATTTGATCTATATTATCGAAGCATGTAAGGTTTACAATCACAAGACTCTGTTTATTCTTCAATGAAATATGCAACAAAGTGATACATCCTAATACTCTCGATAAATTACAAAATGATGTAATTGTTACCATGTGTCAGCTTGAAATGTACTTTCCTCCTTCATTTTTTGATATCATGGTTCATCTTGTAGTACATATTACAAGGGAGATGAAGATGTTGGGTCCAATTTTTTTACATTGGATGTATCCATTTGAACGCTACATGAGTGTTTTTAAAGGCGATGTTCGAAATCATTATCGTCCTAAAGGGAGTATTATTGAGGGTTATGTGGCTAGGGAGGTGATGGACTTTTGCAACGATTTTTTGAATTCCAATGAAACTTCTAGCGATCTAAAAAATGATCTTATTACTGAGTCTTATTGTGGCAAAGGAACTATGGGAGCACGAGTGAAAGGAATTAGTCATGAGTTGTGGGAACAAGCACATTTGTATATTTTACACAACATCGATGAAGTTAGTAGCTACATCACATAACACAATAATCTTATCAAGAAAAATCATCCGCGATCCAATTCAATGTGGCTTGCAAGAAAGCATAATCGAACATTTATTAGGTGGTTTGAAGAGAAAGTCTTTAAGCAGCTATCTGAATCACCAAATAATGTTGTTGAGAACATAAAATGGCTCGCCTTTAAGCCAAAAATGGATGTCATGTCATATGAAGGTTATGACATAAACGGATTTTTATATTACACTAAACGTCAAGATGAAAGTAGTGTAGTCCAAAATAGTGGGGTCACTGTTAAAGCTTGTTAGTTGTATTTTTCTAGTGCCAAAGATAAAAGACCACATGAAGCTGAGATGTCATATTTCGGCATCATTGAGGACATATGGGAAATGGACTATACAAATTTCAGAGTTCCTATCTTTAGATGTAATTGGGTTGATAATAACAAAGGCATTTTAGTAGGTGAGTTGGGTTTCACATTGGTGAATTTTGAAAAAAATGGAGAGAAAGATGAACCATTCATCATGGCAGACCAAGCAAAACAAGTATTCTATATTGATGACCCAACAAATAAAAATTGGTCTGTCGTTCTTCATGAAAAAAGACAGTTTACTGTGGATCCTATAAATGAAGAAGAATACTACGAAAAGTATGATGATTCCAGCCCATTTTCAGTTGGTTTGCCAAGTGTCAATGTTGAAGTTAACACCGACGACTTATATACACATCAAGACCATGCTGAAGGAATTTTAGTTGACTAAAAACTCAACCAAAACTAGAGGCATGTATTATCATTCAAGCACACATTTTCTTTTATCATGTATACATTTTATTATATATCACCACTTGTTCTTTTATTATCACATATGTTTTCTTTTATCATGTATATTTGCAGGTTGTTCTAAAATGGCAAGTGAAGATGAACATTCTGATCATGAGCATGAGGATGCTAGTGGTGATGTTAAGAAGAGTAGAGGTCCCATAGTGATGTGTCGGCTGCAAGAGCTTAGGGCAAAAGGGCAGAAATTTCCAATCCAGTTTGAAAGGGGAGGAGAACCTATTGGGGAACACGCTAGTACTTTTAAGCATTATGTAGGGGCAACCGCACGTAGTAAGGTGCCAATAGATATAGAAAACTGGCATGGTGTTCCTATTGGCTTGAAAGACCTCCTTTGGAAAGATATATCTGTGAGTTGAATTTTGATACTATATTATCTTGTTTTTTGTTTATTGATTCCAGTTTTTTGTTTTGACATATACTTTTTGAAATAAGATTATTGTTTCATTTGTATATAGGGTATTTTTCATTTAAATGAAAAAGACCACAGGAAAAGACTGCTGCAGCGTTGTGGTGTACGATGGAGGGCATTTAAGACCTATCTCAGAAGGGATTATATAGATAATACTAATCATAAGAAGAAAGAAACAGATGTATATATTTTTATAGATCCTGAGGTGTGGGACAGATTTGTTGCACAAAGGAAATCATAAGAGTTTCAGGTAATAAATATTGTGCATATATATATGAATGTTTTTATACAATTAATGTTTTTATATATGTATATGTTTGCCAAGTTGTAAATTGCAATACCTCATTTTAAATGATCAGGCTATTCACGAGGCCCAAAAGGAAAGACGGGCCAAAAATGTGCATAACCATCACATGGGATCCCTTGGTTATGCCCAACGCCGAGAACAACTGGAGAAGCAAATCTCTTCTGGAGAAGGGTCTAGCACAACTCAAGTTGAGCGTCCACCCCATTATAAAATTTGGCTTGATGCTAGAAAAAATAAAGCATGTGAAATTACCAACCCTGCAACTAAGGAGGTGGCACAAAAGATGGTAAGTTCATCACAATTAAGTAATTAAAGAGTAAATCACACAAACTTTGATTTTATAATATCTAATTGTTTGTGATTTAATATTTTCATTAAATATGAATAGGATGATCTCTATGAGCAAAGAAAACAAGGAAAGTTCATACCAATTGGACGCATGGATGAACTATCAGTTGCTCTTGGTACGAAAGAGCATCCTGGCCGTGTTAGGGGATTAGGAGTTGGCATATGATTCAAGACTTATTATGGGCCTTTAGAATCTAGAAGAGGTCGTACAGTTACACATGACGAGGTTGAAGCATTAGTATCACAAAAAGTGCAACAAACATTGTCTTCATTTCAGCCTATTCAACCTTCTCAACCTCCTCAAACTGTGTGTCTCTCAGATGATGAGGTACAAGATCATACTCCAATTGTAGAAGGTCATGGGAGCACTCCCAATGAACCACCACAACAATCTGTAGTAAGTTTGTTCTATATGTTAATTGATATGATATATAAGTTTGTTCTATATGTTAATTGATATGATATATATAATATAGTAGGTATCTGGTTTACCACTTTGTATATAACTTATATTATTTCAACTAGGTTAGTATGAACTGTAAACTTGCAGTGGAGGTTCCAGAGTACAATGTTGTGGCAGCGGGTAAGGTATACAACATCGGTGGTACATTGCATTGTCAATCAGTTTCTGGTGACATTTGTTGTGTGTCCATCCATCTTGTGCATGACGGAATGGGGGAGAAACCAATACCCATACCTTCTTATGAATATGGTACAGTTGATGAAGCAGAGGGTGCTATGGTGGGATGGCTTAGACACTTGGTTATCATTGACAAGGTATATCTACATGTTTTTCATATTTGACTAGCTACATATATGAACTCATTTAATATAAGTATGTATTTAATTAACAGGTTTGTAAACCAAAAAGTAAAAATCCTACTAGTCGTCCTCCTATGCCCAAGCCTTCTTTCATTCCAGAAGCCACATTCGATGAATTGGGAAATAGACGTAAATGTTTGGCTCGATACTTAGCCAACCAAAGCCCAAGATCACATATGTTGGTCAATTTAACAGAAGATGCAGTTGGGAGGAACTTTGAGAATTTTATTTTTCTTGATGATATTATAGAGTTGTTCCGGTATGATTGGATAAATACTTCGATATTAGAAGTATGGATAAGGTAAGAATTAATCAATATAGATTACTCAAATATATACATTTTTAGCTTATTTGTAACATATCAAATTTTTACAAATGTTTTACATCCATTTATATACTGAGATGACAAACTTTGATATAAAGAATGTTGGATTCTTAGTTCCTTCAGTCACTAGTCAAGTGCAGACACAAATGGATGATGTGAATGAGTACTTCAGTACTGCATTCAAATATTTTGGTAGTGTGGGAAAGGAAATTATTCTAATTCCTTTTAACGTCCAATAAGTATTATAATTCAATAGAATTCTGATATTGACTAAATTATAATTCTAATTTTTGTTTTCAATATAAATTTACTCAGATATAGACATTGGGAACTAGTGGTGGTTGTCCCAAAATTGATGACTTTCTATTATCTTGACCCAATGGGAAAAACAACAAGGGGTCACAAACTGAGATTGCCAACTATGGAGTAAGCATAAATTTAGTTTCTATAACATCAATTGTTATGCTTCAACATGATATTTATACTTCGAATTTCTATTTTGACAACTATCGTAATCAAATTGATTGATAGGGGTATAAAGGCTTATCGTGAAGGTGGAGGAATAATACCCACAAAATTAAAGACATTGACTTTGAAAAATGTCAAGGTAACTACTTTGACTGCTTAGTCGTATATGTACAACTCTTACAGTAATATATTAATGTCAAATTTTATATGTTAACTCTCTTATAGTCTTATTTCAACTCTGTTTGTAGCAGTTTACCAATATTAAGTATAATTCTTTATTTGTAGTGTCCTATACAAAATAATGACTGGGCTTGTGGCTACTACGTAATGAAGTATATGCAAACTATTTTCAAAGAAGCATCACTAGATATTTAGAGTATAGATAAGGTAATTAATAAATAATAACATCATAAATTTACAAGTGAGATTTGCATCATTTTATAAAATATATATGAGCATGTGCTTTTTTTTGTAGATCTTTACAACTCATCCTTACACACTTGATGGGTTAAATGAATTCTGAGAAGAATGGTCAGATGCTTTTCTTAATGAAGTCACTATAGCATTGGATTGAATTCATAACTTCATTTGTGTATGTAGATTTGAAACTCTATCAAAATTTACTTTTTGTATATGACATTAAATTTAATATCACTTTTAAACTTGCAATCTATCATTGTTGTTAGTATGTGCTATGTGTATGAATGTTAGTATGTGCTATATGTCTCATTTGAATGAATCTATCTTAGACTTGCAAGAATGGTAGTAAGTGTTGTGTATGAAGATGTCTCAACTCAATATATGTGAATAATTGTTGTTATGAATGTGTGTGGTTTGGAGATTGATACATCAATTCAAAAAGGATTGGACATAAAAGTTAGAAAATGGCTTTGGAATGCATTTTTGGCTTGCATCATTGCATTTGCAAGTCTATTTCTATTGCAGGTTTTGAATTGCGTAAAGCAAATTCTGTTTTGCAGGTTGCTGTACTGAAGATTTCTGGTTCTGTAGAATTTTTCTTTAAAACAAATGTAACTTCTCGGGTTGGTTATTTAAGAAAACCATCCCTATAGACTTCTTGGGTCGGTTATACACAAAAACTGACCCAGTAGGTTCATCCCAAAATTCTATAGCTATTTGAAGACTTCTAGGGTCGTTCATGGAGAAAATCGACCCTATAGATACTTCTTGGGTCGGCTATATACAAAAACCAACCCAGTAGGTTCATCCCAAAAATCTACAACTATTTGAAGACTTCTAGGGTCGCTTATGAAGAAAAATTGACCCAATAGATACTTCTTGGGTCGGTTATATACAAAAACCGACCCAGTAGGTTCATCCCAAAATTCTACGACTATTTGAAAACTTCTAGGGTCGCTTATGGAGAAAAACCGACCCAATAGACACTTCTTGGGTCAGTCATACACAAAAACCGACCCAGTAGGTTCATCCAAAAATTCTACAGCTATTTGAAGACTTCTAGGGTCGCTTTTGGAGAAAAACCAACCCAATAGATACTTCTTGGGTCGGTTATATACAAAAACCGACCTAGTAGGTTCATCCCAAAATTCTACAGCTATTTGAAGACTTCTAGGGTCGCTTATGGAGAAAAACCGACCCAATAGATACTTCTTGGGTCGGTTATATACAAAAACTGACCCAGTAGGTTCATCCCAAAATTCTACATCTTGAAGACTTTTAGGGTCGGTTATAAAAACCCGACCCAGCAGGTTCTCCTTAGTCGGTTTTTGTAGTTCTATTGGGTCGGTTTTTGTACCTCTCTTGGGTCGGTTTTTTACCTCTTTTGGGTCGGTTTTTTTACCTCTCTTGGGTCGGTTTTTGTTCCCTCTAGGGTCAGTTTTTGTACCTCTCTAGGGTCGGTTTTTCTACCTCTATAGCGTCACAATACTGTAGCGACGCCCACCTAGGCGTCACTTGAAAAGTGACGCGGCAGGCTTCAAAAAACGACGTTGCAGACCAATATTGTACTAGCGATGGTTGGTATGTAGTCATTTGATGGGTCATCTACAATGCCTTGCGATGATTTCTCTGTGACCATTCAACAACTGATGGCTCCACTAAATGTCGTGAGACTCCTCTCCTGCCGGTGGCATTATTGTTGATCACAAACCCTTCACCTTCCTTGCTCCAACACTATCTCTTCTCCTCCATGGCAACCAATACTTCACTCCATAGTAGATGGGAGGGTTCCAAACCCTTTCCTACACCTATAAATAGAAGGGGAAGACCTACAAAAAGGTGACTCACAGTTTTACACCGCAAGATTGCTAGTTTTTCTCCTCACCTTTGACCTTCAACAACTATTGACCCTTTCCATCAGTTTACAAATGTCAACCAAAGCTCCCTCCACCTCTTCTAAGACTCCAAGGTTTCTACCAAAAAGGACGTCTATTTTGTGGAGTTTGTTCCATCAGTTAACAACCACCACCTTCGTCATCCTGCTAACTTCTCCACACAACAATATATCCATCACACAAGTGAGGAAGAATGACAGTCTAGTCCATCCCTGACAAACATCCATGAGTGTTCTTACTTGTTCGTCAACACCATTGTTTCAGAGTTTGAAGAACTTCTTCTACACACCATGGGTGCAACTCCTCCTTCTTCTTCTAACATGGATTTCTTCTCCTACCGCCATGAGCGAGTAGTCCTCTCAATAGGGTGTGGGGAGTAGCCCCACTACCCAACTTTGTTCTCTTTATTACATCAATCATTGTATGAACTATCATATATTTTGAATCACTCATTTTTATGCCTACATTCTTGCTTGATCATCTTGTTTATATGTAAATCAGATTTATAGTGTAGAGAACTTCA
Organism: Alisma plantago-aquatica; assembly: GCA_963693085.1. Lineage (NCBI taxonomy): Eukaryota > Viridiplantae > Streptophyta > Magnoliopsida > Alismatales > Alismataceae > Alisma > Alisma plantago-aquatica. The sequence continues at coordinate 1,246,172,600 of OY856411.1, forward strand.
AACCTAAGATCTAAGATACGAGTTGATTTATGTTAAAACCTTGATGAGAAATTTGTATATGTGTTTTTGAGGCGATATATGTATGATTTCTAGGTAACACAATAGAGATCTTAGAATGATATCTGTCTGGTTTTAATCCTAACACCAAAAGGGGGATTTTATGGCATCAACATATATGTTCATGCTTATATGATGTAGTGAGAGAGTGAATGATAGGTAGCGGTGGTGAAACCCATTCTATCCCAGTGTTCTTATCTATTGATTTGTCAAACATTTAATTCAGCCATTCTACTATTTGTGACTTTGTATAATCAACAACCAAATCCAAGTCTTGTGTTAAATACTAGTTCTTGTCATGTTACTTTGATCAGAATAGTTCTTAAAAATGTTTTCCTTTGGGTTCAATCCTAAACATACTACAATAAGACATGTCCTCTTGTGGGTGGTGAGTATTGTACAAAGTAAAGGTAAACTCAAGGGGTTCCACCCCTAGTGAATTTTTTAGTGCAATAATATCCATGCCAAGAAGACACTTACATGATGTTTAATGTGTCGATGCATGTGTATTCTCATGTTAGACACTTATCAACACAGCTAGTAACTTGGTTTATGTCATGTTATTTTAGTTCAACAAATGGTAGTTTTTGGCATTACTCCATGTTGTTAATAAACATGACTTGTAAGTTTATGTAGAGACTCTTCTTATTTAACTAGAAAGGAACATAATTTGTAGTATAATTACATGTCCTATCTTTCTCCAATTTATCTCAATTAGCATCCTGCATTTTTGGAATGTAGAATATCTCTTGTGTATTAGAGCCCATCAATCCTTGAGTGGGATATATCATGATATAATGATACTTGCTATTTAAATTATAGAGTGAATTAGATAACAATATAAAGGCATATCATGACACTATTTTCTATCTAACAGAGATACAACTAGTCAATAAGCACATAATTAAGATGGTAAATTGTGATATAGAAAGCGCTTATGACTCATCATAGTGAAGGACAAAAATTGAGTATTTAAGTGATCCTAGAGACATTTCACAACTATACATATTAAAACATTGTTGAGCTCGCCATAATCATTTGTATTTGTGTGGCCTCTACATGTCAAAATTCTTTTTTACTAGTATTAGTTATGTGAGACCTAGCTTGTGCAACAAAAAATGGTTTGGTTACATGTTGTAAATTTTGAGAAATTTGTGGGAGAAATACAAATAACAAGAACTTTGTCAAGAGGGAAAGAGGACATCAACTTCTTTTCATGATATGTTACAATTGTTTCACCGAAATTGGTGTGCCATTTTACTGAATATGGTAATATTAGACATGTATAATGGTTCATCAATATGTTGGCACACTAAGTCATTAAAATTAGTTCACTACTAGACTACCATTTGAGTGCCTTTTCAAAAACATATGTTCTCCCCTACAATAACATTGTTTTAGACATTACTATACCATTGATGCACTGCTTTACAACAATGTACCCATAATGGTACACTATTGACAAAATATGGTTCATTTATACATTAACATTAGTTCATATATACAATAACACTGGTTTAGATTTAGTTTAACAATATTACACCACATTTATGATATATGTTCTTTTATCTAGGTGCATTACCTATACTAGACACGTGGTGGCCTATTCATAATGATTCCACCTACATTTTCTTTCTAGGATGGTGTGCCCATACATATAGAGATTATTCAAGGGAGACAATCTACTCTCGAGATCACTATTTTAAGAGACGATCCACTCTAGTAAGTAGGAGATTCATATCAGAATCCTCTCACTACAATACAACATGTTAATTACATTGTCATCCAATTCCTACTGAATCCAAAATCACTCAAGAAACCATGACATATTTCACAAACAAGGACGACAATGTGAACCACTTGTTTTTTTAATAAATAGAAGTGGTAATTGTGAGACAAAATTAAGATACTTGGTGAGATGGTTAAATATTCCTAAATAGTAACTCGAAGGCTGCACAAGAATTTTGAAAAAAATCTATGTTGACAATAGGACAAATGAGATTTTGAAGTGTTAAGGACTCTCTTCACATAGGAAAACCTAATGGAGTATGAAGTTACTCTTGTCGATGATGTGTGTAGTCTACAAACAAAGAATGAGAAAAAAGAGTTGAAGATCGAGTCGCTCTCCATAAGAAAATGCATGTTAATGAGCTTTGTAGATTGTCCCCTGATTCACACCTTTTTGGTAGCATGAATATTGTTAACATTACAAAGGACAAACATATAAGGACTAAGAATACAATAAAGGAAGAGAGGAAGCATGTTAAACATCTTCAAAGAATAAGTGAGATTAGGAAGTCAAATAGAATAGAGGAGGATGGGAAGAAGGATGAAGAGACTAAGAGGATGGAGGAGGACAATAAGAGGGTACAAAAAGGAGTCTAAGATGGAGGACGAGATGAAGAACAAAGAAGAGAAGGAGAAGAATAGGAAGAATTAAGGAATAAGGAGGAGGAAATGGAACAAGTGAGTAAGGATGAAGATGAAGGAGGAGGAGGAGAAGATGGAAGAAGAAGAAGAAGAATGAGTGATGATGATGGAGGAGGAGGAGGAGGTGAATAATGATGAAGAGATGAAGGAGGGGGAGAAAAAATGATGGAGGAGAAGAAGGAGGAAGGAGATAGAAATAAGGATGATGTGGAGAGGAACAAGGATGAATAGGAGAAAGATAGAGGATAAGTAGTAAAATAAGAGGAAGCGGGACAAGGAGGATTAGGATGACAAAGACAAGTCATTCCATTTCCACCAAATGCAATGATAAGAGAGACACTCTATAAAAGAGACAAGAAAAAAAGATCCAATGAAGAGGAGTGGGAGTAACTTTTTGAATCATGAAATAACATCAAAGAAGAGGATTTTAATGACAAAGTAGTAACTAGGAAATCAAAGAGGAAACTCCTACATCATAAGTGGTTGAGAAGATCATTTGTGATCTTGCATGAATGTGAAAATCACTTGTAAATACAACCTATAACACATGCATTTTTACATTGTATACATCATAATTATTCTAATCATGCTCAAATCCACATGTACTTTGATGCAACCCATATTCTATGAATGGACCGATCCAACTTCTTTGAAAGGTTCTCTTGATGATTACCCCCAAGGAAATGAACTAAAGATAAAATCATTGAAGCCTATGATCATCAAATGACCATAAAGGAGGAGAAGAACACAAAAGAAAAAGGTGATGTGCTTATTTCTTATCCTCATCATTATACAAATTTTATAATACATTTGATTGTGTCTTGTACCTCTATTTGCAAACAATTGGGCTATTTATCACATTCATTGGATCCCTTTCTCCTTCTTGGACATGTTATTCTTTGGACTAATAAAAATGAAGATGCATCAGTTTTTTTAATTATTTATGTCATGTTTAACATTCACATGCTACACTTTTCATGTATTAGCTTTCTATTATTTGTGACTCTATGAATTAGAGTGTAGATCTTATGATAAATAGTTGTGACATTTTGTACATAAACATCCTCCATTTTATCACATTCCATTCCATCCTTCATAATGCATGGAACCAAGATGCATCACTATTTTTTAAATTGTTGTACCATTTTTTTGATCCAGTTCCTCCCTTATTCCTTCATATACATGCCATGTTAATTTACATATAAAATAAAATGTCAATCTAATATGAGTAACACCAATAATGAAAGGTATCATCAATATAAAGATGATATCTAGCTAATGTAATATATATTTTATAAAATAATACTTTTGAGGAGGGGTGTTGATCAGTTTGATTGTGACTATGTGTGTAGTTTACACCTTTTCAGAGTATATTATATACAATTTTTGAATAAGTTACTTATATTTTTAGAATTTATTCTTGATTAGAAATGAGTATCCCTTCGACTTGTTTGTTGTTAATTTTCTACAAAATAAGTACACATTCTCGAATAACATGTCAAATAAATATATTTTTAAATAGTCAAAATATATTGGACAATATATGATTAGTATCGTAAATCCTACTTTAGAATTTATGAGGGTAATCATATAGGAAATATAGGGTAATCCTAATTAGTAAATCCTAATTTAGAATTTCATGGACAAATAGATGATTTTGATATCATAATTTGTATACTCTATATTCAACACTACATTGGACACATCCCAAGAAAAAAAGGTATGTCCTTTTGGCATCCTTCAAGGCATTTGGTGACAACCCACTTCTTTACACTGATAAAAACTATGGAATGATGTCATAAAGCAGTCATTTTAAGATATTTTACATAAAACTCTAGGGAAAAACACTTTGATCTCATGGAAATAACTAATATTTAATAATTATCATAATCATCGAGATAGAAATGTGTATCTATAGAATTTTCAAAAAAATGCACAAATCAGTACATGTTTGTAGTACTTTTAATTCATACATAAAATAGATATGAATTATTACATGTATCAGAGTTTAGGAAAACAAGTGTGAGAATTAAGTTCGTTCACGAGAGATTGTGTGAATACATGCATTAGATTTTGGTTGAAATATGCACCAAAATTGAGCTACACTTGTACCCAAGTTGAGTAGATATGTGCACCATAGTTTAATTAGAATTTTCCCGAGAGGTGAGAAAATACATGCACCATGGTTGAGTGAGTATGTAAACCATTTAAGTTAATATGTGCACTAGAGTTGAGTGAATAATGCATTAGAGTTGAGTTTATACATGAAATATCATTGAAGAATAAGTGTAAATGACATATAAACATGATGGATCATTTTATAATTATAATGAAGTGATGTTTAAATAGTTTATGCAGTGTTTCATAAAGTTAGTCAAACTTATCATTTGTTCCTAATTAAATGCATGGTTTGGTTCATGAGTTCCTTAATCCTTCTTCTCATGTCAGATATACATATTCATTCAATTCTCTACCACTTGATCTCTAAAATACTCCTCAGTATCTTCTTTGAAAGAATTGATTTTGGAATAACCTTTATTGACTGCCTTGAAAGATTACATGTAGTGGCTGATAAATCTTCAACTAGAATGCAATTTGGAACTTGATCATGGACATTGTAAGACCTGTGACCTACACTTATCCTTATACATGAATGTTAAACCTAACATTGTGCTTGGATGATTTACTTCCATGTTTGTTATATATATGTGATTTGTTCGTTGATGAAATGCTCATGAGGGTCTATGTGAAATTCTTTGTGCTTGGAGCTTCTTTTTATAATTTACACATACCATGTTATCTCTATGTCACTCTCACTTGGACTGAGTCTAGTGAGCTTAGTTTCTTAAGCAACCACCTATCGTCCCATTGATTGAGGACCAATTGAAGTATACAACCATGTTATCTTATGTGTCCTCGTCAGTTAATGGGCCTTGTAAGTGAAGAGTAATGGGGCATGCATGTCATCATTTGATGATACTTGTGGACATATGTCGATGAGTCTTAGTGGTAGAATATTACTGACTTCTCATTGGTTAGGAACCAATGGGAACTCCCACACCAATAACAAGGACCAATGGACCTCCTTCCTTCACCCATAATGAGAATGCACACAACTCTTGAGTTAAAGTATAGCTGATGACAACATGTGAAATCCTTATGTGCCCAAACTGAAGATTGATGAGACCATGGATTACTCTTCTCTAATGAAATCTTTGTGTTCTCACACTGAGGATTAATGATACTATGGATCACTCTCCTCTAATGAAGTCTTTTCTATCATTTACTGATGGGAGATTAGAGTCATCCTTCAACAACATTCCAAACCGAAGGTGCCAAGGGTGAGAAAGTGATGGCTCAATAGAGTTGATTGTTTCTCTCTATTCTCTGCTCTTTCCTCTAGGTCTATATATACCCACTTGCTCCTCCTTGTTTGCCTCAGTTGTATCAATTACCCTTGTCGATCTGGAGCTATAATGTGATGCCATATGTTGATGGAAAGTGATGAGATTCTAGTCTTCATCAACCTTCAAAGTAGTTGTTGTTTTTATTATCTTTTTATGTGAAGATAGGTATTCTCCTTACAACTACTAGACCTGGATTCATGTATGTGACGTTCCTTTTCTCCTTAATTTTTGGTGATTCTTCATCTTTTGCTTGCTCGAGACTATAGTAGTCTTACACCATGTTTTCCTTTCTTTTCCTCACCCTAATTTCTCTTAGATAGTGGATCTAGAGATGAAGTGAGCTTCTAAGAGAGGAAATCTTAGATCTTTGGAATGATCACAACTTTCTTGTGGTGGATACTTTTAGAGGTTGAAGAGTGAAGCTTGAGGTATTTGAATTGTCATCTTTGAGTATGCTAGATGGATTTGTGTAAGAAAATAAAAGGGATTACAAATTTATATGTTAATCTAATCTCTCAAATATCTTCCTTGATGCTAAAGGCATGCTTGTCATGGACATGATTATGTTCTATCATCATCAAAAAACGTACCTAAAGGTGGTGACTTTATGGCTTTTTCTAGTCATGATGTTGGGAAACCCTTTTATAAATTATTTGAAGACTTTTTCTAGTCTCTATGCTACTGAATCTTTATGGAGATAGAATGGGTCTGTTGGAATATTCATATATGCTTAGTTTAGTCTTCTTGTTCCCTAATCTTGAGAATGACATAACTCTTACATTCCTTGGAAGTTTGATCTAAAAAATTTCTTTGTTTCCTTGTTACAACATTTGTGAAGTTATATGCCAAATCTTAGATGATTATGGTTTTACTAAGTGAACCTAGCCTTGCTATGGATGGGTATGATATCCTTGAGAGAATTGGACCTTGATATGGTGTATGATGCATATTAGGGCCTTGTGGTGCCCAAATCTTAATGCATGGCCTTGATGTGGCAGAGAAGCATTATAATGCATCCTATTTTGGGTCGTTGGAATTGTATAGTAGCACACAATATCTTTAGAAGTTGCAAATGCTTTACTAATCAATTTTTTTTTCATTTTTGGTTGTATGTAACTTGATTGATGTAGTCATAAAATAAGTAATTGAACTAACTAATCAAGCATAACCCTAATATTATAGTGCCATGCATCTATGGATCTATTTCTCTAGGGTGTTAGGGGAGATAGTGAAACAAGTCATATTGTAATGATTTGTAGATTGTAACAAGATGCTCAGAGCCATATATATGTGAATATATGGGTACAATTGGGGGTTGGCATACCCTGACATCTTTAAATTCTAATATGATTGGTAGTTTCATGACTTATGGTATATGAAGGAGAATGGATATGTTCATATCTTGATTTTAATGGGTTGATATGGTGTGTTTAGTATAATTCCCTATGTACCCAGGGTAAACCTATGATTAGCGTATTTGCTTCTCTGAAGTTTCTAAGGTAGATTTGACCTATGACCATTCTATCTTTTTTTGCCCTTAATTTGAGCTAAGTATGTATGGTGAAATCTAGTGGAATTTAGATATCCTAAAATCTTTTCTAGATTGATAGAGAGCCTTTGTAGAGTCTAGCTGGTGGTTTGAGTGGTATGACTCAAACAACTCACAACATAATAAATGTGTAACTTAGTCATGTAATTATTTACTTAGGTTTATTTGATGAATAACATGGATGTTCTCATAATGTGCTATTTATTTCAGTAAGTGATGCATATATGAATTATATATTTCTCATGTATCCATGATGACACATGTATGATGAGAGAGAAGTTATGTACTTAGATATATTGTTTATGTTCCAGTATATAATGATTCTTGCCATGTTATAACTCTGATGTAAGTAGGAAATGTCTTAAACTCTTATATCATATTGTTGGAACTTGGGGTCCCACCCCTTGGTTTTATACATCTTTTAAGGTGATCAATTGAACTCCCATGGTATTTGCGGTGAGCACCAGTCTCTTATGGACACCAATCACCTGGAGGTATGTGATGTTTGTGTGTTAGTAGGTTCCCTTCACTACTTGACAACACTAGGAGATAGGTGATGTTTGTGTGTTCGAGTTAGGTAGTAATAGAGTTGTCACTGTACTCATGTTCTAGTTGTAGTTTCTATAAATTACTTACACTACTCGAGTTGAGATTTTGACATATGTGTTTTGTATATGCGACACTAGTTATACAAGTTGTAAGCTATCCATTCAAGCATAGCATATCCCTTTTGTAATAGGTGTGAGAGACATCACAAAGGTCTGTTGAATGCAATATTTGACTATGGAATATCTATATATTGCAAGGCCTGATGGTTATTTCTATATTAATATTTGAAAAAAGTTTTTAAGTGATGTGATGGATCAAGTTTTATTAATGGTGGTTGTTTAATTTTTGAATTCGATTTTTTAGTAATCTTGATCTTGTAGCGGTGGGATGTCACAAGTTTTTGGTATATAAGCCTAGGAATTCTGAGTATATAAGTACATATAATTAATTTTTTGTGTCTGGTCTTATGTATCCATAATATCTAACCATTAGTGATGGTTATGTGGATATGGATGGACATCATAAAGAACATACTGAGAGTATATTTGCCATGCCAAGAGGTGGTGATAGGCAGTGGGTTCCAAAAGGAAGAGTAACAAGATTTATATGGAATAACCCTCGATGACATTGCTGGATCTGAAGGCCTTGTTGGCCATGTTTGGATAGACGATGTCAATGTTCGCTAAGATTTTAAAGAAGATACCAGTTCTTATTGTTGAGGCACCTCTACAAATATGATAGATGCTTATTTGTGGGGGATGGAGTAGGAGAAGGCTTTTAGGATTCTAAACATACCATATGAGGACAAGGTAAAGCATGTGATTCACCTATTGAAGGGTGATGATGGCCACTGGTGGGCCATGGAGGATAAACAACATAGTGAGGTGATCAATTGGGTGGATTTTAGGAGGGATTTCAAAAGTTGATACTTCCTTGAGGCATATCTAGATAAGAATATTACATAGTTTGCACAACTGAGGCAGAGGATGATGATAATGAATGAGTATGATGCACAACTTGTGTAACTATTGAGGTTCTACCCTCATATGGTGCCAATAGAAAAGGATAAGATCATGTGATATGAAAAGGGGTTGAGTGTTAGTTTGGCCGAGTTGGCATGAACCTTAGAGTCACATAGGAAGTTCTCCATCTGTGTGGAGTCCATGAGGAGGATAGCAAGGAAAACAATTGGAATGTGTGACCATGATGCTAAGAGAAAGTGATCACATGCATCTTGACAATTTTCTGGGGGTTCAAAGAGGCATAGGTTTTCTTGGACACTAATACATTTATAGCACTAGTAGTCACAATAGAGAACTATTAAATCTAAGCCAAGGATACAATCACAGTTACAATGGTCACCAAATAGAGGTTAAAAGTCTGAGGCCTTGCACCATCTGGAGCCTTCAGCTGAGGACCATAGTTAGTGATGGGACCGATGCATGTGTCTCCTCATAAGAAGTGCTTCCACTATAACTAACATGGACACATAAGGATATTCTACCTATAATTTAACTAGGAGGTGTCCCAACAACAAGGACACGACCAACATGGCTCACAATAGTATAGAGACAATGGATGTTGAGGATGTGGCCAGGCTTCATAGGCAGGTCTGTCAAGGTTCGTAGGAAGAATCCAAGGACAAGGAAGATCACAAGCAACAATTTGATTATGCACCTTAAGCCATTCAAATGGAGTCATCAAGCCTCAATTTATGATAGATTAGATAGACCTTTTTAATTTGACTTATCTACATATACATATGGAATTTTTTTTGTTTACACAGGTGCTACACACTTGTTTATCACCAAAGAGGTGATTGTATGTTGTAATTTGTCTATTGTTAATATGATCATCTTTTTCTAGAAACCCTGTTAGTTGGTTCTATAGTTTTATAGGAGGTGTCTCAATCGTGCCTTCTCATCTTCTTTACATGCAACATTCAAGTGAGCCTTATGCCACTTGGAATGTACATATTTGATGTAATCCTTGGAATAAATATCCAAGAGAAATATAAGACTGTGTTGGATTATGAATCCAATGTTGGGGAGTTAAACAAATAGGAATATCTCTTGGAATTTCCAAGGAGACCATAAGATTCTCCCTATATGTATGAAATCATTGTGATAGTTAAGAGGTTCATGAGTTAGGAATGTGCATCTTTCTTGGCACATATTGTAGATACTAAGATGGTGAGTCCTAGTATCCAGGATGTACCCACGATGTGTGAGTTTGAACATGTCTTTTCTAATGAGTTTCTTGGTGATCCACCCATGGATAGATTGACTTTAAGATCAATCTGATCCCTAGAACACAAATTGTAGCACAAATATCATATATGGTGTCTCTTGTAGAGATGAAGGATTTGAAGAAACATCTTTAGGAGTTTTTGGAGAATGTTTTATATATCGAGACACATTCCCTTGAAGTGGTCCCTTTTTGTTTATTAAAAAGAAGGATGGTTCCATAAGGTTATGCATAGACTATAGACAACTGAAAAAGGTTACATTGAAGAACATTTATCCCTTACCGAGGGTTGATGATTTGTTTGATCAATTGAAAGGTGATACAATTTTTTCAAAGATAGACATGAGGTAGGGTATCATTAGTTGCAGGTTCAAACAAAGGACATACTTATGACAACCTTCATAACTATGAATGATCGTTATGAGTTTGTGATTATGTTGTTTGGGTTAAACAATGAACCTGTAGCTTTCATAGATCTAGTGAATAGGGTGTCTAGGCAAAATACCTAGATCAGTTTGTTGTAGTTTTCATAGATCATATTTTGATGAACTCTAAGGATCAAGAGAAGCATGAACAACATCTTCATTTTTTGTTATAACTTCTAAGATAACATCATGTTATATGTGAAGTTCATAAAAAGTGTGTGTTATAACTTAATTTTTCCTAAACTATGTAATGAGATTTGTAAATCTCCTTTTAATGATAAATGAAATCAATGGTTGATTTATTTGTTTGTATTGGATGAATTTCGTTTACAATAGCCTTGTTTGGTTGCCTAGTGGGATTTACTGGCTATTGAGCCCAATTATAAGAAAAATAAAGATAAAAAAAGGAATTTATTTAATAAAATGAATAAATAAGAAAGAGAGAAAAGAATAAGAGAATAAGGCAAAAGAATATTTCCCAAGAAGGGATTTCGTGCCTTTAGAGTTCCTTGAAGTCCATGGAATTCATGATGGTAATATAATGGCAAAGGAAAAAGAAATATCAATTAAAATTTGGGTTGATTAATGGATAACTTGGATGTATAGGAAACACCCTTTTTTGTTGGAATTTGGGTTTCAAATTTAATACTCGATTAGATAATACCAAGATGGATTTTTCTCTAAATTTTGAATAGAAAATAATAATCGAGGAGAGAGAAATGAATTTCCCAAGTTTCCTTGTTAAAATACCCTTTTTAACTCGATTTCAATAAATTAGGTTTGGGGAGCAATATCGGTCGTTGGATGACCCGCGTGGTCCAAGGGACCACAGATCCAAGCGTAGTCGGTCATCATCTACCCTGAATCATAGAAGGATTGGGAGAAGAATTAGGATTTCGATTTCCCAGCAATTGAGACAATAATGCAAAGAACTATTGAGTCCATCGACTTCGGGAGAATGTTCCGAAGAATATAGACCCTAATTTTATGTATTATCGTCGATGAGGGAAGAAGTTCCCAATCTTCTGGACTCTCCAATCTAACCGTATATATAGGGGGGTACTTGAGGGTTCCAGCATACCTAAAGCCTACCCTAAATGCTACAGAGAGTGACGACGAGACGATCGACGAGTTCAATTGCTAAATTGATCCTAACCTGTCCCCTCTACAATCTGTCGACCTCGTCGGAGTTCCAACGACCTGTTCAAGGTGAAGGCAAGGAGCAAATGAGCAATTGAGAAGCTTGTTGAGTTCAGGCGGTAGAGGTGAAGCTTCCAGGCATCTCGAGTTCCTTGCTGGTGGCATGGACCTCGGAGTCAACTGCAGCATTGACCTCGATTCTACTCGTGCGAGGAGGAAGACGACGAACCACGATCATCTGATCGCGGTCCATCGTGATCCCGCGTAGAGATCTAAAGATCCAGAGAGGGACCGGCTATTTTAGGCACGCGTGACAAGAAGCGTCAGATCCAAAGGGTGGATCATTGGTCCACTGATCAAATGGCCATCGATTTTCTGGTAAATTGCCTCTCTACTCAAATATTATGGAAAAAGGCTTTTCTTTGTTAAAATCATAGAAATTGCTAGAAAACTCGGACAAATAAATTTTATATATGAAAGTTGATCAAAAAAATATGAGGAAAAAGATAAAAATAGTTTGATAACCTAATTCCATCTCTGTTTGCAAAAGTATGTTATTTTGATGGAAAATGTATTAAAATTTTGTTAGAAACCCTAATCGAGACTAATGGATGGATTTATGAGGATTAATAGGGTAATTTGAGTAATATTAACCTATTGAATGATGATGTCAAGTTTTAATCTGATAAAGATGGTTAATTGCATGATTTATGGTTTTAAGCCTAGTATGGTTGATAATACATTTAGAAACCCTAATTTAGGGTAAAAGAAGAGAGAATTATAGTTAATTTGAAAATATGGAATTATGTTGTCAAAAGATGATCCTAAGCCTCTTAGGAGAGATAAGATGAGAAACCTAGGGTTTATGAGTAATTTTACCTAATTAGGGTTTGAGGTATTAAAAGTGAAGTAAAACCCTAATTGCAAGTGAAATCGTAAAAAGAGGTAGAAATCCTAAAAAGGAATAGAAACCCTAAGAAGCAAGATGGTTTGGATAGTTCTTGATAAAAAGGAATTGTATGGTTATTTCAGGATTCTTGTACTTGCTTGCTTGATTGGATTTATTTTCTTGGTTAATTCTATCTCAAAGATCTGCAAAATAGCTATGTGGTTACTTATGATTAATCGTTCTAGTTTCACAGAGTTTTCTCAAATGATTGATCTAATTGAATGCAACCTAAATTGTTGGATGTTCATTTATGCAATCCTTTAATGTCACTATGATTATCACAAGTAATTATAAATGTGCATTCTCACACCTACATGCCACCTTGATGTATGATGCATGACCAAGCCCTAGAGGGAAGGTCAATTAGGTCAAGCCCAAGAGGGAAGGCCATTGGGCACCATGAGAGGTGACCCCAGGCACCAAGCTCAGGATAGAGAAGGTGGCTTTATCTTTATTGCATGACCAATGGGCACCATGAGAGGTGACCCCAGGCACCAAGCTCAGGATGGGAAAATGAATACATAAAATAATGAATTAGAATATGATTTGAGTTTTTTGTTCTTCCTTATCCTAATCCCAAGGTTATGGAGAATGATTGAGTCTGTATCTCAAATGAATGATTATATGTATATGTGATATGATTGAGGATAGTTGTAGTTGTACCTCAAATGATAGGGTTATATACCATGGTTCCATTGTCATGACCATAATACCAAGGGAAGACTAGGTTGTTTGCAACATGACTAATATGTCATTGCGGCAGACTCGTACTAACCCATGGGAAGAGATCTTAAGATTTTGTCTCTTCTAGATCATGTATGGAACTGATTGCAACTTCGTAGTGGTCAGTTGGAAGTTTGATGGTATACCTCAAATTCCTCAGGGCTTAATAAAATATGTAATCTAGTGTTGTAGCATATCTACTAGGGTTAAACAACAATTCACATTATTTGATAGCCCTTGCTTTGTTTCTTATGATAGTTAGTTGATGTGTAGTGCAGTAAGAGAAATCAATTGTTATAAATGTGTTATCTTTACTTGTTCCTCTAAATACTATGTTAATCTTTTAAATTTTGTAATGTTATATGCTCTATCTATTTAATCACATAATCTATTGTAATTACTAAACATTGTTGAGAGTTATATCTCTCACTAGGACATGGGTCTCGCCTCGTGGGTCATCACATCTTTTTAGGTGATCGTCAGTGATGTTGTCATCTTGTGGTAGTGAAGAGGAGCAACTTGGAGATCAGTAAGAACAGAAGGTTGGCTAGTGTTAGTGTGTCCTAGAGTTGTCACTGTAGTCTCAGGTCTGGGTAGGGGATGTTTTGTAGGTGATGTGTATCTGTAATATTCTAAATTTTGAGCAAATAAAACATCTTCTTTAGGATAAGTTGTTAAAACAAGCTTCTTTGGGAATTTGTTAGTAAATTCAATTTTAATATTAAAATAATCCATTTTTATTGATTTAAAAGTTTTATATATTGAAAATATAATTGCAGTACTTTTTGCCAAATTTTAATTTGGTGGGTAAACACACAAGCAAGTAGTTGGGTGGAAAGCAAGTTGCTTATGGAGGCAAACATGTAGCTGGGTACCAAGTAGGTAGCTTGAGCAAACACACTACTTGGTAAAGCAAGAAGCTTAGTGTCATGCTCCTCTTTCAAACACCTAGCACATCCTTATATTTGACACATATCCTACGATGTGTCGACTAATTTTTGTTAGATATCTTCAAATGACATATGCATCCATTGTGTCATATAACCACAGATTCTCTCTCTTTATAGGACACATACACATCCATGTATCACTAAACCTACACATCATGTCTCTTTTGATGACACACACATACCCAAGTGTCATCCATATGCATTTTGCAATTAGGACCATGCTACCCTCCCACATCCCTATAAAGAGAAGCCAACTCCACTCAACTTAATTCATATTCCAAATCTCAAGTTATTCCATGAAAGAAAACGTCCCCCTTGCTTCTATTTATTCTTCAAATACAAGTAACCCTCTTCCTCTCTTTAGAAACCATAAACCTTTCCCTCTTCCACCACAATAAAGAAGTTCTGCTTGGAGAAGATGTTGAATAGGAGAGTTACTTTGGAAACTTAGTCTATCACCTCATAAAGGTTTGATCACTATATGTGATTCCTAATTATCATTTTGAAATGCTAATTATCTCTCCCCTTGATCTTAGGCTATCTCTCTTTTGATAAGAATCTATTATAAGCCGAAATTCTATCAAAATACTCTTGGAAATTGACCTTCTCTATCTTTAATCTATTGCAACATCACACTTCAAGGGAAGGTATGGTCCTCACTCCTTGTAATAGTATCTTATATAATCATCAAGGAAAAGTATGATTTCATATGGTCTTCACTTTTTGACTTAATCTCTTATATGATTTTGTATAGTCTTCACTTCTTGACTTAATCTCTTGTATCACCACTAATGAAAAGTACAGTTTATTATGGTTTAGTATAGTTGAGTATAATGTTGTTATCATAATCCCTGATATAAACATCAATAAAAATTATGATTTAACATAGTTTAATATTGTTTAGTATGGTATTCAATTCTTATCATGACCATTGATATCAACATAAATGAAAAGCATGATATGCATGGTTTGGCATATGCTTTGTAAAGAATGGATAAATAATATACTATATACAACTATTTTATTAATAAGCTAGAATATACTTCCTTTCAATACCCCAAGATCATACAAATATTACTTCCTATCATCCTTTAAAATTGAGTTAAGATTCTAGATGATAATTAAGCATGACTTTGTGCATTATAGTTCTATTCTCATTTGATTTCCCTTGTTTGTCCCTATTATTTGAGTCTTGTGATATTATTAGAAAGTGGAATTCCATCAGACATTTGTAAGGTGACTAGAAGCCTATTTCACTGATGCTTGTAACCAGTAAAGATGAAAGGTTATTTAATTGGTTCCATGTTCTTACGTGGGGACTCCCTAACCTCTTGCACGCTCTTGGCCATATATTTGTCCAATTCAATTCCACAATACCACAAGTTTACATTTAGTTGTCATAGTTAAATACTCAACTAATAATTCATTTATTCATGGATACATGTTAACCTCATTAACTTTGACTAGCCATCATATTGAGTTGTATATCTTTGATGATGTCCTTTTAATTCTAAACCTTATATTGGGAGATGTGTTGGTAACAGAGTCAACATGTCTTGGCTGGGGATTGATACATTTGGGATTCAGATCTAAGTCCTTTGGAGTTAGGGATGGATTAGTGTATTCTCTACCATACTCAGGCCCACACTTGAGTTGGTCATGTAGATTCAGGCATGACCATGTTAGTAATGGGGAATAATATCTTGCAAACATTAAGCATGCTAACTAATGATACTCCAAGTGGCATTTTGTGCAAGGAGCACCCTCTTCCGGTCTTGGAAAGGTGATCGGTGGTTGCATGTAGTAATCTGATTTATTGTGTATAGCATGTGGTGTGCACGAGTGGATGGGGGCGTTCTAGGGTACTTACAGGTGGTTTGGTAACCCTAATGGCCTAAAGTCTATCTAAGCAAGCTTTTGTGGTTGCATGTCAGTTTCCTGAGGTGAATTGACACCTTCTCTAAGAGTTGTAGTTAAACTCATTTATGGAATAAGGTCTCCCACTTATTAATATTTTTAAAAGAAATACAAAAATACCACTATCAATTAATTATCTCATTATTCTCTTTAGTATCAATTGATTTTCCTTTGATATAGTTGTCATCTGAATCAATGATTAAGAATGTAACATAGTGAAATATGAAAAGTGTCTTGCTGTAATAGTTTTATTTTCTATCAGCCATACTTAGACAATTGTCCAACTCTCTTTCTCCCATTTAGGCTATGGCAAACTTTTCTTGCCATAGGTTGATTATGTGGATGCAGGTGTATGGATGTATCTTGTCATAGAATATCTTGAAAGATCCTTGAAGTATTATCAAGAACATATCTACTTTTTGTGTTTTGTAGTTTTGCAAGACCTATGGGTCATGTAAACATATGTACAAATTTTCTTTCAAGAAATGTTGGTGTAAATGACTATGTTATCAATATAGTTGTTTTTGGGTTGCATCTTTAATTGGTCTTGATACTTAAATTATATAACCCTCAGAAACCAAATTGATATGTTATGTCATTGGTTTCTGGGATGTTACGGATTTAAATGGTATCAGAGCAACAAGATAGACTCTATACAAGATACAAACTTTAAAAACCTTACAAATAAAAATGTAGATTGTTCATATTCTTACCTACTGTGTCTCTACAATAGGTTAGGATATTTAAGGTATCATCCATATAATATAATTTTGAAGCACCCTAGACACATTATCAAAAACAATCTAAAATTCATGTATCACAAAAAACAAGTTCTAGTGTTTTTGTTACTTTCTTGATACCACCACAAGTAGTTTCAAGATACTCTTTTATGTTGGACATGTGAATCCTTATCTAAAACTTAGTTATTCTTTTGTATAGATGGTTACCGGGTCAAAAGTTGAAAGTGACCGAGTAGAACCGACACCTGGGGCAATGGAATTAGTCCAAAAACTTACACAACTGACAGGAGAGATGCAGAAATAAAGAAATGGAGAAAATGGAGACTCGTCAAAAAGTATACCTAGTAACTCCAAGAATATAAGCATGAAGAACTTCTTATCTTTGAACCCAAGCTATTTTCAAGGATGAGATGATCCTAATAAGGCTGGGGTATGGATAATGGAAATTGAAGAAATTTTCAAAGTCATTTCCTATCCTGAAGAAAGAAAAACTCTATTTGCCACCTTCAAACTACAAAATGATGTTAAAGTGTGGTGGGACAATATTAAGACCATCAAGTTCAGACATATAGACTTTGTTCCCTGGGACACTTATAAGGAGGGATTCAATAGACAATATTTTCCTGGCCATACAAGAAGACAGAAGTTTGATGAATTTATGAATCTGAAGCAAAAGTAAGAGATGAGCCTAGCTGAGTATATCACCAGGTTTAGAAGACTGAAAAAATATGCAAGTTCTCTATTGATTTATGATGATATGAGGGCTTCTAGATTTCTAACAGGTCTTTCTCCTGAATTAGAAACCAAGTAGTTCCCTTCAGTTGAAAACAATGGATGCCATGATTACTATAGCCTCTAATATTGAAGCATCCAATAGGCGGTTATCCAAGGAAAATTTAGTCCAAACTCCATCAAATCTGTCTAAAAGAAAGTTTACTAATAGAAGATTCAAACCCTCAGTAAAGAGGATGTCAGTTGAATGCACCAGATGCAAAAAGATGCACTCTGGATCTTGCAACATGAATGATGTGCAATGCTATTTCTGCAAGCAATTTGTCCACACAAAGCCTTACTGTCCTAAACTTGGGAACAATAGCCAATTTCAGCCTAAACATACTAACATGACAACACCCTCTAGGTAGAATCAAGAAACCCACTACAAAATAATCCACAAAGGAGAACTGGCAGAGTAATGTCACTAAATGATAAGGAAGCAGAAGCATCAGACTAACTTGTGGAAGGTAATGCTTTCTATTTTGGAATTTCTTTGAGGACATTGTATGATTCTGGTGCTACACATTCATGCATTTTCAATCTTAATGCTAGAAATCTATCATTGTCTTCTACTGCTATGGAATATGCTTTAAAAGTACAAGCACCCTTCAACACTTCATAGAAGGGTTAACATTTCCATCTAATCTAACAATATTACATATGATTGGGATAGATGTCATTATGGGAATGGATTGACTCCATACATACAAAGCTCTCATGGACTGTCGCCATAAAACTGTCACAATTTGAAAACTTGGAAAAAAGGAAATTTTGGTCCATGGGAAGAGAGGAGTAAACAAATGGAGTATAGTATCTACTCATAAGACTCATAAGATGATTAGTAAAGGTTGCACTGCCTTTTTGGCAACCCTAGTTAGTGAAAATGAAAAGAAGTTAAGATTGTCAAGGATTTTCTAGAAGTATTTCCTGAGGAATTACCAGGACTTCCACCTGAAAGAGAGGTAGAATTTGGCATTGAGTTAATACCCAGAACTCAACCTATATATAAATCACCCTATCGCATGTCCCAGATAGAACTGATTGAACTAAAGAAACAATTGGGAGAAATACTAGAAAAATGATTCATTCGAACTAGTTTTTCCCCTTGGGGAGCTCCTATTCTTTTTGTCAAGAAAAAGGATGGAACTATGAGACTATGTACATGTTACAGAATGATCAATCAGGTCACTATTAGGAATAAATACCCATTACCTAGAATTGATGATCTTTTTTGTCAACTTAAATCAATAATCGTATTTTCTAAGATTGACCTGCGATCTGGATATTACCAATTGAAAGTGAAAGAGTTCGTTATACCTAAGATATCTTTTCAATTTAAATATGGGCACTATGAATAGTTAGTCATGCCTTTTGGGTTAACTAATGCCCCTGCAGCTTTCATGGATCTAATGAATCAAGTTTTCCAAGACATCCTAGACACCTTTGTTATAGTATTCATTGATGATATTTAGATATATTCTCAATGTGATGAGGATCACAAAAAGCACTTGAGGATAGTTCTAGAAACCTTGAAGAAACACCAACTGTATGCAAAGTTGTCTAAGTGTGAATTTTGGATGACAAAAGTTAACTTTCTAGGATATGTCATATCTTCTGGTGGTATATCACTGGATCCAAAAAAAGTTGATTCAGTGATTAATTGGGAATGTCATGTGTCTGTAACTGAAATTCAAAGTTTTCCTGGACTAGTAAGATATTATAGAAGATTCATAAAAGATTTTTCTAAGCTTGCCACTCCTATGACCAAGTTAACAAAGAAAGGGGTATCCTTTAAGTGAATAAAAGAAGGTGAAAAGAGTTTTCAAGAGATTAAAAATAGACTAGTTTCTTCTCCAATTTTGACATTACCACAAGATGGTAAGTCATATGTCATATACTATGATGCATAAAAAATTGGGCTAGGATGTGTACTCATGCAAGATGACCTGGTCATAGCTTATGCATCTAGACAATTAAAGCCCCATGCAATGAATTATCCTACACATGACTTGGAACTAGTTGCCATCATACATGCCCTAAAAATATGGCATCACTACCTTTATGGAGTACCGGTTCAAATATTTACATATCATAAGAGTCTTAAATATCTCATGACTCAGAAAGATTTGAATCTGAGGTAAAGAAGGTGGATGGAATACTTAAAAGACTATGACTTTAATATTTCTTATCGCCTAGGAAAAGCAAATGTTGTAGCAGATGCTCTAAGTAGAAAGAAAGTATTATCAGAAGCAGTTGTGATGATTCAAGAATGGAGGATGATAGAGAAAATGACAACATGGGGACCAACCATAGAAAAATAAACTATTCAGATAGATACTTTCTTGATAAAGTCACAACTAAAAGATGAAATCCTACAAGCACAAAAAAGTAATTGTGAGTATGAAAACATGAACAAGGAGATAGAAAAGACTAAGTCCAAGTTGAATCTTGACAAAGAAGGAGGGATATGGTTTGAAAATATAATTTGGGTGCCAAGTTATCTAGAGTTAAAGAAGAAGATTCTTGATGAAGCGCATTTATCACGATATTCTATCCATCCAAGAACAACTAAAATGTATAAGAATACGCAGAAGAATTTTTGGTGGCCTTACATGAAGAAAGAAATAGTTGAATATGTCCTTAGATGTTTGAATTGCCAACAAATGAAAGCTAAACATCAGAGGCCTGGGGGTCTTTTGAAACCACTAGAAATACCAGAATGGAAGTGGGAGCACATAACCATGGACTTTGTCACTAATCTACCGAAAACCAAGAAAGGAAGTGATACTGTATGGGTGATAGTAGACAGATTGACAAAATCATCCCATTTGTTACCTATAAAGATAACTAGTTCAATGGATAGTCTAGCTGAACTATACATGAATG
Source organism: Alisma plantago-aquatica (assembly GCA_963693085.1). Classification (NCBI taxonomy): domain Eukaryota; kingdom Viridiplantae; phylum Streptophyta; class Magnoliopsida; order Alismatales; family Alismataceae; genus Alisma; species Alisma plantago-aquatica. The sequence goes on from OY856411.1 coordinate 1,246,193,343, forward strand.
AAATTGTCAGATTACATGACATACCTATCTATATAACCTCTGATAGAGACTATCATTTTACATCCAAGTTTTGGAGGTATCTCCATGATGCTCTGGGAACAAAATTGAACTTCAGTATAGATTTTTGTCCTCAAACTGATGAGCAGTCTGAAAGAGTAATACAAATTTTAGAAGACATGTTGAGAGCCTACATTTTAGATTGGAAGGGAAGTTGGGAAGAACATATTCCTTTGGCAGAATTCTCTTATAACAATAGCTACCTAGCTAGCATCCAAATGGATCCTGATGAAGCATTATATCGACGATGTTGTAGGTCACCAATATATTGGGATGATGTGGGAGAAGCTAAGGTCTTAGGACCTGATCTGGTGCATCAATGTGCTGAAAAAGTAAAATTAATACGGAAAAGACTATAAATAGCTCAGAATAGATAGAAACAATATGCAGACACAAAAACAAGAGAAGTCAAATTCAAGATTGGTGATTTGGTCTATGTTAAGATATCACCTACAAAAGGAGTGTCCAGATGGGGAAAGAAAGGAAAACTGAGTCCAAGATACGTTGGACCATTTGAAATCATTAGAGAAGTTGGAAGTCATGCATACCGTCTAAATCTTCCTTTTCTTTATCAGAATCTTCATAATGTGTTTCATGTATCCCTTCTTAAGAGATACATACATGATGAATATCATGTCATCCATATTGAACCACTGAAAATAGACAAAGATTTGACATATGAAGAAATCCCAATTCGTATTTTAGACCATAAGGAACAACAACTCAGAAATCAAAGCATATCTATTGTCAAACTTCTATTAAAGTATCATGGACTAGAAGAAGTAACATGGGAGCTTGAATTCTAAATACAAAAGAAGTATATGTACCTTTTTGGTAAGATTTAGAATTTTCGAGAATGACAATTTCTTTTAGGGGTAGTCTATGTAATATTTTGAATTTTGAGCAAATAAAACATCTTCTTTAGGGTAAGTTGTAAAAACAAGCTTCTTTGGGAATTTTTTAGTAAATTCAATTTTAATATTAAAATAATCCATTTTTATTGATTTAAAAGCTTTTATATATTGAAAATATAATTGTGGTACTTTTTGCCAAATTTAAATTTGGTGGGTAAACACACAAGCAGGTAGCTGGATGGAAAACAAGTTGCTTAAGGAGGCAAACATGTATTTGGGTAGCAAGTAGGTAGCTTGAGCAAACACACTACTTGGTAAATCAAGAAGCTTAGTGTCATGCTCCTCTTTCAAACACCTAGCACATCCTAATGTTTGACACATATCCAACCATGTGTCAACTAATCTTGATAGATATCTTCAAATGACACATATGCATCCATCATGTCATATAACCACAAATTCTCTCTCTTTATAGGACACACACTACTACAGAACACGCCTTTGGCGTCGGTTGTTTAACCCCTTTTAGCGACGGTTCTCAAGCGACGCCTATGTGGGCGCCGCTAAAGGTCGAACTCTTCGGTGTTGGTTTTATAACCGACGCCAAAAGGCTTCGCGCCACCGAAAATGTGCCAGCAGGGCACCTATAGGCATCAGTTAGGTATAGTACGCCGACGCCAAAAGGGTTCGTGCCACAAAAAGGGCGCCATCTACGACACTTTCTGCATCGGTTTTCCAATAAAAACCAACGCTATATTTCCAGATGCCACGGCCGTGCTTCCCTGCACGGCCATGTTTAGTACTATAGGTGTCGGGTTTATACTAATAACCGACACCATTTCCCGCCACGGCCGTGCTTCCCTGCACGGTCGGGTTGTTTGTCACATTAGGCGGCGGTTTTATCCAATAACCGACGTTGTAAGCCTTTGATGACGGTTTTCTATAAATAACCGACACCTATGTTTTAATTTTTTTTCTTATCAGTTTGCAGGCCTGTTGTGGATGGTCAGCAGGATGAGAACATGCAGTTCAGTTTTCTGAACTGCAGGTTTATGACATCCATTGATATCAGTCAACAAACAGGCCACAAACCTGCAAAATCAACAAATATACTTTTCACACAAGTAGATACATTGATACATTCAGACATCAATTCAATTCTCACATTCACACATGTAGAAACATTCAAATGCATGTATAAACATTCAAACATGTACAAACATTTAGAAATATTCATTTACAAAATATCATTCAACATCGCTATCAGCATCCCAATTATATTTTATAGTCCCCACTGCTTGAATGGCTCTTGCCCATTCTTCTCTTACTTCATTTAATACTTCCATCGTGTATGGAGCATGTACATCTTTTAAGTATTTACCTATAGTGTGGTCAGTTTTAAAGAACTGCAAAGAGAATCATGTATATATATAAGTAATAATATAAAAATAAGATTGATATATTTCATACTAACTAATGAGACTATATATAATACCTCATGTATGGTATCGATGTCCAATGCGGCATAACAAGTGCAGCACGCACAAGTGCATACAACCAATGTGGTATCGATGTCCAATGCGGCATACAATACATAAAGTGCAGCACGCACAAGTGCTTTAGATTCATATAACAACATGATAGACTAACACATATATAGTGCATAACAACAATAGCGCTGAATTTACATACAACACTAGCTTAGTACATATATAGTGGGATTAAGGTGACGAGTTAACAGGAGGACAAACAGATTTCACCGCGAGTTAACATTGAAGAAGGTCTGCTAACCTACACTGAGTAAACAAGTTTATCAGTACTAGCCTAAGGTACAAGTATCGTTCGTCGGGACAATGACGGTCGTGGAAGCTTACTGGCCACTGTCCAGTTGAACGTGTAGTGGCTACTAAGCTGGTGGCCACTAAGCTTCCACGACCGTCATTGTCCCTACGAACGGTAGTTGTGCCTTAGGCTAGTTCTGATAAACTTGTTTAGCTCAGTGTAGGTTAGTAGACCTTCTTCAATGTTAACTCATGGTGAAATCTATTTGTCCTCCTGTTAACTCGTCACCTTAGTCCCACTATATATGTACTAAGCTAGTATTGTATGTAAATTCGGCGCTGCTGTTGTTATGCACTATATATGTGTTAGTCTGTCATGTTGTTATATGAATCTGAAACACTTGTGCGTGCTGCACTTTATGTATTGTATATGTATCCTGCTTCTCTTCATTGTGGCTTCTTTTATTGTTTCATGGCTTGCTGCCTATATATCTATATAACCTTAGTGTGGGATGTTTGCTTGTTGAGCGTCACTGATAGCCTAGTTAGTTAGCACATTGATTTGGTTAGCAACACTAAAGGTTAATCTTGAATAGGTGAATACATAAAAAAGTATATTAATTAAATTGGGAGTGGCACTTAATACCTTGAATTCATTTGTTTTTCTTTGGGTAACAAACTCCTCCCAGTCTTTGGGGTCCAAGTAGTTCTATTGTTGTGTGGCTTCCTTCTTCCTATATTTATTTTTCAAAGAGAATACAAACAAAAATTATTAGTGTAGAGTTAGTGAAATACTGATCAATGTCTAGAATTGGAATAAATCAAGAACTTATTCCCAGCATCGCGTATGTAATCTCGAGTGAGATTGGTCCTATAGTTCCTTAGGACCCTCCCACAACGTTTAGAATTTGTATTAACTAAAAGATAATGAAACATCAAATCAGAAAATTATATTGATATTAAAAAATCAAACATTTAGCTTCAATAAAAAAATATAAACATGCATGCCTCTAAAATTGTGATCTTTTATCAATTAACAACCCTTCATTGTGATCTCCACGCACATATAAGTCATCATTAGCTTCAATATTTTGTGGGGTTGGCAACCCAACTGAGAATGGACTGGAGTCATCATACTTATCATAGTACTCTTCTTCATCTATAGGATCTTCAATGAACTGTCTTTTACCATGAAGAACAACCGACCATTTATCATTTGCAGGATCATCTATATAGAATATTTGTTTCGCCTGTGATGCCAATATGAATGGTTCACCCTTCTCGCCAATCTTTTCAAAGTTCACTAAAGTGAAACCCAATTCATCCACTATAACTCCTTTGGTGTTATCAACCCAATTACATTTAAAGAGCGGAATTCTGAAATCTATGTAGTCAAACTCCCATATGTCTTCAATGACCCCGTAATATGACATTTTAGCTTCACATGGACTCTTATCCTTTGCACTTGCAAAATACATAGTCGACGCTTGAAGAGTGACCCCACTGTTTTAGACGACACTATTATCATCTTGGCGCTTTGTGTAATATGTGAACCCATTAATGTCAAACCCTTCATAAGACATAACATTCGGTTTTGGTTTAAAGACGAGGTATTTGATAGTTTCTGTAATATCATTTGGTGTTTGAGATAGTTGATGTAAGATTTTATCTTCAAACCACTTAGTAAAAGTCTTGTTATGCTCTCTAGCAAGCCACATTGAACTTGCTCGAGGATGTTGTCTCTTGATGAAATTGGTATGTTCCTCGATATAAACACCCACTTCGTCCATGTTGTGTAAAATATACAAGTGACCTTGTTCCAACTGCTCATGGCTGATTACTTTCACTCGTGATCCCAAAATTCCTTTGCCCTCCTCAATATTCTTGTCATTAATAGGAGTGTTATTACCACTCAGAAAGTCATTGCAAAAATCCATAACCTCTCTTGCCACATAACCTTCAATAATACTCCCTTCAGGCCGATAACGGTTTCGAACATCACCTTTAAAAATGCTCATGTATCGTTCAAAGGGATACATCCAATGCAAGAAAACTGGTCCCAACATTTTCACTTCCCTAGTCAAGTGGACAACAAGATGTACCATGATATCAAAGAATGAAGGAGGGAAATACATCTCAAGATGACATAGGGTAACAACCACTTCTCTTTGCAAATTATCGAGAGTATCTGTGTCAATAACTTTGTTGCATAGACTGTTGAAAAAGAAATAAAGTCTGGTGATTGCAAACCTTACATGCTTCAGCAATATAGATCAAATTGCCACGGGCAATATTTGTTGCATTATAGTGTGACAATCATGAGATTTATGACCTATAAACTTCAGATATGTCATTGATACCAATCTACGGATGTTGGATGAGTAACCCTGTGGAACCTTAACATTTACCAAGCATTCACAAAAAGCTTTCTTCTCCTTTCTAGACAACGTGTAACAAGCGGGAGGTAAGTATGTTCTTTTATTACCCATTTCACGTAATTTTGTTAATTCTGACCTTATTCCCATTTCACGTAGGTCCAGTCTGGATTTTATCCCATCTTTAGTCTTACCTGGTATATTTAACAGAGTACCAATGATGCTATCACAGACATTTTTCTCAATGTGCATTACATCGATACAATGCATGACTGTCAAAGAACTCCAATAAGGAAGATCCCAAAATATTGACTTCTTCTTGAATGAAGAATTGTCACTCTGTGTGGCCATACTACATTGTGATTTCTTACCAAATTCATTGACAATGTCTTTTACTCTTTCATAAACAACATCCCCTGGTATAGGTTTAGGTGCACTCTGTTCATCATTCCATCCATTGAATGCTTTGCGCTTCCTACGATACAGATGGAATTTCGAAAGAAACCTTCGATGACCAAGATATACAGTCTTGTCGCCATGTTTTAGTCTTATTGAATCAGTGTTTTCTTCACATATAGGACACACTTTAGCTCCTTTGACACTATATCCAGACAAATTCCCGTATACTGGAAAGTCATTAATAGTGCAAAACAACATAGTGTGCAAACGAAATGTCTCTCTTCCTGAAGCATCATAGGTCATCACACCTTCAGCCCAAAGTTTCTTTAAGTCATTAATCAGAGGTTCAAGATAAACATCGATATCATTTCTGGGTTGTTTAGGGCTCGATATCAACAACGACAGCATAATATACTTATTTTTCATACACAGCTAGGGAGGAAGATTGTATATAACAAGCATGACTGGCCAAGTGCTATGTTGGCTGCTTAATGTCTCGTACGGATTCATCCCATCTGTACAAAGCCCAAGTCTTAGATTCCTATCTTCTTCACCAAATTTGGGGTACAATAGATCAATCTTCTTCCACTGTAGGGAATCAGACGCATGTCGTAGGATCCCATCATTATTTTTCTTAACATCTGCATGCCACCTCAAATTCTTTGCATCTTTCATATTTGCAAACAAGCTTTGAAACCGTGATATTATAGGTAGATACAACATCACCTTGGCAGGAGAACTAGTTTTGGACTCCCCTGAAGTCGTCAATTTATACCGTGACGCACCACATTTTGGACAATCTTTCAAATCCACATAGTCCTTTTGAAATAATACACAATCATTCGGGCATGCATGTATCTTCTTGGCCTCCATTCCCATTGGGTACAACAATTTCTTTACCTAGTATGTTGAGATTGGCATCTCGTTTCCTTCAGGAAGCATTTCTTTCAACAAAGTCAACAATGAAGTGAAGCTTTTGTCGCTCCATCTATTGTTAGCTTTCAACTTATACAATCTCAACACAGTGCTAAGCTTTATAAACTTAGCACAACCTGTGTATAACAATATCTCATCATCATGCACAATGTTTCTAAAGATAGGAGGTGGATCGGTGTGCTCTACCCTACAACTATCCAGCATCACATCCACGATGTCTACTGGAACTGGTTCGTTCACATCTACGTCATCGGAGGCAATTTCTTCTTCCACCCAAGAACTGCTATCGACATCCATTGGTTTTGAGTTTGAAATCACTCCATGCCAGTGCCATTCTGTATAGCTTTGTACAATCCCGTTGCACATGACATGACTTTTGATTTCGTCACCAGTGCTGACTTTCAAGTTGTTACCGCAATGTCTACATGGACAGTAGAACCTATCTCCAGGTTCTTTCCTATATTCCTCAGCAAATCTAATAAACTGATCAAGACCAGATATAAACTCTGGGGTGCAGCGATTGTGAATGGACATCCATGATCTATCCATTCTATGATCAAAGAGAAAACAAGTATATATTAGGACAAAATTAGGGTCTACGGTTAACAAATACATGTGATGTCATTCTTATATATAATAAATGTGTACCACCTATCCCATCCTTGAACACCTAATCTCACTAGTAAGTGTATAATGTGTATTGGGTTTTTAAGAAAATTTCGGCAGCATTTCCCTGTTGTTCTCTAAGTACATATGTACTTAGATAACAAATGAGGAAATGCTACCGAAATTTTCTCGAAAACCCAATACACATTATACACTTATATCCTAAGTGAGATTAGGTGTTCAAGAATAGTCCCAAATCATGGAATATCCAAGATTTACTCCTAATGAGTAAATCTTGGACGGGTTTCTAGGCCAACAAACACAATAATAGATATGTACATGTTAGGGTTTCATCACAATTAATGTTAGGGTTTCATCACAATTGATGTTAGGGTTTCATCAATGTTAGGTTTAATCAAATCAAATCAAGTTTAAATCTTAAGTACATATGTACTAACATCAAAATTTACTAAATTAGGTCAAACATTAGGATTAGAAGCACAAATATATGCAAGCAAAAGATTTGTTCGTATCCTAGGATTTACATAAAGCATTACATAAAGATTTGTTCATATCCTTACCAACAGCAAGCACGGCCGTGGCTATGTTGGCCTACCACGGTCGTGCTGTCTAGCACAGCCGTGGTAGGCCAACACAGCCGCGGTCGTGCTTGCTGCTGGTAACGAGCTAGGGAGAAGGAAGTAAAGTGGCTAGGGCTACATTGAGCTAGCGTGGAGAAGAGTGGCGGCAGCAGTGGCAGAAGTAGTGGCGGCGAGTAGGCGAAGAGAAGGGCATAGCAGTGCTCGTAGTGGCACCAGGAGATGAGCAGAGCAGCGTAGAATAACATAGCAGCAGTGGCGGCGAGCGGCGGCAGCAGCAGAAAGAGGATGTGGCGGCGATGGCGGTGAGCAGAGGCACACCAGCAACAGCGGTGGCAAGCAGCAGCGGGGGTCGTCGGCGATTTTAGGTGAGAGCGGTGAGCACAGGAAAATTATCGTGAAGAAACAGGAAGAAAGGGGGAAGATTCGGGTGATCGGGTCTATTAAGTTGGTCAACAACGTCGGTTATCTACAAAACCGACGCCTATTACTCATCAGCGTCGGTTGTTAGTAAAAAACCGACGTCCAATTAGACAATCTTTGCCCTAAATTATTTGGCGGGAACCATTATCAGCGTCGGTTATCAAAGGATTAACCGACACCGAAAGTGGAACTTTCCGCGCAGATATCCTTCTTAAATAGGCGTCGGTGAATAGTTAAAAAAACCGACGTTGTATGTGACGCAAATTTTTTTCGCTCAAAATTTGGATTTCGCGAGTGGTTTTAGGCATCGATTTGTTATACCCATCCGACGCTAAATACAAAGCGGTACCTGTGTCTGGATGGTCTTCGAATATAGACGTCGGTTTCCCTAAATAACTGACATTGAATATTGTAGGCGTCGGTTTACCTTAATAACCGATGCCTAGAAAAGTGACATTGAATGTTGTTTCTATAGTAGTGACATACACATCCATGTGTCACTCTAAACCTACACATCATGTCTCTTTTGATGACACACATATACCCAAGTGTCATCCATATGCATTTTGAAATTAGGACCATGCTACCCTCCTACATCCCTATAAACAGAAGCCATCTCCACTCAACTTAATTCATATTCCAAATCTCAAGTTCTTCCACAAAAGAAAATGTCCCCCTTGCTTATTTTTATTCTTCAAAGACAAGTAACCCTCTTCCTCTCTGTAGAAACCATAAACCTTTCCCTCTTCTACCACAATAAAGAAGTTCTTCTTGGGGAAGATGTTGAATAGGAGAGTTACTCTGGAAACATAATCTATCACCTCCTAAGGTTTGATCACTATATGTGATTCCCAATTATCATTTTGAAATGCTAATTCTCTCTCAACTTGATCTCAAGCTCTCTCTCTTTTGATAAGAATCTATTATAAGCCCAAATTTTGTCAAAATACTCTTAGAAATTGACCTTCTCTATCTTTAATCTATTACAACATCACACTTCATAGGAATGTATGGTCCTCATTTCTTGTAATAGTTTCTTATATAATCATCAAGGAAAAGTATGATTTCGTATGGTCTTCACTTTTTTGACTTAATCTCTTATATAATTTCATATAGTCTTCACTTCTTGACTAAATCTCTTGTATCACCACTAATGAAAAGTATGATTTATTATGATTTAGTATAGTTGAGTATAATCTTGTTATCATAATCCCTGATATAAACATCAATAAAAAGTATGATTTAACATGGTTTAATATTGTTTAGTATGGTATTCAATTCTTATCATGACCAATGATATCAATGTAAATGAAAATCATGATATGCATGGTTTGGCATATGCTTTGTAAAGAATGGATAAATAATATACTATATACAACTATTTAATTAATAAGCTAGAATATACTTCCTTTCATTACCCTAAGATCATTCAAATATTACTTCCTATCATCCTTCAAAATTGAGTTAAGATTCTAGATGATAATTAAGCATGACTTTGTGCATTATAGTTCTATTCTCATTTGATTTCCCTTATTTCTCCCTATTATTTGAGTCATGCGTTCCTTCAGACATTTCTAAGGTGACTAGAAGCATGTTTCACTGATGCTTGTAGCCAGTAAAGAGGAAAGGTTATTTAATTGGTTTTGTGTTTGCACGGGGGGACTTCCTAACCTCTTGCACACTCCTAGCCATAGATTTGTCTGATTCAATTACACAATCACACAAGTGTACATTTTAGGTGTCATAGTGAAGTACTCAACTAATAATTCTTTCGTATTAATCAATATTCGATTGATTGGTCTGAGGCTATCGACAAAGAAGATTTTCCTAAGTCATTTCGTTTCTTTTTGTCTAAGTCACTTCTCTTTTTGTCCAAGTCACTTCTCTTTCATCATTTTTTATATATCGTAATGGACGGTTCCACCGTTGATAATCAAAAAGAAAAGTGACAAGAGGTCTTTCAAACTAGAAATTTTTTTTTCTTCTTGATTTTCTAATTCACTTTCAAATTCCCAAGGATCTTGTTGATAAATATCAAGATAAGAGTATTCATGACTACCTTTTAACCTCATTAACTTTGACTAGCCATCACATTGAGTTGTATATCTTTGATGATGTTCTTTTAATTCTAAAACTTATATTGGGAGATGTGTTGGTAACAGAGTCGACATGTCTTGGCTGGGGATTGATACATTTGGGATCTGGATCTAAGTCCTTTGGAGTCAAGTATGGATGAGTATAATGCTCTACCATACTCAGGCCCACACTTGGCTTGGTCATTTAGAGTCAGGCATGATCATGTTAGTAATGGGAAATAATCTCCTGCAAAGATTAAGCATACTAACTAATGATACTCCAAGTGGCATTTTGTGCAAGGAGCACCCTCTTCTGGTCTTAGAAAGGTGATTGATGGCTGCATGTGGTAATCTAATTCATTGTGTATAGCATGTGGTGTGCACGAGTGGCTTCCAGGGTACTTACAGGTGGTTTGGTGACCCTAATGGCCTAAAGTCTTAGCTAAGCAAGTTTTAATGGTTGCAGGCCAGTTTCCCAAGGTGAATTGACACCTTCTCTGAGAGTTGTAGTGAAACTCATTTACGGAATAAGGTCTCCCACTTATTAAGATTTCTAAAAGAAATGTAAAAATACCACTATCAATGAATTATCTCATTATACTCTTCAGTATCAATTGATTTTCCTTTGATATAGTTGTCATATGAATCAGTGATTAAGAATGTAACAGAGTGAAATATGAAAAGTGTCTTTCAGCAATAGTTTTATTTTCTGTCAGCCATACTTAGACAATTGTCTAACTCTCTTTCTCCCATTTGGGTTATGGCAAACTTTTCTTGCCATAGGTTGATTATGTGGATGGATGTATCTTGTCATAGACTATCTTGAAAGATCCTGGAAGCATTATCAAGACCATATCTAGTTTTTGTGTTTTTTAGTTTTGCTAGACCTATGGGTCATGTAAACATATGTACAAATTTTCTTTCAATAAATGCTTGTGTAAATGACTATGTTATCAATATAGTTGTTTTTGGGTTGCATCTTTAATTGGTCTTGATACTTAAATTCTATAACCCTCAGAAACCAAATTGATATGTTATGTCATTGGTTTTTGGGACGTTACAGTATTGACTTGAGATTTTGATTGTATGTTGAAGTTGTATATGGCATGTATATATGTGAAACAATGCTTTTGTATATAGGTTGTGGCGGAGGCCACTAGACAGTTGTATAGATATCCGGTATGGTATGTGCTTTTATGCATGATGTTGGGCTTATATGTAAATATGCTTCAACGTGTTTGAGATGTTTAATTCGGTTTTGATTATCCCCTTTTCTTGCCATGTGGTTAATTAGTAATCAGTTGTGTTTTGGGTTTTGAATAATCCTGTTTAGCATGACGGTGTGTCATAGTTTGGTTGGTATTAGAGCTTAGGGTTCGTTGAGTCTACATGGACATAAGAATTAGGTTTTGTGTATGTTCTTATGTAATCCAACATATCTAATTATATCTTATGCTTATGTAGATATGTTTGGAGAACGTGAAGAGCATGCTAAAATTAGCTATGTATCACCAGGAGGTGGCGGCAGGAAGCAGATACCATATGGTAGAGTACATGTGATGGGGCCAGAACAACCCACACTGCCTCCCTTTGATCCTTCACTCATTGCTAATCCATCCTTCCAGTCCATGATTGGGTAGTTCATGGCGGCAATTATGCTCTTCCTAGATAGGGTGCTTTCACCTACCTAGGGCACCCGTCCCTAATGTGGAATCTCAGGGTCTGAGAAAGATGTTTGAGAAGTTGAAGCCCCTGGGATCCACTAAGTATGCGGGTACGATAGACCCGACAGACGTTGATGTGTGGTTAATCAAGTTGGAGAAGGTGTTTAGGATCCTGAACATCCCAGATGAGGACAAGGTGAAGCACGTTGTTTACCTATTGAAGGGCAATGTTGGTGATTGGTGGGCCATAGAGGAAGAGAATAAATTAGGAGTTATTGTAATTTGGGAAGATTTTTGGCAAGAGTTTGTGAGCTGCTACTCCCTTGAGACGTACCTGGATGAGAAGATTGCCCAGTTTGAACGATTGTCCCAAGGGTCTATGTCTAACAAAGACTATGAGGTGAGGTTTACAGAGATGTTGAGGTTCTATCCTTAGATGAAAACCATGGAGAAGGAGAGAAGCTGGAGGTTTAAGATGGGTATGATCTCTGAGTTGTCTATCACTGCATCGGCTTTAGAGAATCGAGAGAAGCTCTCTACCTTTGTGGAGTTTGTAAGAAGGATTGAGAGGTCTACTCTTGAGAAGTGTGAAGCCAAGCTAGGAAGAAGCCGGCTCAATTTCAAGGATAGTCTTCTAGTAGCTTCAAGATGCCAAGGTTCTCTTCGTCGCAGTCAAAGCAGAGGTCGAATTTTTCTGAGCTAAGATCACAAGTATCGTCACAGTGGTTCCCTAGTAAAGGATGAGGTTGCAACTTTCCCCTAGTAGGGGCGAACAGTGCAATGTCAGTATCGGTGACAAGGACAAATAGGCTACATTACGGTTCCAAACCATGTTTCAAGTGTGGACAGGTTGGGCATGTGAGATGGTCTTGCCCCATGAAGGATGAGGAAGTTACACAACAATCGAGGCAGAGTCTGTGAGGCTCACAGCAGTACTACGGTAGTGGTGGTGGTATAGGACGTGGTCAGGCATCACAAGAAGGGCCATCAGGATCAACTGGTAGAGGATGAGGGTGACAACAGGCGATGACTAGATTCTATGCCATAAGTTAGCCAGACGAAGTGGTCAACCCACGTTTCATGATATGTCAAATAGAACTTTTTCATTCTAACTTATTTTCTTCTTATTTCATATCTATTTTGGTTTACCAAGGTGCAACACACTCATTTATCACCATAGAGGTAATAAGTAGTTGTTACCTGCCAATTTGTAGTAAATCTGATAGTCTCTTGCTAGAAACTCTTTTAGTTGGTTCCACTATGTTGCAGGAGGTATGTCCATCTTGTGTTCTTTCTTTCTTCAAAATCAACATTCAAGTGGATCTCATGCCACTTGACATGCATGGTTTCAATGTGATCTAAGGGATGGATACCTTGGAGAAGTACCAAGTTGTTTTGGACTACAGTTCCAAGGTTGCGAAGTTCTGTGATGGAGATGTTTCCAGGACTTTACAAGGAGACAAGAAGATTCTTCCTATGTGTTTAGTGTTGGTAGTGATAGTAGAGAAGTTGAAGAGATAAGGGTGAGGCTTTCTTAGTACATGTTGTGGATACCAAGGCGAGGAGTCCTAACATCCAGAATGTACCTGTAGTGTGTAAGTTTGAGGATGTTGTTCCATATGAGTTTCCTGGTATTCCACCTCCTAGAGAGATTGATTTTGAGATCAATCCTTTTTCTAGAACACAACCCATAGCTTAGGCACCTTATAGTATGACACCAGGTGAGATACAAGAGTTGAATAAACTATTACATGAGTTGCTAGAGAAGGGTTTCATATGATCGATCACTTCCCTTGGGGTGATCCATTGTTGTTTGTGAAGAACAAGGATGGTTCTATTTACCTAAGTGTTACACGTTGTCCATATTTTGATAATGACTTAACCATTTCATTCATATGTATGTAATATGTTTGCTTAACATTGATTTCAGACATTAGGTGCATGAAAAGGATCAAATCAATCAAGCTCTAGATTTCTTTAATTCAAGTCAAAAGCAATTCATTACAAACACTTCATCAGTTGAGTTACAAACTCAACCGATCCTTAATGGATTTTGAGAATGATATTGATCAATCGAGTTGTCCATCCATAGAACTCAACCAATGACCTCTCTGCCCACAATCGATTTAATTAGATCAGTCAAGTTGCCATGAGGACAAACTTGACCGATCGTTTAAATTGACTTTGTCACATAGTGTGATCGGTCGAGTTATCTTTATTGAAACTCGACCAAATGCATTGTGCGGAAAACACAGACAAAGTGAATCTAACCATTGGAGTGTTGCAAAACTTAAAAAAAAATATTCGTTGCAACCCTCTAAACAGCTAAAAAGCATTCATAAAGTTCCCACACTCTAGTGGACCCCCCAACTATAAATACGACCTCTTGGAGTTCATTCCAAGGTTGTTGATTAATGCTTTTCAAGGTCCTTCCCATATTTAAGTACTTTTAGTCCACTTGATTCCCTTTCTCTCTCTTGATTACACTTCAATTCATCATTATGAGTGAGATAGGTCTTGTGTGAGAGAGCTACCTCATCAAGATAGGTAAGACCTTGATGAGGTAGAAGACTAGCTCTTAGATAGGTAAGACCTTAATTGTAAGGTTGTTGGCTCCCTTAAAGTTGGGTATCCTTGACCTGGAAAAGGAAGGTCATTTGTCATAACTCTTATAAGTGAATATAAGGAGTAGACAAGCTTAATAAATCCTAGAGGTTGACCTCTCTAGGTAGTATACTGACTGTCTCCTAATTTGGAGAGTGGAACCACTCTAAAACAACTTGTTCAATTGGTTGCTTCAATTTCTCTCATCCTTGTTGTGCATGTTTAGATTACCATCAAATTGACTATTTGCAATTATTCCTAGTTGAAGTAAGTTGAAGGTCTAACTATTTTTGTGTAAGTTTTGAAGCTTTATTCACCCCCCCTCTAAAGCCCTCAAATCCAACAAGTGGTATCAGAGCCACGATCTTCTCCGACACATCTCCCATGTGACGAGAAGATGGGTGACTTACTTGGGTCTCTCAACCTGGAGGGAATCTTATCCATGAGGCCTCCACTATTTAACAACATCAATTTCCTCTATTGGAAATGGAGGATGCAGTTCTTCTTTTAAGGGACCAACTACCACATGTGGAAAGTGGCGATTCTTCCATACAAGGATCCAACCAGTAATGTAGCCACTTGGGATTAAGCTACAATCAAGAAGGTGCAACTTAATGCCAAGGAGATAAGCATCATCTGTGTTGACCTCACTCCCTCCGATTTCAATTGGATCTCATCTTGGGACACAGCCCATGAGATTTGAAACAAGTTGTACATCACTTATGAAGGCACACAACAAGTCAAGGAATCTAAGATCTACATGCTCAATGGACCGCTTGAAAACTTCAAGATGGGCAAGAAGGAAAGAGTGGTTGATATGTACTCAAGTCTTAACACCATCATCGTTGGACTTATAGCCTTGGGTCACACCTTAGATAGAGGGACAATCAACTCTAAGATACTTAGGTCCCTTCCCAAGAGATGGGAACCCAAGGTGACTTCAATTGAAAAAGTTGGAAGCCTTAGAGACTTAGCCACTGAGGAGATCATTGGCAACCTTCAAGATCATGAGCCAAGGCTTGACAAGCAAGAAGAATATGACAAGCAAGAAGAGAAGAAGTCAAAGAAAAGGAAAGACAATGCCTTCAAAACTCAAGTGGAGGCAATGATTCTCCAACAACAACTTGCTTACCGATCCTATCCACCCTCCTCAAGTGAAGATGATGGCCCTAGTGATCATGAAGTAAACCACTCCAAGGGCAAGCACTTCAAGGGAAAGTCTTCCTCATCCTCAACTCCTAGGTTTGATGAATGTGGACAAAAGGAGAACTACAAGAATGAATGCCCAAAAAAACAAGAAGAGCCACTAAAAGAGCAGCCACAAGAAGAAGGATGACTACAAGAAGGAAGGCAAGTACAAGAGGGAGGATAAGAAGAAGAAAAGAATCAAGGATGCAACTCATGTAGCTTGGGAGAAATCTTACTTTAGTAGCTCAAGCTCTGATGAAAGAGAATGGCGTATTGCACTTATGGCCTCCACAAGTAAAGACATTGGTGAGGTAAACTTGTATGAGTTATCCAAAGCAACTCTTATTGATATGCTTAATGCTGCCCACTCTTCTTATTCTGAATGTAAGTCCTAAGAAGAATAGGTTGGGTAAGATCATTGATGATTTATATGCTAAAATTGACATTCTTAATCAAAATGAAAGGTTGCATATTGATAGTATCGATTTCTTATAAGGGCGTTTTCTTGATCTTGAGCTCTAATACAATGGAGTTGAAGTTGAAAATGGTGTCTACCTTAAGAACACCAATAGTCTTCAGGAAGAAAACCAAACCCTAGTAGATAAGCTTGCTTGTAATAGTACTAATAATGAAAGTAGAATTTATCCTGATGAGCTTATGTTTCTTAGAACTGAAAATGCTAGGTTGCTTGCTCAAATTCATGATCTATCTTCTAGACTTATTTTGTCTAGCAATGAATTTGCTTCTATTTTTTTGGAAAGATATTCTTATTTGACTAAAGCCCTTTTCTTAGAGGTCGACCTGTTGCATGCTAATGATGATATTGCTCATTTGTCTTCTACCGTTGTCAGTCTTAGCAATGATAATCATAAACTTAGAGCCACTTTGAAAACCTTACTCAAAGGGAAGAAGTCTCTCAATGAAGTCTTGGATCACTCCACCAAACATAGTGGTATGAGTGGTTTAGGATAAGAGAGTGCTCCAAAAGGCAAAGGAAAAGGTAAGAAGAAGAGAGAGGGACCTTCAATCTTCTATGGAGAGTCTTCTGACTCTGAGAACCCTATCGTTTGTGTTTATTGTAAGAGTGATGACCACTATTATACTTATTATCCTTATAGGGATAAGGGGACCAACCCAAAGATGAAGTGGGTCCCCAAGCTACCCTGGATCCCAAAGTTTGAATTAGACACTGATTATCTTCCTTTCTTGTAGGTAAAAGGCAAATGGATTGTTGATAGTGGATGTTCAAAACACATGACCGGTGAAATCAATCATTTCAATCAATTCACTAAGAAGAAAGGAGGATCGGTGCCATTTGGGGACAACAACAAGGGTAAGGTAATATGTGAGGGTGATGTAGGTGATTCACTATGCATCAAGAATGTACTTCTTGTGGATGGCCTTCATCACAATTTATTAAGTTTTAGTCAACTTTGTGATAATGGTTATCTTGTTATATTTACTTCTTTAGAATTCTTGCTTCTAGATTCCCTCTCCTACAATGTCATATATAAGGGAACTAGAAATGGAAATCTTTAAATAATTGTTCTTGACTCTATTAAGCTTATTGTTGGTAGATGTCTTATTGCCAATTTGAATGATATTTCTTTGTGGCATCGTAGGCTTGGTCATGTAAATATGCATCAAATGAAGAAGTTGAGAAAAAGGAAGAAGAATGCTAACCATGTACCCAAGGAAAGCAAACCAAGTCCTCCTTCAAATCTAAAGGAGTACTTAGCACCAAAAGAGTTCTTGAGCCTCTTCACATTGATCTATTTGGACCAATGCGTACGCAATTGCTTCGTGGTAACAAGTATTGTCTTGTGATTGTTGATTATTTTTCTAGATGTACTTGGACCTTCTTTCTTATTTCTAAAAGCAATACTCTCGATGTTTTCTCAACTTTTTGCAAATGAGTTGAAAATGAAGCTTCTTTTTGGATTGTTTCTATCTGTAGTATCATGGGGGAGAGGTTGAAAATGATTTGTTTGAACATTTTTGTGAGGAATTCGAGTATGCACATAACTTTTCTTCACCTCGAACACCTCAACAAAATGGGGTTGTAGAGAGAAAGAATAGGTCACTACATAAAATGGCTAGGACCATGCTTCTAGAGTATGACACTCCCAACAAGTTTTGGGCCGATGATGTTAGTACTTCATGTTTTGTGCAAAACTGGCATTTACTCATCCTTCTTTGAAGAAAACTCCCTATGAGCTATGGCGTGGTAGAAAGCCTTCCATTGACTTCGTTCTTATTTTTGGTTGTCCTTGTTTTGTTTTGAACACCAAGGATTCTTTTGACAAGTTTGATTCAAAATCTTACAAGGCTTTCTTTTTTTGCTATAACACTACTAGCCAGGCTTATAGAGTATTTAACATTGAATTGTGTAAGGTAGAAGAATATATCAATGTTAGATTTGTTGAGACTAACCCCTCTATTTCCAAGAATGTTGTTGATGATGATAATGCAAATAAGGTGATCCCTCACTTGAAAGAACTCAGTATTGGTGAAAAAGGAAAGGCGGTGTTAGGTGATGAAGAAGAGAAAAAAGAATAAAAGAAGGATCCAACCCCCCGCTTTGCAAAGCATCATCCTAAAGAGCACATCATAGGAAATCCTTTTGAAAGGGTGAAGACACGGGCTGCCTACAACAAAAAATAAGTAGGCATCGCCTTCATCTGTCATCTTGAGCCTAAAGATGTCAAAGAAACCCTCAAGGATGATGAATGGATTCTCGCCATGCAAGAAGATTTGGAGAAGTTCGAGAAGAATCGAGTGTGGACTCTTGTTCCAATACCAAGTGATAGAAAGATCATGGCACCAAATGGGTCTACCGCAACAAGCTTGATGAAAGTGGAAAACTGGTAAGAAACAAAGCAAGGTTAGTTGCTCAGGGTTACAATCAGTAAGAAGGTATAGATTTTGATGAAACATATGCACATGTAGCTAGACTTGAGTCAATTAGAATGTTGCTTTCTTTTGGTAGTCATAAGAATTTTCTACTTTATGAAATAGATATTAAAAGTGTGTTTTTGAAGGGTACAATTGAGGAGGAGGTATATGTTGCTCAACCTCCAGGCTTTGAACATGATAGCTTGTCTAAGCATGTTTGTTTGTTACAAAAAACTCTCTATGTTCTCAAACAAGAACCTCAAGTTTGGTACGAGAAACTAAAGAACTTTTTTCAAGACAATGGCTAAATCATGGGAAAAGTAGATTCTACCTTGTTTCTAAAACACACTTCTAGCAATTTCTTAATCATTCATATTTATGTTGATGATATTATCTTTGGCGAGACTGGTCTTGATATTTGCAAGGAGTTTAGTTCTCTTATGTAGAGTGAGTTTGATATGAGCATGACGGGGGGCCTACATTCTTCCTTGGCTTCCAAATCAAGAAAACAAAAAATGGGAACTTCATTAACCAAGGCAAGTACACCAGTAAACTACTAAAGTGCTTTGGGATGGAGAACACCAAGGAATGGATCCACGTCAAACACCGCCAAGCTTGACAGAGATGAAGAAGGAGGAAAGATATATGATAAGCCCTATAGATGTATGATCGGAAGCTTACTTTATTTAACTTCCTATAGACTTGATATAATATTTAATGTTGGCTTGTGTGCTCACTTTCCATCAAGTCCTAAGAAATCACATCTTATAGTGGTTAAGAGGATTTTAATATATCTAGCCAAAAATCAAAGTTTTGGACTATGGTATCCTAAGTCAAGGGACTTTAATCTAACTGCTTATAGTGATGTTGACTATGTGGGTTGCTTGATTGATATAAAGTGCACAAGTGGCACTTGCTTCTTCCTAGGACCATGCCTCTTGGTTCTCTAAGAAACAAAGAACTATGGCTCTTTCAACTACCGGGGATGAATACATTGCAGCCGAGAGTTGTTGTGCCCAAGTCTTATGGATGAGGCAAATGCTCCAAGACTTTAACATTCATTTTGATGTTTCTCCTATTTGTTGTGATAATACTAGTGCAATTAACTTGTTACAATCCTATATTGCATAGTAGAGATAAACATATAGAGGTTCATCATCACTTTCTTCACGACCACATTTCTAAGAAGAATATTTATATTACACATGTTGATACGAAGAATCAACTTGTGGACATTTTCACTAAACCTCTAGCTAGAGAGCAATTTTCTTTTATTAGATCAAAACTTTTTATAATTTATCTTGATGATATTGACATGCCTTCTAGCTATTTGTTATCTAGCCTATATGTTTCTTGCTCAAAATTGATCATCTCTTGCTTGATATATGATATAATTGTCTTGTTTCTTTCTTTGTTTTGCTTGTTTTGGGTATTTTTCCCAAATGATCGCTTTATCACAAAATAGTACCCTATAAAGAATGAAATGTGCCTCAATATGTATAAAATGTATAATATGCTAAAGAAATAAATTTAATTCGCACCCTAGAGGCTAGGAAATAAAATTTCATATTTTTGGACATGCTACTGTCGATCGAGTTGCCAACTCGATCGATCCCTTGGCCAAGGTCATGAAAAAATGCCAATCAGTTGAGTTTCCATATCACAGAACTCGATCGATGTCCAGGCCGGACTAAACTTAGAAAGAGTTTCAGTTGACATTTCTCTCTCTCTCAATTAGAGAAAATTTGATCGGTCCTGACTCCTAAGCCTTTTTGGCCTCCAACCCTAGGCTTGCACACCCCTTCCCTCGACTGTCTTAGCCTCCCTTGCCTCTTCTCACACCCTTCTAGGTGGTTAGATGACATGTTGGTGAGGATCTCTCTCTTTTGCTTGTAGTTGCTTCTCCTTTTCATCTCCATGGCATCCAACTATGGGAAAAGAGTTGTCCCAGGTGGAGCACCTTCCTCTTCATTTAATCCTCACCTCCTAACCTATGATGGTACCTATTTTTTCAACTCTAAAGCTATAAATCTCTACAAACAACTCCTTCCTAGGAACCCTTTTCCATTTAGAACCTTGTTTGAGCCTTGTCTCACCATGACAAAGGTTATCATGGAGGTTGCAGAGTTGTTTTCTTCCCATCACCTAGGCACATTGTGTGTAGAACGCAAGTGCTTTCACAATTCCATCATAAGCACTAAGACAATCCATGAATTTTATGCAAATCTTCAATGGAACTATGACACAATTGTGCCACCACCCAAAAGCAAGGTAATTCTCACTTCCATGATTGACGGGACAAAATTTACCATCTCTGGATATTCCTTGAATATTTATTTTAATGGAACTAAGATCATCGACACATTGAGGAAGGACTATCCTGACTATTTTAACCCACTTGACCCCTAGGCTTTCTACAAACACTTTGAACTTACTCTACCTAATATTCACAAGGTTATGAAGAAGCCTCCAATACCCTGTAGGAAGAAGTCGAAATTTTCATCCTCTTACCTAGATCTCAAGAACTGTCTGATTGCATTAGTTATTAACTGCAATGCCCACCCAAAGAAAAACTAAACAAAAATTGTAGAAAACACTATTGTGATCATGTATTATCTCTTGAAGAATGTTGGAGTCAAGTGGCCAAGATACATTATACACCATATGACATAATTTGATTCTGAGAAGAACACCCGTGGTACCCATCCCCCCTACACTACCATGATTTGTGGTCTTTTCTCTTTTGCTACTCAGGAATCTCTTTTCCATGAGCTCCACTACAAATCTAGTCGAAAAGGAGTCTGCATTAGTGAAACCTTGATCAATAAGACCTTCATGCCTACCTCCTCTAACACACCTGGAGCCTCCACCTCTACCTCCACCCAGGCCCCTCCACCTCCACCACCACCTTGACTAGACTGTGCCTCTTTTTGGGTGTCAAATGAAGCCAGCATGGGTTATATGATGCACCAATAGGCGTAGAACCTTCAAGTTCAGGATCACCTCTACCAGGACCTCTACCAGATCATGTCTAGTATGAACCTATCCTATAGCCATCCCTACCCCTCCTACCAGCCCTACCTAGGTAGTGATTATGTTTCCTATGCATACAATCACTTCTACCCAACCCCTCCACCTGCTGCTTCCACCTCCACACATGTTGTTGATGGTGGACCTACCCCTGCCCCTAGTGTGCTTCCTCCTCTGGCTCTACCTGATGGACCTACTACCACCTTTCTTTCTAGCCTTGGGACCTCTGATCCTACCTTCCTACAAATACTGGAGTTACATGCTCTTGGCATGTCTTCAGCTGAGTAGAATGCCAGATGGCCCGGTTGTGGTATCAGTCCTCCTTCTGATGAGGAGATACCTGACCAGGCTGTTGATGATGATGAGGCTACCAAGGATAATGTCTCTGAGAATAGTTATGATGACAACTTTGTCTGTTCCTCTGGAGATGCGGGTGATGGTACCGTCTTTGCTGCACCTTCATATGGTGATGAGGACTATGAGACCAAGGCCAACGACAATGATGTCGATGATGGCCCTATTGATATAGATATCATAGATGTAGCTTAGATGTTTTAGTTCATTAGTCTTTAGGTGTTGATCATATCTATCTTTTTAGACTTTTATGTACTAAGACATTTGGGCACCACATCTGAGGTTTACTATGCTATCATCTATTGTTTTATAATTGGTTTGTAGTTCATTCTGTGAGATCATGTTTAGTGTTGTAATCTTAATATTATGTACCCTAACTCTTATGTTAACTATATCTTATGAGTTTATGGTATGTTATTGCATATATTGATTATGACATTAGGTTGCTTGTTTCTATGTGCTTCGCTTCTATTTGATGTGTGTTCTATGTGGTTGATTGTTTTAGCTTATGATTGTAGAGAAGACATGTGATTTTATCTCTTCTACCTCCCTACCATTTTGCGATGACAAAGGGGGAGAAGTGCTCTCAACCATATTGTTTTAACAATTATATGATCCTTTTCTTGTCAATTATCTACATATTATGTGACTTTCTAGAGGACTATATAGTATGTATATGTGCTATGGTTATTTATGGAAAGACTAACCATCAAGGCTTAGGTAAGCATGAATTGAGGGGGAGAAATTCACATTGTTCATTCATGTATCCCCTTGCAATTCGCAAGGTAAAAGATTTAACTCTCACATCCTTTATCAAAAGTAAAGGTTTAATTTTTATATCCTTTTCAATATGTTGAGGAATGGTTGTAATTGTCAAAAAGGGGGAGAATGTTGACCTAAATGTTTTACATTATCCATATTTTGATAATGACTTAACCATTCCATTCATATGTATCTAATATGTTTGTTTAAGTTTGATTTCAGGCATTAAGTACATGAAAAGAATTAAATCGATCAAGCACTAGCATGCTTTAGCTCAAGTCAAAAGCAATGCAAATGTGCAATTTGGGAAAACACTCCAAATCACCTTAAATAATTTTTTTAATCATTTGTATTGCTAGTATGACTTGTAACTAAGATGAGAAAAAAAATTAGGGACAATTAATTAGAACGTTTGATCACTTAAATATCATTTTGTATTCACTACAGATACTTCATCGATCGAGTTACAAACTCGATTGATCCTTAATGGATTTTGAGAATGATATCGATGACTCGAGTTGTCCATCCACAGAACTCAATCGATGACCTCTCTACCCAAAACCAATTTAAGTGGATCATTCGAATTGCCACTAGGACAAACTCGACTGATAGTTTAAATTAGCTTTGTCACACAGTGTGATCAGTCGAGTTATCTTTATTGAAACTCGATCGAATGCACTATCTAGAAAATGTAGAAAAAGTGAATCTAACCATTGGAGTGTTGCAAAACTCCAAAAAATATCCGTTGCAGCCTTCCAAATGGCTGGAAAACGTTCATAAGTGTTTCCACACCCTTGTGGACACCCCAGCTATAAATATGACCTCTTATAGATCATTTCAAGGTTGCTCATTCATGTTATTCAAGGTCCTTTTCATAGTTGAGTGCTTTTAGTCCACTTGAGACCCTTTCCCTCTCTCTTAATTACACTTCAATTTGTCACTATGAGTGAGGCAGGTCCTATGTGAGAGCTACCCCATTTGTATGCTTGTAAAGCTCTCAAGATTCTCCTTTCCCAAACCCTTTCTTCAAAGTTCTTGATTGGTGAAAGCTTCTCTAGGAGAAGGAGTAGGCTTCTTCAGCTGTAGAAGAAGGTGCTCAAGGTTTCGCTGAGTAAAGGAGGAGATCAAGGTGGAAGATCCAAGGATTTGAGTGGTTAAAGCCTTCAAGGATGAAGACTTGTTATAATAAGGTGAGGACCTTGGTGAAGGCATCCATCTGATTTCAAGAGAAGGTAAGACCTTGGTGAGGTAGAAGACTAGCTCTTGGATAGGTAAGACCATGATTGTAAGGTTGTAGGCTCCCTTGACCTTAAAGGGAATCTGGTTATCCTTATCCCAAAAAAGGAAGGTCATTTGTTGTAATTCTTATAAGTGAATATAAGGAGTAGACAAGCTTAAGAAATCCTAGAGATTGACCTCTCTAGGTAGTGGATTGATTCTCTCCTAGTTTGGAGAGTGGAACAATTCTAAAACAACTTATTCAATTGGTTGCTTCAATTTATCTCATCCTTTCTATGCATGTTTAGATTGTCATCAAATTGACTATTTACAATTATGTCTAGTTGAAGTAAATTGAAGGTATAACTATTTTTGTATAAGTTTTGAAGCTCTATTCACCCCCCCTCTAGAGACCTATGATATGTACCCAACATGTTCTATGAGGCTTTGCATAGATTATTGACAGTTGAACATGTTCACAGTAAATAACAAGTACCCTTTTCCAAGGATTGATAATTTGTTTGATCAATTGAGAGGTTCTACAATATTCTCCAAGATAGACTTGAGTCTAGGTTATTACAAGTTGAGGATCAAGGTTGATGACATACCTAAGACTACTTTTAGGACTAGGTATGGCCATTATGGCCTAGTTTGCCCACCTACTTCTTAAATCTCGGTAATCTTGTACAGTACGTCCTTGTTTTCCAGTTACTGTGGAAGGCGAGCTGCATGCAGCTTCTGGACTTCACGGTTAATTGATAAGGAGAAAAGATGCTACCATGCAGCAAACCGGGGAAGGGCTAGCATTTTCCATTACCACCAATTACGACGTGATTGAAAAAGGTTGTCACTTGCTATTACAACAATTACCTGATAGTAATTGTGAGTTCCACTTATAACGTGATGGACTGTCAATTAGTATGATAATCACTGGGATTCTAGAAATCAGCAGCCAAACTAGGCCTATGAGTATGTAGTTATGTTGTTTGGGCTAATCAATGCACCAACAGCTTTCATGGCTTGATGAACAAGGTGTTCAGACTATATGTTGACTAGTTTGTGGTGGGTTTATAGATTATATTTTGATATACTCCAAGGACAGTCATTAGCATGAGCATCATCTTTACCAAGTTCTAGCATTGTTGAGGCAACACCGGTTGTATGTCAAGTTCAACAAGTGTGAGTTTTGGTTGATGGAGGTATCTTTTCTTAGTCATGTCATATCTTTGAATGATGTTTGTGTAGACCCAAAGAAGGTGGAATCCATGCTAGAGTGGGAGTAACCCAAGACATCTGGTAGGATACTACATGAGGTTCATTAATAAATTCAGTGTTGTAGCGTTACCCCTAACTAAATTGACCAGGAAAGGTGTTTCTTTTATTTGGAATAACAAGTGTTAGCGTTATTTTCAATTGTTGAAGGAAAAGTTGACAAGTGCTCCAATGTTAGTGTTGCCAAAGTTAGGGAAAAGCTACATCATTTTCTATAATGCTTCAAAGAATGGCTTGGAATGCATGCTGATGCTGGACAAGAATGTGATTTCTTTTGAAGAAACACACAAAGAACTATCCAACACATGACCTAGAGTTAGTCATTGTAGTTCTTTCCCTAAATATTTGGAGAAAACTATATATATAGGGAGAAGTGTTAGATCTTCATATATCATAAGAACCTTCAATATATCTTCTCAAAGTAGGAGATGAACATGAGGTAGAGAAGATAGATGGAGTTGTTCAAAGATTATGATTGCACGTTAGACTATCATCTAGGGAAGGAAAATGAGGTGGCTAATGCAATAAGTAGGAAGTCATCTTTATCAGCATCTATAGATAAATCACAGATACCCTCCATGGCATGTCATGAGAGGGACATGTTAGCGTCACTCCAACAAATGAATTTATAGTTGGAAGTATCTTTGTTAGCTAAATTGTTGGCATAATTGCATGTTAAGACGATGTTGATACAACATATCAGATATGCATAGAAGGATGATACTGTGATATAGAACATCAGATCAGAATTTGGTAGTGAGAAGCATGATGATTTCCATGAGTTAGATCATGGAACATTGCTTTTCACAACAAAATAGTGGTTCCAAATGTTGATGGCTTGAGAAAGATCTTACTTGAGGAAGCTCATTCCTCGATGTATGCCATGCATCATGGCAGTACAAAGATGTACCATAATCTGAAAGATTTGTAAAGGTGGCCAAGTCTTAAGCGTGAAGTGATAGAGTTTGTTGCCAAGTGTCTGGTTTGTCAGTAAGTCAAGGCAGAGCATCAGAAGCATGCATGGACATTACAACCTTTGCCAATACCACGGTGGAAATGGGATCATATAACCATGGACTTTGTGGTTGGTCTTCCAAGGACAACCAAAGGTCATGATTCCACTTGGGTGATAGTTAATCAGTTGACAAAGTCATCTCACTTCTTGTCGATCAAGACAACATATAGAACAAAGAAGTTGACACAAATCTTCATTGATGAGATAGTTCATCTACATGATATTCTAGTTACCAAAGTATCTATAGAGGGTCATGTGTTGATCCTTGATAAGCATGTGTAGAAGTTGAGGAAGAAGGACATAGCCTTAGTGAAGGTGTTGTTGCATCATCATGGTGTGGAGGAAGCTAGTGGGAGTTAAAAGATGAGATGTGTAGGAAGTATCCATCTTTGTTTACATAGGATTCTGAGGGAAAAATACATGTTAGGGGTTTATAGTTATAAGATCCCTAGCCTTGATTAAGGCTTAAACATGCTTTCTTATTTTAATTGGATGCTTAAAACCTTAATAAAACCCTAATTCATGATTTGATATTATGTAACAAAGTTACGTTCCAATTTTGGTCCAATTTGGACGTTGTTTGAGTAAGTTTTGCAATTTATGTGCTTATAAGGGCTTTTATGCAGTTTTTTTCATATCTATGATTTTATCTAAAATATTGACATGTATTTTGTTCTTCATAAGTTTTCATAACATGTTTTATGTGGTTGCATCTTTTGGTGCCTAGTTGCACCATCAGATGTGGGGTGATATCTGACTTAGTGTTGAGACTTAGGGTTTCTCACCTAAGTGCCCTAACTCGATGGTTTCCCTTTTTATGATTGGGATCTGATGGTCCACTATGAGAGTGTAGGATCTAATGGTTCTCTTTTATGGTATGAGATTTGATGGTTTTCTTTGAGGTACAACAAGTCGATGGTTCTGCTTGTGGGGAGCACCAACCAATGGTGGCTTTAGGGTTTGCTTTTATGGCCAAGTGAGGGCAAGATCTAATGGCCTAGATGATACTTGAGCTTGATGGTTCTCTTGGGGTTGACAACTGATGGTCCCCCTAGCATTATGATCCAATGGTTTACCTAGTTTGCATGGATGTGAGGTTTCAACTTTTGGACACATGTCATGCATGTCTTGACACCTTGACCTACCTTTCTCTCTCTCCCTAAGCTTTATATACCTTTTCTCCTTTCACCCAAATGATCTCTTTACACACCTTCTTCTTCTCCTTTCTACTTGGAGAGTTATGACCTTCTTCCTTTATGGAGGAGATGAGATCTAGAGGAGGAAGCTTGGTCGATCTTGGTTTCATGTGCTCTAGGGTTTGGATCTACCCTCTCTAGGAGTGTGGAGCTTTCTAACCTTGTTTCTTGACCTAAGCAACTAAGATCACCTTCTTTATTATTATTTTACTTGTTGTCCTCCTTATTCTCTCTTCCTTCCTAGATAGATCTATGATGTTCTTGCTGGAGCTTGAGCATGTGGATGAAGAACACCTTCTTTCTTATCTCTTGGCCTAGTTTTTTCCTTATTCTTAGAGAAAGGAGCTAGCTTGGACGTGTGGAGTGCTCAAGCTAGGGTTTTTCTTCTCTTTCTTTGAGATACCTTGTTGTTTGGACCTTCATCACCTTCCTTGATGTGAGTTATATAAATTTCTTCATGTTTCTTTCTTACTCTTAACTTGCTGTGTGTTGATCTTGCTCTAAAAATGTAGAAACATAGAAAGATTGATTCTTTGACTAGGGTTTGAGCATATGTAGTAGTTCTTATGTAGCTAATGTACCTCTTAATATGGTGCACATTTCTTCCTTAAAGCAGGAGTCCTAGATCTTGCATGTCCATGAATTGATGGTTTCCTTGTTGTGAAAAACGATGGCTTATGCTTAGTTACTGTTTTGAAGGTTTTGTTTGGAACTTGAGAACCGATGATTAAGCTTCTTTCAAGAATTTATGGTTTTGTTGAAGCCTAATTGATGTCTCATCAAGTAGGAGAATTGATGGTCTTTTTAACCCTAACAAATGATGGTTTTCCTTATTGAATAAACTTTTTTGGTCGGTTTTTTGAATAAACTTTGATTTCACTAAGTCTTTACATTTGATGGCTTGCATAGATTTGAAAATTGATGGTTCCTCTAGTCTTGAAAACTAATGGTACTTCTAGTCTAACAACCTACGGTCAACCTATTACTAACATTTGATGGGTTGCTTATGATCCCCAAATGATAGTCCTTCTAGCACTTGAATCCAATGGTCTTCGTGGGGTTTACAACCGATGGATTTGTGTTGTTCACAAATGATGGTTTTTCTAACCTTGTCAAATGATGGTTTCACTAGTCCTATCAAATGATGGTTTGAATTGATGTATCATATTTGATTTCACTCAATGATCTCAACTGATGGCTCTACTCTATGAAATGATTGACCACCTCAATTAAGGAAATGATGGATTCATCAGGTGTATGATTTGATGGTTCCATACTATATGAAATTCATTGGTTTGTGGTTGAAACACATGATCTGAGAGTTTGGGTCTGATGCACATGATCCAACGGTTAGTGGTTTGTAACATCAATTCAATCTATCTTGTCGAACCTAACTTAAAGTAATTAATTAATGATGGTTAGATATATTTATCTTCTTTGTATATTGTTGTGATGTAAGAACATTCTCATAATGCAATGGTAATTGTACGACTATGTTACCTTGTGAACATCATGACTCTTATGATTAATGAAATCTTATGCTAAAACTATGTAAAAAAATATGATGTTGATTTATAGAGCCTTCTATAAGGTGTTGAAAGATAATGATTTTCTTGCAGTTAATGATATGAATGGTTTAAGTTACCTTTGGGCATGTCTTGAGCCCTAGTGGAGGTGTAATCCTCTTTATAATGGATAGAGGTATGGTACCTATGATGATGTGATAAGGAATATATCTCATACGTTTTATACCAATGTTTTGTAGAAATCTTCTAGGGTTTGTATGTAACTTGATTGATGCAGCCTTGACTCACCCAATTGGCAATATCTAATCAAGTGATATCCTAATCACGTAGTTAGGGATGTAAATGGGTATGGGTTGACTCGCAGACCTGCAAATCTGGACCCTTAAAACACCCATCACCGGTCTAAATTTTTGGACCCGCAGAACCACGGACCCGCATACCCATGGACCCTTATATAAGCGGGTCCACTAATGGATATGCTTGGACCCAGACCCATAGACCCACTATACATAAATAATTACTTTATTAATATATTATTATATCATACTTTACTAGTATAATTAATATAAAACTTTATATTACATATTACTCTAATTATAATAAGGTTATGACTAGTCATCTAATTGAGAATGAACTATTCTAGTTGCAAACATGAGCAACATATGTAACCTTAAAATCAAATTAGTTTTATGATATGCTAAATTATTAAAACAATATGAATATGACTACAAATATGTATAGAATTAATTCAACTAATCTTCAATTTATAAAATATTACATTGTTTTATGTAACTATTACAAGTTTATATCCTATATAACAACAATATCTTGTTGTATAAGAGTATATAGAGCATAGTCATAAACTTTCTTACATAAAAAATATAATGTTTATATAGAATTGGTTACCCTCATACTCGCATCGCAAACCCGCTATTATTACGTGTACGGGTATGGTGTGGTAGGTCCACTAATGGGTATGCTTGGACCCAAACCTGCAGACCGGTGGACCCGCTATACATAGATAATTACTTTGATAAAATGTTATTATATCATACTTCACTAGTATAATTAATATAAAACTTCATATTACATATTGCTCTAATTATAATAAGTTTATGACTAGTCATCTAATTGAGAATGAACTATTCTATTTGCAAATATGAGCAACATATGTCACCTTAAAATCAAATTTGTTATGTGATATGCTAAATTATTAAAATAGTATGATGATGACTACATTATGTAAAGAATTAATTCAACTAATCTTCAATCTACAAAGTATTACATTGTTTAATATATCTATTATCTTATATAATAGCAATATATTTTTTTATAAGAGTATATAGAACATAGTCATAAATTTTCTTACATAAAACATATCATGTTTATATAGAACCGCTTACCCTCATACCCACACCGCAAACCCGCTATTATTATGGGTAAGGGTACGGTGCGGGTCTAGATTTTGATTAATGTGGGTCTAGAATTGAAACCGGTCCCACTAAATTAAATGGGCATGAGTATGGGTATGGCCAGACCCGCACCGTACCCACATTGTTTACACCCCAACACGTAGTGCCCTGTGTCATAGAACTATTCCACTGTCAAAACTTGTTGGGTAAGGAAATGAGTATTCCAGAAGGGAAACTCAGAGTCATATACTATTGAGCATATGTAGGTGTAGGGAGAGTGTATCCTTGTCATCATGATCCCAAGGTTATGGAGAATGGTTGAGGTTGTATCTCAGATGAATGATTATATGTATATGTGATATGATTGAGGACAATTGCATATGTACCCCAATTATAGGCTTATATACCTTGGTTTCTAGTATCGTGACCTATATACCAAGGACAGACTAGGTTGTTTGCAGCTTGACTAATATGTCATTGTAGTATACTTGTACTAGATGAGAGGAAGAGATAATCAGGTTATGGCTCTCCTAGATCTTGTACGGAACTTATTACAACTTCACAGTGGTCAGTTCAAAGTTTTGTTGGGTTTTAGGTGAGGGAGAAGGCAGTGGAAATAAAAAAATTCTCGCACCACAAAACCATAACCACAGATCGCATCAATGACTATGAAATAAGAAGGATGTTTTAGCGAGTCATACCTGGTCCTGAGGCTTGCTCAGCGACAATACCTCCCAACAAGTGCGGTCTTCACCCACCTATCTTCGACAGTGTTTGTGTAGCTCCTAGTCTTGATCCAGACTGCGGTTAATAGTCATCCTTGATGCGATGATTTTGAGTCTCATTTATAGACTTGTTTTACTTGTGTTTTATGCATTTATTGGTCATTTTGGTGGTTAATATTGCATAATTCATTTACTTTGGTCTATGAGCCTTCTAAGCATAAATTCTCCCTTATTTTAGTGTTTTGAGCATAAATGATTACAATAACATGTTTAATTTTGGCTTATGTGGTTTTGTGTTGCAATTTCAGGAAAAATGCATATATGCAGCTGTCGATACCATCGACAGCTGTCGATACTATCGACACAATCACAGGTTGCTAGCCGCAAGGAGTAGCACAGAGTTGATACCATCGACATGGAAGTCGATGGTAGCAACATTCCATCAGGTTTCTAGTGAGAAGACAGTTGATACTATCGACCATAAAGTCGATACTATCTACCCCAGAAGATTCAGCGACGGAAAATGACAAAAACCGATGCCTAAGGGTGTTGATACCATCGACCCACGTCGTTGGTATCGAGTCAGCATCAGGCGCAATGAAGAGAAGAAAAGAAGACTTGTCGATATCGTGCAGGGTCGATACCATCGAATCGCGTCGATGGTATCGACACCATCAGATACAAGTTTGTTTCAGATCGATCTAAATCTGACGGTTGTGATATTTTGGCAACCTAACTCGGTAATTATACCTAATGACGGTGGCCAGGAGCAATCGATCACGTCATTAGCCGATGGATACGTCCCGAGAAGGTGTGGAGAGAAGAACGGATCCCAGAAGCATGTCCCAGCCGTTCTGGAAGCCGAAGAAGATGTTTTCCACCGCCAAAAGGATGTAGAGTGTGCATTCCATGTCGAGGAATGCTTGGATCTTCTCTATTCAGGGGTTTCTTTATTTATTCACATTTTTCTCCATGTTTCCCCTTTTCTCTACCATGTTTTTCTTTGAGATGAACATGCGGGGCTAATCCCCTTTGTCTTTAGGACCGGGAGTAGCCCGGGGAAGCATTATATGACATTTTTATCATAGTAATTCATCATTTATCTCTTAAATCCGTGGTATGATTTCATTTTCTCAATTA
Source organism: Alisma plantago-aquatica (assembly GCA_963693085.1). NCBI lineage: Eukaryota > Viridiplantae > Streptophyta > Magnoliopsida > Alismatales > Alismataceae > Alisma > Alisma plantago-aquatica. The sequence goes on from OY856411.1 coordinate 1,246,225,449, forward strand.
TATTGTTATGCTTGATCACCATAATGATAATCTAATGCCCTTAATTGCTTTGAAAGAAGAATTAACAGTTGAAAAGAGACGAAATTCACATTAATTAAAAAATCCCTTGAACAAGGTGATGTACGGTTAATGGTGGACACCCAGAGGTCAATTTTAATGCACCTAGTTTAGGATATAGGTTACTATGACAGTGGAACTGACCTAGACATAGGTAGTGAATTGTACCATGAAAGTGGGCAATTCTAATTACAGGCCACTACCCGGATCGAGAGATGAACCTAAATTATTATATGGAAATTCATACAAATAAAACCCGCGGTGAAACCACAATCCTAAAGATTCCCCTCTGAATTGATTAAACTAAACACTTAATCAATTGCTTCATTTTATTTTATTTTCTTTTTAATTTTACAACAACTCTCAAACTCTTTTAATCGGTTTAGATGATCGCAACCAGTTAGTAGTAGTCTACCGATAATTCAGTGTCCTTGAGTTCGACTCGGGCCTCACAAGGGCCTATACTACATTGACGCGTACACTTGCGTTCTACGCACGGTAAAAGCGTGTCAAGTTTTTGGCACCATTGCCGGGTCACGACAATTGTCGGCACTACGAGTGCTGCAAGCGGCCATTCTAGGCCACTTTTTAATTTTTACTTTTTTGAAATCATTTTTGAAATTCATAGTTTATCTTTCATATTTAGCAATCGTCTAGCACGGTACTAAACTGAAATTATCATTTTTGCAAGTATTGTGCATGGTGCAGACGCGTAGCACCGACTACACAGAAGGAGCACTAGAGGTTCCACTGCCGGGACTTGACGACGAGGAGGATTACAATCAAGACCAACTGGAAGATATATATTCCGACTTAGAACAAGAAGCCATGGCAGAAGAGCAGATGACATGGGAGAAGATCAAAGCTTCTTCCTCATCCGCTTCAAAGGGGCCAATCAAGAAGCAGGCGATCAACATTCTGACTTATAAGATTGATCCTGCATTGATCAAGTTGGTCAAGTCAAATGCATTCCATGGGCTAAAGAACGAAGACCCAGTGACTCACATTAGCCAGTTTGTGGAGAATTGCGACATTATCAAGATAGACAGGTTCCCGCAGGAGACACTGTACCTGAAGCTGTTTCTGAGCTCTTTAGCGGGAAATGCATGAGAATGGTTGCATAATCTTGACGATGAGTATGTGGAATCGTGGAACCACATGGTTGAAGTGTTCTTTGAAAGATTCTTCCCGCTCGAGAAGACAAATGATCTGATCAGAAAAATTCACAATTCCAGTCAGAAGGCAGGTGAAACCTACTCTGAGACATGGGAACGATTCCAAATAATGCTGAGGAGGTGCCCACACCATGGTTTGGATAAGGAAAAACAAGTGAATATTTTCTATTTTGCTCTTTCTGAGCATGATAGAAGCAATTTGGATTCCGCAGGATCCGGGTTCTTATTAAACAACACTGGCACTAGGTGTTGGGAGATTTTGGAAAATATGGCAAAGAAGCAATCTTGGGGCGATAGGGATGCACCAGAATAAGTGAAAGTCGCAGGTGAGTCCAGGGCCATTAAGGAGCTGAATGATAAATTAGACCTTCTAGCCAAGAAATTGCTTGCCAAAGAAGATGCAGAATCCGACGAGGAAGCCCAGGTCAAATTTATGCAATAATAGGGCTACAGAAACAATGATTATGCTTGGAGGAAGGATAGAAAATTCTCATGGAAAGATCCAAACAACTTCTTACAAGATCCAGATGCAAAGCCACAGTCAACAATAGAAGATAAAAGCACCGCATTGCTTAGTCAAGTGGTGCAGCAAAATCAGGAGATGATGAGCATGTTTAGTAAGCAGTTGCAGTCTCAAGGTGAGATCTTGACTAAATTTGGGCAAACATTGCAAAGCCATGGAGCAAAGATGAGGGCACTAGAGATGACTGTGACCCAGATTTCCAATGAAGTGGCAACCCTGAAGCATGCCAACCAACAAAGATAGGCTGGGAATGCAGATGTTGGTCAAGTACATCATCAAGTAAAGTACATATCTATGATTAAAGAGGCAGATTCCCCAGTGGTAGAGGTCCAGGACAAAAGCAAAATGATTTTTGATACAGAGGCTACACCAAAAATATCATATCCCCGCAGTCATTATGGACTACCATGCAGATATTGTCCATTCAGAAAAACCCATCAAGAGCACATCGCACCCGTACCCAGAAAAGAAGAGCAGGTGAAGGTCATACTTCATGATGAAGCTACAACAATTGAGGAGGATGAGTAGCCACAAGCTACACCAGTGGTAAATGATGTGCCAAAGCCTACGGAAGAGGGTGACATTGAAGCAAGCTTAGGGGAGGATACCCTGAAAAGCCCATATGTGCCACCTCACAAGCGTCTAAATGAGGTGGTTGTGTCTATTACGGATAGTTCGAGGCCGAAGAAAGAGCATAGACATTACAGGAAATTCTTGGAGATGTTTAGGAAAGTCCATATTAACATTCCGTTAGTGGAGATGATAGAGCGGATTCCAGCATAGGGGAGGTTTATCAAGGAAATCATCACCAAGAAGAGGTGGATCAAAGACACAGATGTTTGTCGGGTGAATGAGGCAGTGAGCTCAATTATCCATGGGAGTTTACCACAGAAGAGGAATGACCCAGGAGGCTTCTACCTTCCATGTTCTATAGGTGGTCAACATTTTCCACAAGCACAGTGTGATCCAGGCGCCAGCATTAATCTTATGCCACTGTCCACGTTTCAAAAGCTGGGGTTGAAGAAAATAAAGAAATCAGCGGAAAACATTGAGTTGGCGGATGGGTCCATCGTGAAGCCATACAGAGTGTGCAAGGATGTACTTGTCAAAGTAGATAGGTTTATCTTCCCGGTGGATTTCATCGTCATAGACATGCCGCAACTCAAAGGTTGTGAAATGCTCTTAGGAAGGCTGTTTCAAGCGACGGTCGATGTTGTCACTGCCATTGGGAGAGGTACTTTGACATTGGGGATTGGTCAGGATCGAGTTGAGTTCAAACTGCCACATGATCCCCTGGGCACACTCTCCAAAGCTCCAAAGTGATGAAGCTTGATTTTGTCTAGCCTAAGATGTTAAATAAGGGCGCTTGTTGGGAGGCAACCCAACCATCGGTAGTTTCATTTAGTTTCTTTCAATTAGTACTTTGTTTTGATTTGATTTTGTTTTTAGTGTAAAAATGATACCTTGATCGTTTGTTCAATGTGCAGGACTGAGGCAGGGTCGATACCATCGACCCTTGTGTCGATGGTATCGAGACGGGTACAGGTTGGCGGCTGCAAAAATCTCCCTACGTCGATGGTATCGACGGCCTCGTCGATACTATCAACACACCATCAGGATGATCGCAAAAATGAGGTTGATAGTATCAACATGCATGTCGATACTATCGAGATCTCTGGAGATATTCAGACGAAAATTGTCTCAGTGAAGTCGATACCATCGACAGGCCTGTCGATGGTATCGACCCGACTACAGGAAGAAGGCGGCGGATGGGCCTCACGAGGGTGTTGCCCTAAGTAGAAGTCGATACTATCGACTCACGTCGATAGTATCGACGCGACACGTCACCGATCCACCAGAGGAAATCAACGACGATCGCTGCATTGAGAGAGTCGATCCATGGGATGGGTCGATACCATCGACACAAGTCGATGGTATCGACGCATCATCGATCCGGTCCCCCAAATCAGGCTATCGACAACCGTCGATACTAGTGGAAGACGGATTGTGCTACAGGAGTCGATACCATCGACTCACGTCGATGGTATCGATGGTCATACAGCATTGCCGGCCACAGTTATAAAAGGGATGGATTGTCATCATATGACGTCACACCTTCAGAGCTTTCTTCCTCCACTTGTGTTGAGCGTCTTGTTGAGCGATCGGAGCCTGGATACGAGCATCCAAGGAGCGTGTTCTTCCACGAGCCTTCACCGAGCAGAGATTGTCTTCTCCGACCTTCACCAAGCTCCGTCTTCTATCCCTTCTTCCTCGACAATGGTGCATACCGCCGGAGCATCTTCTTCACGCGCGACACCAATGGAGATCCCAGTGTTCATTCCTCCACCGACTGCGTCTATTCTGCGACCGCGGATTATCCATCCTTCTACGGAGGTCAAGAAGGTTTACGAGGAACTGATGAAGAGAAAGATTGAGTCGACCCGCTACGTCGACCGAGACATGATCTACAATTTGGGGTTCGATGCTAATCTTGCCTACGTTCTCAAGGGACAGGCAAGGCATACGGGCAGGAGGCCCGATGAGATGGAATTCCACACCGACGGCAGCCATTCTTCGGTGAATGGCCCACATACAAAGAGCTAGTTGTGGAGTTCATGGCGTCGTTGGATATATGTGTCGTGCCAAATGACATCATCACCACTGATCAGGAATGGATCAAAGGTCATGTTTCTTTCTAGTTGTACAATAATGATTACACTCTCACCCTGCAGAAGTTCAATTCCATCTACAACTGGAATCATGGGCGAAATCAGTACCGGCGGCCAGACAACAGGACAGACTACGATGCCATTTTCGTCGAGTTGGTGACTGCGCCGCTCGGCAAATCCGTGAGCTACCACAATGTGGCGGTGGCGGATTTCGAGCATCTGTTCGTGCGGATTCTTCACCGCATGCTCTGCACCACCTTGTTCGCTCGTGGTGATCTATCTCTCAGCAAGTTTCAAGAGACAGACTTGTTTTTCCTACACAAGTTGCTGAAGCGAGAAGAATGTAATTGGGGTGCATTTTTCTTGATGCGCGTGTTGGTTGTAAAGAGGAGTACGCGGAAGGCTCCAATCCACTTTGGAGGGCTCATTACACCGCTGGCCTCCTATCTTGGATTAAATTTCTCCCAACTTACTCCCCTCTCCAACCAGATCAAAGTCAACCTGCAACATCTGCATCGCTCCAGCCTCATCTTGCTTCGTGATGGCCTGGCATATGCACGTTGCCATGTTAATCACGCCTATTAAGAGTGTTCACTTCCAGACCTTGTCTTCCACATCGAGGGCGCTCAGCATTTTCGATGGCCTGTCTTCACCATCGAGAGCTCGTATGAAGATGGCGGCAACGATGACAACGACAATGACGATGACGAGAATGAAGAGGAAGAGGAGGCTTTCACTCCTCTTTGGGCATGAGTGGCACCTAGGAAGCATCCCCGCATGCATCCGGGTGCATCTTCTTCTTCGCAGCCTCCGCCACCACAGCCCTCACAGCAAAGCGAGGATGTCTACTCCATGCAAGGGATGTATACGATGCTGCAAGAGATCCAACACACCCAGCTGCAACACACAGCTTCATATGCCGGTATTCAGGATACGACGAACCGGCTGCTAGATAACCAGAGGGCTATTTTTGAAAATGAGCGCCTCCTCCTCGACAACCAACAGCACATCCACGACAGGTTGCATAGGATGGTGATGCAGCAGCAGCCCTTCTACGATCATTACTGGAGCCAGAATTACTTTGGGGGGTATCCACAACCTCCACCAATGCCCTAGTATGATCTGAGCTTTCAGGGGCAGTACCCGTCTTGGGACCCCTCGGCCCCGCAGTACCCGCCTCCTCCAGAAGAATGATCAGTATCTCTGTTCCACCTTTTAAGGTTGTTTTTTACTATGAGGCCATAGTCGGATTCAAGCTTGGGGGGGGGTTGGAACAGCTCTATCCTTTAGTTTTTAGTTTTTATTGTTTTGTCTTTTGTCTTTTAGTTCTTGCATTTTTTTAGTTTGTTTGTAGGATCCACACTCTATCTAGTGTAATTGTGGATGTCTTAAGTCATGTGTCATCTCGTTGCTTGTTCATGGGAATCAGGGGCAATTTAAAAAAAAATTAGTGTTTTGCAAGCTTGTGTTGTTCAACTTTGAGCACATAACTTAAGGAAATAATTGGGTTTGTCAACTCTAAAATAGAAAATCACAACTATACATTCTCATGATTCATGAAAAGTGGACGGAACTGGTTGTTTGAGCCTAAACTGATCAAATGATAATGAGACTCTAATTTGAAGTAAAAGAGAGAAACCTCTTAATTACTACACAGGTCAGTAAGGAGGGACACATAATAATTTACAAAGGTCCAGTCAATTAGTCTTGTGCTCTATCCACCTCATTGTTTTCATACTCCACCTTAAGAACTGGAAGTACATTACGGTTTTCATCTCTTTGATTGCATCTCATGTAGATAGGACTTGCATTGTAACTATTTTCACATATTTTACAAGAAAAAAAATAGATTAGCCATACATGCACATTATCCTTAGGTGCATGTCATTTAGTTGCACGAGTATCATTTTATAGCTGCATTCACATTTTTATGCATATACAGTACATCATGTATCTTATTTCTTCTGAAACATTAAAGGTGATAAACTTGTTCCATACCTTCTGAATGCTTCAAGTACATAGTATGTAACAAGAAGTGAGCCTGACAAATAATTCATTGTCATTTATGGATATAAGGGCCTTAAAAGAAAAAAAAACAAGAAGAAAAATTTGAAAAAAAAAAGACAAAGAAAAGAATTGAGAAATAAATAGGAATGAGAAGGAGAAAGGAATATGTTCTCACTGCATATTAAGAAGGATAAGTACATGAGGTATTTTTCTTAGATATTCCATCTCACCTTGAGACGGAATGATAGTACATGCATCATTCCACCCAAATGTAGGCATTAGGGCATTTTCATTTGCATATGCATCATTTAGGCCATTTTTGCTTTGTGCATGTTAGAATCATATAATGCTTCCATTTCTTCCATAGCCACCCATTCCATCCACCCGTTTCTCAAATTGGTAGGCCACCATGATTTTCTCCTCATTCGTGAATATCAGGAGAGCTGCTTCCATGTAGATGGTAGTTAGGGTGAGCAACGTAGAATAGGAGATCACAAGATGCACCGAGTCTGAACCGGTGAATTTTATTATGTCAACTACCTTATGTGATAGTGTTCATTATTTTTGAGGTAGATATCTTTTATGGATGATTATTGTCGCATTTAGGGTAATTATCATTCTGTGGTTAGTAAGGGTCGGTATGTGAATGTCTGGTGGGAATCATATAGTGATGTTTGTTGTGATGATCTGTCTTTAGTTGACCCTCGTAATTTTATTCTAAAGTTTAGTTGCTCGAGGGCGAGCAATGTTCAAGCTTAGGGGAATTTAATGCGATGATTTTGAGTCACATTTATAGACTTGTTTTACTTGTGTTTTATGCATTTATTGGTCATTTTGGTGGTTAATATTGCATGATTCATTTACTTTGGTCTATGAGCCTTCTAAGCATCAATTCTCCCTTATTTTAGTGTTTTGAGCATAAATGATTACAATAACATGTTTTATTTCGTCTTATGTGGTTTTGTGTTGCAATTTCAGGAAAAACGCATATTTGTAGCTGTCGATACCATCGACAACTATCGATACTATCGACACAATCACAGGTTGCTAGCCGCAAGGAGCAGCACATAGTCAATACCATCGACATGGAAGTCGATGGTAGCGACATTCCATCAGGTTGCTGGCGAGAAGACAGTCGATACTATCGACCATAAAGTCGATAATATCAACCCCAGAAGATTCAACGACGGAAAATGACAAAAACTGACGCCTAAGGGTGTCGATACCATTGACCCGCATCGATGGTATCGAGTCGGCATCAGGCGCAACAAAGAGAAGAAAAGAAGACTTGTTGATATCGTGCAGGGTTGATACCATCGACTCACGTCGATGGTATCGACACCGTCAGATACAAGTTTGTTTCAGATCGATCTAAATCCGACGACTGTGATATTTTGGCAATCTAACTCGGTGATTATACCTAATGACGGTGGCCAAGAGCAATCAATCATGTCATTAGCCGCTGCATACGTCCCTAGAAGGTGTGCAGAGAAGAACAGAGCCCATAAGCACATCCCAACCGTTCCGGAAGCTGAAGAAGACATTTTCCACCGCTGAAAGGATGTAGAGCGTGCATTCCATGCTGAGGAATGCTTGGATCTTCTCCGTTCAGGGGTTTCTTTACTTATTCACGTTTTTCTCCATGTTTCCCCTTTTCTCTACCATGTTTTGCTTTGAGATGAACATGTGGGGCTAATCCCCTTTGTCTTTAGGACCGAGAGTAGCCCAGGGAAGCATTGTATGACATTTTTATCATAATAATTCATCATTTATCTCTTAAATCCATGATATGATTTCATTTTCTCAATTATATTATTATGCTTGATCACCATAATGATAATCTAATGTCCTTAATTGCTTTGAAAGAATAATTAATGGTTGAAAAGAGATGAAATTCACATTAATTAACAAATCCCTTGAACAAGGTGATGTACAGTTAATGGTGGACACCCAGAGGTCGATTTTAATGAACCTAGTTTAGGGTATAGGTTACTACGACGGTGGAACCGACCTAGACATAGGTAGTGAATTGTACCACGACAGTGGGCACTTCTGATTACAGGCCACTACCCGGATCGAGAGATGAACCTGAATTATTATATGGAAATTCATACAATGAAAACCCGCGGTGAAACCGCAATCCTAAAGATTCCCCTCTGAATTGATTAAACTAAACACTTAATCGATTTCTTCATTTTATTTTATTTTCTTTTTAATTTTACAACAACTCTCAAACTCTTTTAATCAGTTTAGCTGATCGCAACCAGTTAGTAGTAGTCTACTGATAATTCAGTGTCCCTGAGTTCGACTCGGGCCTCACAAGGGCCTATACTACATTGATGCGTACACTTGCGTTCTACGCACGGTAAAAATGTGTCAATCCTCCTGAGCGGCAGAAGTCTCCCACCTCTATAGATAGTCCACATGGACCACCGGTAACTCTATTCGTCATATCCCACAGAACACTAGAAGGATTCGTCCCCTTCTGTCAGCATACTAGTCACCAACACACTCTCCCACAGTCAGTTGTTGTCCTACAATTGTCTTTCCCTCGTTGTTCCTCCCTGGACGGGTAGAACTTGCTTGGGCTCTCTCGGTTACCACAACCAGAGAGGATGACAACTTCGCAGAGCAACTGATGTTCTGAGTTGTTCTATATGAGAAGCCCTGGTACCCCTCTATATATAGGAGGGGTTAGGGTTCTCAGCCCCGGACAATGCGGGACTAAAGTGGGAGTAGAAGGGTTTGGAATTTCTATGAACTGATTACACTGCGGTAGCCGAACCGTGTTGGGTTTTAGGAGAGACAGAGAAGGCAGTGGAAATAAAAAAATTTCTCCTCACAAACCCAGAATAAAGGAATCGTGTCAACATCTATACAATAGGAAGGATGATTTGTAGAGACATACCTTGTCCTGAGGCTTGCTCGACGACAATACCTTGCGGCTTGCACAGTCTTCACCTCCTGTCTTGGACGGTGTCTGTGTAGCTCTTGGTCTCACCAGGACTGTCGGGATTGACAGTTGTCCTCTGAGCGGAAGAAGTCTCCCGCCTCTGAAGTAGTCCACATGGATCACTCGGAACTTCGATCTCCTTGTCCCACAAGGAATCGAAAGGAGTCACACCCTCTTATCGGTGTACTAGTCACCAACATACTCTCCTGCAACCAGTTGTTTTCTGTAGTTGTCTTTCCCTTATTGTGCCTCCCTTATCGGGTAGCACTTGATCGGGATCTCTCGGTTACCACAACCAGAGAGAATGACAACTTTGTAGAGCAACTGGTATTCTGAGTTGTTGTTTTTGAGAAGCCCCCACTACCCCTATATATATAGGAGGGTCATGGGACAAGTTCTCTACCTTGTGCAATGCGGGATTAAACAGGAGTAGAAGGATTTGAGATTTTCCACAAAACAACCAACTGCACCACCTGAACCGATCATTTCAAGCATGAAACGGTCAGTTGGGGGGCTGAGCCGATCAGTTCACCACCTGAACCGATCGTTTGGGGCCCTGAGCCGATCGGTTCGTGGTTTTGATCCAACTCAAATTGACTTTCATATTTGTTTTTGATTAATCTAATATTAATCCTTGTCCAAATCGAATGTGTACAAGTGAAACAAATTGTATTTGCAAAATAGTCTTCTGACTTTCCAAACAATCTCGGTTGGTCACATGAATTGACCAGTTCAACAATTGAGCCGATCGTTTCATGACACATGAGCCAATCATCTCACCAGTTGAGCCGATCGGTTCACCAACTTGAGTCAATCGGTTCATCTCATGAGCTGATCGGTTGGGGCAGCAGACTGTGCAAATCAGTCAATTGCAGTTCCAATCAATCTGATACTCCAATCAATCAGTCCAACACCTTGAACACTATGATATTGAGCTATCAATTAATTGAGTGTTTAATTGAACTACTAAACTCCTTTAGTAATCAATCTAAATATCGTTTGTGGATAAACTCCTCTTCTAGGTTAAATCCTATGTGTGTGACCCTGCAGGTCCATTTCACGTTGGCAGTGAAAGTCCATAAAACTTATGACTTCACAAGCAAAGAGCGGTGCCTAGTCGCACATCAGTGCTACCCAAGTGAGAAGTAAAGTTGGAGAACAACTTTCAATCCTACAATCCGTGAATGGTGTTACAACGAATGTATAATTCCTTTGTCACTGATATCCCGAATGAACTCAAGGCATGGAACAGTCATCCTTTCAACGTTCATTCACTTTCTTGATCTCAGAGTAGATTGGAGAAGATATGTATGACATCAATATCACATATTGATTCACACATGCATGCACTCCTATCTCAATCCTACTCATCAAGTGGCCATGGATATCAAACTCCCTCAGGAGGGAAAAATCCCATATCTATCACTCACCCCTCAAAAGCACCATGTGTCAAAGCCACCCAATCATCACCTTTATAACAACCCATGCTTCAGGACTGCGTTTGATGATGTCAAAGTGTACCCAATGACATGTGTTGAGTGTTGTGATTTCAGGTCAAAGAATCACATTCACCACCATCACTATGAGAACTGATTGTGACTACCATGTCATGGTTCCATGTGTCAAACTCATGGTGGGTCTGTCTGGTATACTTGTTCTCTAACAAGTACCTATGTGTTTGGTTTGATATCTCCATATCATGACTAACGAGATTCTGTCATCAACCAACACCACAATCTAGTCTTGTGTGTCATTGATGTCTATCTACCTTCCACAATGACATCTGACTAGGGACATAATAAGAATGTACAAACTCTTAGCATCTGTATGATCTCATCGTTCAGGTCCTCAACCTGAAAGCATACGTCATTGAGTATTATCATTCTCTAGACATTCAATCTGTTCTATCATTATATCACATGACTGAACCAGAAAGAATTGGAAGCTTGCCTTTGATCTTTATCAAATCAATCTTATTGTATCCCACCAATCATCCCATGATTGGCTCTCAGGGCATACATACCAACAGACTCCCACTTGCACTGCGAGCCAATCACCATTGAATCATATTCTTAGTGATCTTCAAACATGTCCCACATGTTACTATGCTCTAGTGCTAACATAGTGAGTTATGGCAACACCTTACCAAAGTTAGTATTTACTGCATGTCTCTCATCTCTTCATTGTACGTCACACGTAGGAGATGGAGTTGTCTTAATATGCAATCTAGTATTCCTTTACTAACCTTTAGCCACATTGCATGACCAAGCTCTTCTAACTTGTCATCAAAGATCGGAATATCTATAAGTTCATCTTTATGAACTTCTAGATCCATATAATATCCACTGCTGCTCTCTAACACACGGATACTCGACATTTCTTTTTAAAACATCTTTATTGGAACGTTTCCATTTATCAACAAACATTCACTTTTATATATCCCATATATATTTTGTGATTAATTTTCTATCCTTTTCAGAAGTTTGCATCAATGTAACTCTTCACAATGAACCCTTCCTTATTTCCATAGAACTATTACTTCTCAAGTACTTATCAAGTTCTTATGGTATTCTAGTAACCCTTACTGGAACTAGACAGACATCCACTCATCATGTCCCACATACAAGTTATCAGGATGAGCACACCATATTGTCATGTCCTACATATAAGATGATGAATGTGTTTTGTTCTTGCCATGTCCATATATGCAAGATGATGGGATGATTACATACATGATAGATCCATATCTATTCTTAGTGTTCCCATTCTTCATAAGAATTGGACACTTGGCCTTGGGATACTAACTCCATGTAACATGGACAAGTTTTCTCCCACTGAATCTTTGCATATTGAACCCTTCAGTATAGATTGCCAATGTATGCTTTCTCTTTTCAGGTCAAGAGGTTTTCGAGAACTATCTCTATAGATCTCTGTTCCTATCACATAGGAAATGTCTCTATCTTCCCTAAAGATAATTTCCACTTTGAGTTTCCATTCAAGACCATTTTCATTTTACATCAACATGTGGAATGTGAATACGCTCCCACTAAATCACAGATCTCTCTTTATCTTTGACATATCAGTCAAACCCTTTGACTATATCATCAAAGTGAAGATCCAGATCTGAGTTGCTTGTACTCAATCAATCACATTGATTAGTCCATTGTAACTTATAGAATTCATTTACATTAATGGATTCATAAACCTTATAGGTTGTGTCACGTACACATCCTTGTCTTATTCCTTATAGGAATGCAATTTTAGTATCCGTATGCCAAATCTCTTAGTCATTAAGTTGCAATTAACAAGCATCATCCTTCTCAAAATATTATCCATGTGTCATAACACTTAAGACTCATTCACACTTATGGATTTATTCCCAATGGGTGCTATCATCAAGGTCATACCTTATGGTTTACATGGAAGTCATTTAGGATGTAATGGTCATAAACCATAACTCAAAATCTGGTTCCTCATATTCATCTAGATAGTTGACTCATCACATGACCAACTCATCACATAGATAATCGAAGTGTATCTGTCAAGGATATAAGAACTCACAACCCTTTGTGATTCTTAATGTCCTTTATTAGTGTGGGGTATTCTTTATTTAAGAAGAAATTAGTTATTTGATAACCATCCTCTAACTCCTTAGAGTATGACTCCTTGTGGATTTATACATCACCATGCCTTGATCATGAGTTCACTATGATACACTATCATAATCTCTCATAAGGATCTCAAACATTTGGTTTAAGTATTTTATTCATTGATCTCATCAAGAATTAACACTTTACCAAATCCCTACTTCATTTATGATATTCTTGAACACTTCAAGATATTCATATTGGTATTTCTCTAAACATCATATGAAGTATTAGCATTAAGTCCAATAGGTATGTAAATACATCTCATGTATTATACCTAATAGGATAATCATTCTCCCACTACCACTAGTGAAGATTGATTAATCATGTCTAAGAGATTCATGTCTCTTACTGGTTCTCCAACCAAAAGAGTCTAGACTTATCCATCATATGGAAACTAGAAATGAATTTCTCATGATTTATGCTAATTTGATTGTTTGAGTTATCAATAACTTTTAGGTATCATTTTATCTTATGCATACCAAGTACCACAAGATAAACAAGGCATTGACATAAAGATCATATCTTTGAAATTGAAACATAAACATTATTAATTGTTATCATTGTCATAAAATATGCAAAAATAATGTGTTTCTATCCATTGGCAAATATGAAATAGCAGTTCATAACTCTATTACATGCCTTCAAGACTGAAAACAAACTAAAGTTCTCCTATCTATGGCGGCAACACTTGTCCCATGTATTGGGTACTTTACACTTTATATCTTGGTATCATATACCTCAAAAGTGTTACAAGTTTATTTCATGAAACCTTTAGGTGGAGACGTTTGTCACCTCCTTCTTCTTTAGTTCTTCCAGATAGAGTGGACAATTCCTTTTCCAATGTCCTGGCTTTTGACAATGGTGGCAATTTCCTCTCTTGGTCATGCCTCCCTTGGCCTTGAGAGTTGAAGATGACTTGGGCTGCTGGCTAGCATCAGAACCTTTCTTAGCTTTGTCCTTGCCCTTGTGATTGGACTTGCCTTTCTTATCACTGATCATCATCATAGACTTAGGCTTGTCCTTCTTCATCTGTGTCTCGGCTATCCTCAACATGCCCAACAACTCTGTCAATGGCTTGTCAAAGTTGTTCATGTTGTAGTTCATCACAAACTGACTGTAGGATTCTGGAAATGATTGCAGTATCACATCAGTAGCCAACTCTTGGCTCAGGGGAAATCCCAGTCTTGTCAGGTTCTCCACATACCCAATCATTTTGAGTGTGTGAGGACCAACTGGATCTCCTTCTGTCATGACACACTTGAACATCGCCCTGGAGACATCATATCTCTCTTACCGTGCTTGATCTTCATACATGTTCTTGAGATGTTGAATCATCTCAATGACACCCATGTTCTCATGTTATCTCTGCAACTCGTGGTTCATGGAGCACAACATCAAGCACTTTGCATCAATGGCATCATCAGAATGCTTCTTATAAGCATCCCTTTCTGCCTTTGGTGCGGTAGGAGTAGGTTCCTCTGGAATTGGAGTATCCAGGACATAGAGCTTTCGCTCTTGAGTGAGAACAATTCTCAATGTCCTAAACCATTCGTGGAAGTTAGTCCCATTCAGCTTGTCCTTTTCAAGGACCGATCGCAATGAAAAGTGATTGTTGTTTGTTGTCATTTGTACTATAAAAGGAAATATATGCAATTTAGTCCAAAATTAAATTTTGACTTATTTGATTGATTTGAAAAGGTTGACGATATAATTAGGACTTTAATTAATTCTCGCTCCCACTATTTTTGTTCAAATTGATAGCCCTCACCATCAATTTGAAAGATTGTGGTGTACAATCTTCTAGTGGGTTGAGATCCATATTTCATCAAGTCATGAGTCAGCTTTGGCTGATCGCCCACAATCTTGACTATTTAGGTAGGCCATCATGCCAATTGCATCATATGCAACTCTTGATGAATGAACATGTGCAACACCTTTCCATGATCATTTCGTGCCTCTGGTCTTAGACACTCTAAGAATCACCAGTTAAGTCTAACCCAAAAGCTGACACGGTAAACATGCACCCTGCTTTGGAAGAACCTACATGTTTACCCTTCACACTTCCGTGAGATAGACGGAGCACCACGCTTTGGCGTAACCTACGCTTGGTCGATTAAGTTTTTCATGTGTTCCGCTAATGGAAGGCGTACAAGACTTAATATTTAGATGAGGGATTTGGTTTATATAGGTACATATACATATCCAATCACCACAATACATAGTATGTATCATATACATGCTATATCCCACAGAAAATAAGCTAAACGATAAAAGAAATGATTATGGCCATCCTAATGTGATTCCTCGAGCCAAGAGGAATCACGGTCATCTAGGTCTACATTACATGCAACCTATCCATGATGAAGAGCTACAGTCGTCTGAGTTGATCAACTCATCACATGAATGACCTGCTCGCCCTGGCCGGTCGTCTGGGTACCACCAGCCGATCGGTTGGCTCCTCCAATCGATCAGTTCGCCTGGTCATCATGCATCTCTTCATGGCCGCCACCCGATCGTCTCTCTCCTCGAACCAGTCATCTAGATCACCAAGTGATCAGTTCACTCCTTGAACTGATCGTCTCAATCGTCGTCAGATTGTCCTCTATTCTTTGACATTACAGGAAATAAAAATTCTATCCTATTTACATTTAAATTGGGAAACCCCGAGTTACATTCGGGGGAAGCAAAGGTAGGAAAGAAATCTCGAGTTATCTTGAGTTACATCAGGAATAGGATATAGGGAATCGGTGCACAGACCGAGATGTAAGCAACCACATTCAACCAAGCACACATACATAGGGTTTATTGGCCATAACCATGCTATACATCCACCACAAAACTCGTTTAAGGGAGACGCGTATCGAGTGCATTCATATTACATATCATATATGTATATTGGGATTTGTGGAATTAGGATTGGACATGCACAAAGCCAATTTTATTCTCATCATATGCAATAAATAAAGGCAACAAACCAAAATCGATCATATCGACAATCCTAAAGTATAGAGTAGTTGACGTGGTTCTGATACCACTTTTGGGTTTTAGGAGAGACAGAGAAGGCAACGAAAATAAAAAAGTTCTCCTCACAAACCCAGAATAAAGGAATCGCGTCAACGTCTATACAATAGGAAGGATGGTTTGTAGAGACATACCTTGTCCCGAAGCTTGCTCGATGACAATACCTCACGGCTTGTGCGGTCTTCACCTCCTCTCTTGGACGGTGTCTGTGTAGCTCCTGGTCTCACCGGGACTATTGGAATTGACAACTGTCGTCCGAGCGGCAAAAGTCTCCCGCCTCTGAAGTAGTCCACACGGACCACCTGGAACTCTGATATCCTTGTCCCATAAGGAATCAGAAGGAGTCACACCCTCCTGTCAGGTACTAGTCACCAACACACTCTCCTACAACCAGTTTCTTTTCTACAGTTGTCTTTACCTTATTGTGCCTCCCTTATCGGGTAGCACTTGCTCGGGCTCTCTCGATTACCACAATCAGAGAGAACGACAACTTTGCAGAGAAAATGGTGTTCTGATTTGTTGTTTTTGAGAATCCCCCACTACCCCTATATATATAGGAGGGTCATGGGACAAGTTCTCTACCCCGGGAAAAGCAGGGTTAAACAGGAGAAGAAGGGTTCGAGATTTTCCACAAAACAACCAACTACGCCACCTGAACCGATCGTTTCAAGCATGAAACAGTCAGTTGGGGGGCTGAGCCGATCGGTTCACCACCTGAACTGATCGTTTGGGGCCCTGAGCCAATCGGTTCATGCCTGAGCCGATCGATTCGTGGTCCTGATCCAACTCAAATTGACTTTCATATTTGTTTCAGATTAATCTAATATTAATCCTTGTCCAAATCAAATTTGTACAAGTGAAACAAATTATATTTGCAAAATAGTCTTCTGACTTTCCAAACGATCTCGGTTGGTCACATGAATCGACCGGTTCAACAATTGAGCCGATCGTTTCATGACACATGAGACGATCATATCACCAGTTGAGTCGATCGGTTCACCAACCTGAGCCGATCAATTCATCTCATGAGTCGATCGGTTGGGGCAGCAGACTGTGCAAATCAGTCAATTGTAGTTCCAATCAATCTGATACTCCAATCAATCGATCCAACACCTTAAACACTATGATATTGAACTATCAATTAATTGAGTGTTTAATTGAACACTAAACTCCTTTAGTAATAAATCTAAACATCGTTTGTGGATAAACTCCTCTTTCAGGTTAAATCCTATGTGTGTGACCCTGTAGGTCTATTTCACGTTGGCAGTGAAAGTCCGTAACACTTATGACTTCACAAGCAAAGAGCAGTGCCTAGTTGCACATCAGTACTACCCAAGTGAAAAGGAAAGTTGGAGAACACCTTTCAATCCTACAATCCGTGAATGGTGTTACAACGAATGTATAATTCCTTTGTCACTGATATGTCGAATGAACTCAAGGCATGGAACAATCATCCTTTCAACGTTCATTCACTTTCTTGATCTTAGAGTAGATTGGAGGAGATATGTATGACATCAAAATCACATATTGATTCACACATGCATGCACGCCTATTTCAATCCTACTCATCAAGTGGCTATGGATATCAAACTCCCTCAGGAGGGACAAATCCCATATCTATCACTCACCCCTCAAAAGCCCCAATGTGTCAAAGCCACCCAATCATCACCTTTATAACAACCCATGTTTCAGGACTGCGTTTGATTATGTCAAAGTGTACACAACGACATGTGTTGAGTGCAGTGATTTTAGGTCAAAGAATCACATTCACCACCATCACTGTGAGAACTGACTGTGACTACCATGTCATGGTTCCATGTGTCAAACTCACGGTGGGTTTGTCTGGTACACTTGTTCTTTAACAAGTACCTATGTGTTTGGTTTGATATCTCCATATCATGACTAACGAGATTCTATCATCAACCAACACCACAATCTAGTCTTGTATGTCATTGCTGTCTATCTACCTTCCAAATGACATCCGAACAGGGACATAATAAGAATGTACAAACTCTTAGCATTTGTATGATCTCATCATTCAGGTCCTCAACCTAAAAGCATACGCCATTGAGTACTGTCATTCTATATACATTCAATCTGTTCTATCATTATCTCATATGGATGAACCAAAAATAATTGGAAGCTTGCCTTTGATCTTTATCAAATCAATCTTATTGTATCCCACCAATCATCCCATGATTGGCTCTCAAGGCATACATACCAACAAACCGATCATTTCAAAAACAAACTGGTTGGTTGGGAGTGTGAGTCGATCGGTTCACCAGTTGAACCGGTCATTTCACATTCCTGAATTGCCTCTAATTGACTTTCCTCTTTCGTTTCCTACTAATCCAAAGATTAATTCTTGTCACAATCGAATTGTACAAGTGAAACAAAACACTTTTCTCACAAATCGGGACAACCCAACCTTGCTCATTTGGTCCAGTCGAATTGATCAGTTCACCAAGTGAATCGGTTGTGTCACTGACCATGAGATGATCAGTTCACCCAGTGAACCGGTCAGTTGGTGGTCTAAATTGTAAAGAACACAATCAATGCAGTTCTCAATCAATTCAACACTCAAATTAGTTAGTTTAACACTTGAACTTGATGATTCTGAGTCAAGTCAATTGATTGAATGTTTGATTGAGTACCTAAACACCTTTAGTAATCAATCCAAACATCATTCATGGATAAATTCCTCTTCCAATTTAATCCTTTGTGTGTGACCCTATAGGTCCCATTTCACATTGGCAGTGAATATCCATAACTAGCTTATGACATCACAAGCAAAGAGTGGTGCCTAGTCGCACATCAATGCTACCCAAGTGAAAAGGAAAGTTGGAGAACAACTTTCAATCCTACAATTTGTGATTGGTGTTCTAGTGAATGTATAATTCCTTTATCTCTGTTATCCTAAATGAACTCAAGGCATGGAAATGTCATCCTTTTAACGTTCATTCATGTTCCTTGATCCAAAGTAGACTCTCTAAGATATGTGTGCCATCAATATCACATATTGACTCCCGCGTGCATGTGCATGCCTTTCTCAGTCTCGCTTATCAAGTGGACATGGACATCATACTCCCTTAGGAGGGACAAATCCCATATCTATCACTCACAGTCAAAACCCCATGTGTCAACGTTACCCAATCATCACCTTTATAACAATCCATATTTCAGGACCACATTTGATGATTTCAAAGTATACCCAACGACATGTGATGAGTGCAGTGATTTCATATCTAAGAATCACAATCACCACCATCACTATGAGAGCTGACTGTGACTACCATGTCATGGTTCCATATGTCACTCTCATAGTGGGTCTGTCTGATACAATATTCTCTAACATGTATCTGTGTGCTTGGTTTGGTATCACATATCATGAGTAATGAGACTCTGTCATCAACCAACACACACTCTAGTTTCACTGTGTCATTGTTGTCTATCAACCTTCCATAATGACATCCGACTAGGGACATAACAAGAATGTACATACTCTTAGCATCTGTATGATCTCATTGTTCAGGTCCTTAACTTGTAGACATACATCATTGAGTACTGTAATTCTCTAGACATTCATTCTATCCTATCATTATCTCATAACTGATTGAATCAGAATAAATTGGAAGCTTGCCTTTGATATTTATCAAATCAATCATAATGTATCCCAATTCAAATCATCATATGATTGGCTCTCAGGACATACATACCAAAAAGTTTGAGTGGTATACCTAAAACTCATCAGGGCTTAATAAAATATGTAATCCAGTTGTATTTAGTTGATAACCCTTGCTTGCTTTATTATGATAGTTAGTTGATGTATAATTTGATAACATAAATCAACTATTCTAAAGGTGTTAGTTTTACTTGTTCCTTTGAATACTATGCTATTCCTTTATATTTTGCAATGTTATCTGGTATATTTGTGTAATCACATAATTTGTTGCAATCAATAAATATTGTTGAGAGTTATATCTTTCATTAGCACATGTGTCTCACCTTGTGGGTTACCACATCTTTTTAGGAGAACGTCAACGACGACGTCAGGCTCATGGTAGTGAAGAGGAGCAGGTTAGAGATTAGTAGGAGCAAAAGGTTGGCTAGTGTTAGTGTATCCTAGAGTCATCCCTATACTCACAGGTCCAGGCAGGTGTTGTTTTGTAGATGATGTGCATCGACTCAAGTTTTCGACAATATGTTGATCTTGTGTATGTCATTTATATATGTGAAACAATGCTTTTGTAAACAATGTGGCTGAGGCCAATGTGTAGGGAAATATGACATCAAATAAGCAACGGAAATAAAAATTATATTGACATAATTCCCATTAACCAATGGATTGCGTCAATAACTATGCAATGGGAAGGATAGTTTAATGAAGATATACCTAGTCTCGGAGCAAGTCTAGTGAAAATCCTCATTGATGTAAATGGACACTCTATTTTGGATGGTGCCTGTGCAACTCTTGGTTGCACTGGGACTTATCTGACTGCTCCTCCATGGACAACAGACTCAAACATCATCGTCTGTAGTAGTTCCTCTTGTCACAGACTACTGGTCGACGTCGTCCTCGTTAGCAACAGGAAAAGGCCACCTCTCCTCTAGATAAGTCTACACAAACTAACTAGAACTCTTGTCGTCCTGCTAGAATGGATTGGAAGGATTTCTCCCTCCCATTAGTGTACTAGTCACCAACCTGCTCACCCACATCAATGATCCTTAGTTGTTCTCTCCCGTAGCTATCCCTCCCTAGTCGGGTAGGACTTTCTTGGGCTCTCTTATTTATCACAACCTGAGAGGACAATAATTATCAGAGCAACTAATTCTCATTTGTCTGTGTTGTGATCTGGGAAGCCCCCAATATCCCTCTATTTATAGTAGAGGCTAGGGTCAGGGTTCCCAGTCTATGCAGGAGTGGAAGGGACTGGAAGATCTTAAAATTTCACAACAAATCTGGAAATTTTGTAGCCCGCGGCGGCTAAAACAACCATATGGAAACCTAGACAGTCATCTGGCACATGAGATGGTTGTCTCGTACTACGAGACATTCATTTTGTAGTTTCCCAATTTTGTACATGTTTCAACAGTTCAATTCCAATCGATGCATAATATGACGTCAACACCAATACTTAATGCAATCGAATTGCACCCCCAAACCGACTGTTTGGTGTAGATGAGACGGTTGTATCTCACCATGTGAAACATTCGTATCACGAGACAGGCATCTCACATCCCAGGTTAGGATGAATTCCAACCAATGTATAATACAATCATCCTGACACTCCAAACAACAGTCTTAACACTTGAACTGATCAGTTGGTAGTCCAGTCAGCTAATTTGTTGCTTGAATTGAATACCTAAACATTTTAGTAATCAATCCAATCATCATTCAAAATCAAACTCCTCTTCTAGACGAGTTCCTATGTGCGTGACACTATAGGTCCCATATTACATTGACAGTGAGTGTCTATAACAACTTATGGCATCACAAGCAATGAGCGATGCCTAGTTACACATCATTGATACCCAAGTAAATCGAAAGTTGGAGAACAACTTCAACCTATAATCTTTGATGGTGTTATAGTATTTTTATAGTTCCTTCATCACTGTAATTCAAATTGAACTCGAGGTATGAATCTGTCATCCTCTTCAATATTCAATCTATGTTTCTTGCTATAGCAGACTGTATGAGATATGTGTAAGCTCAATATCATATATTGACTCACACATACATGGTTAGTTATTTCTCAGTCTCGCTAACTCAAGTGGCCTTGGATATCATGCTCCCATAGGAGGGACAAATCTCATCTCTATCACTCACAATCAGTCCCCATGTGTCACAGTCACCCAATCATCACCTTTATAACAACCCATTTTTCAGGATTGCATTTGATGATGTCAAAGTATACCGAATGACATGTGATGAGTGTAGTTATTTTATGTATAAGAACCACAAATACCACCTTCACTATGAGAGCTGACTATGACTACCATGTTAATGGTTTCCATGTGTCAGTCTCATGGTGGGTCTCTACGAGACACTACTCTCTAAGATGTATCTGTGTGCATGCATATCAAACCAAGAGATGAGAGAATTATAAAAAGTACAATACCCAAAAAAAATTCGGGTATTGTACTCCAAAACGGAAGTGACATTAGTACAATACTTTGATAGTAAGATACCTCAAAATATAGAAAATGTACTCCAAATACCGATATTATACTTGAATTAATCATTAAGTAAAATATTAAAATTAAACTTGGTATAATAAATATGTGTATTATATTGGGTATAATACTTGTGTTTTTTAGTACAGTACTTTTAACAAGACTAATGTTAAGATACTTTGAAAAAAAATACTAATACAGAAAGTATAGTAAGAGACTAGAAGTATAAAAAGTACAATACCCACAAAATTTCAAGTACTGTACACCAAAACAGGATTAACGTTAGTATTGTACCTCCAAAATGATAGTAATGTACCTCAAAATATAGATATTGTACCCCAAATATGGGTATTATACTCATATTGACCATCAAGTAAAATATTAAAATTAAACTTGATATAGTAAACATTCGTACTATAGTGGATATAATACTCGTGTTTTGGGGTACAATACGTCAACAAGTAAAACATTAGTATTATAACTCCAAAAATAAGAGTAATGTACCCCATAAAAAGTGATATATAACCTCAAAATATTGATGATATAATTGGGTGGATAAATAAGAGGGATATAGTACACACCATTCGAGGTACATTACTCCCATTTTGAGGTACAAGACAAATGTTTACTTGTTGACCTATTGTACCCAGAATATGTGTATGGTAACACAAAATATGTATGCTATATTTCTCTCAAATTACTATTTTTTTTCAAAATATGTCAACACTAATTTTGTTAGAAAGTAATTTTTTACAAAGAATACAATGTCTTTTAGTTTATCAAAAACTACACTAGGGATTGAAAATTATGGACAAGATCATTTTCTCTCTCTTCTACTTCCCTCATCTTTTATTACTTTATTGTTGCTGAATGTATTAGACAAAATATCCAGCTCACATTCCCTAAGATCGGGTGGGAAGGCATCAAACATGGGGTGTATACAAATGTAATGAGTATTCCCTTTGGATTGGATGGAATGCGTTTAGGAAAATCCATTCATGACGCGTTGCAGGGGGGACACTCGTTTGACGCTCTCCCATGTGGTTGGTTTCCCAACGTGTGGGACCCAGACAGGTGGTTTTATGGGGACTGGTGATTTTTTTCTACAGGGTGAGATAGTAGGGTAGGTAAAAAGGATAAGTGGAGTGATTTGATAGGGCCGCAGAAAGAGATTAAGAGAGAAATACAATAAAATTTTATTTTGTGTATAACTTTTTACTCCTAATGAATTTTCGACGAAATAAAAGCTGTTGGATTTATTATAAAAAAATACATTCCAACAAGACCAATATTAACATATTTTTTAGAAAACAATGCACATGTATATTAAGAACAAATAGAAAGAAAAATTTATTTTGTGTATAACTTTTGATCTCTAATGATTTTTTTGACAAAATAAAAATTGTTGAATTTATAATAAAAAATTCATTTCAACAAAACCAATTTTAACATATTTTTGAGAAAAGAATACATATCGGTATGAGGAGGGAAGTAAGAGAAGTGAGAAAATAAATAAATAAAGACACGTGAGAAGTAAAAAGAGGAAGGAAGTGAAGAGAGGAGAGGAGAGGAAAGAAGTGAGAAGGGAAGTAGTGGGTGTATTCAGTGTTCTAGTGGGTGAATACAATCAAAAGCTAGCGCATCAAGGACAATAGCGGGCACGTTCAGGACAATAGCGGGCACATTCCATTAAAAGTAGGCGCATTGAGGACGATAGTGGGAGAAATCAAGCAAAATTTGACAGATTGAAGTCATCGTGGGTGCTTTCAAGTAATAGTTGGCACATTCAAGCAACATTTGCCACATTCTAAATAAACTGGGCGCATTGAGGGTTGTCGTAGGTCATTCAAGAAAACATGGGTGGATTGAAGAGACTATGGGTGCATGAGGGATGTAGTCGGCACATTCAAGTAAAAGTGGACGCATTCAAGTAAAAGTCGGCGCATTCTGGACAATAATAGGCACATTCAAGTAAAAGTGGGCGCATGAAAGCAATAGTGGGCCATTAAAGCAGTGGGCGCATTCAAATGATGGTGGGCGCATTCACACAAAAGTGGATGTATATAGGGTTATAGTGGGCACATTCAAGCAAAAGTTGACGCATTCAGCACAATAGTAGGCACATTCACACAAAATGGGCGCATTGAGGGTTGTAGTGGGTGAATTCAAGTAAAAGTATGCACATTCAGGACAATAATGGGTGTATTAATGTAAAAGTAGATGCATTCAGGGTTGTAGTGGGCACATTCAAGTAAAAGTGGGCATATCTAGGACAACAGTGGACACGTTCATGTAAAAGTGGGTGCATTGAAACATAGTGGGCACATTCAAACAATAGTGGGCACATTCAAATAAAAGTGGGCATAATGACACAACAGTGGGCACATTCAGGAAATAGTTGACGCATTCAAGCAAAAGTGAGTGCATTAAAGCTATAGTGGACGCATTCAAGAAATAGTGAGCACATTCAAGTAAAAATATGTGCATTGAGGTCTATAGTTGGCACATTCAAACAAAAATTCATTACTTCCCTCCTCTTTTGCATTTACGTTCTTCCTTGTTTCTTTCTTTTCCTTTTCATATTTATCTATTTTATCTTTTTTTATTGCTTTTTTACTTCCCTCCTCTCTCTTCTTTTATTCCCTCAATATGTAATTTTTTATAAGGATTCTAAAGCAATTTTATCTCGTCAAAAAATTCATTCTAATCTAAAAGTTATAAGTAAAATAATATTAAAAAAATGTAAAAAAAAATCTAACACGTTGACATACAGTAGCTAGTAGCAAGGTGATAGAGGGTTAGTAAGTGGGCTTTGGAGTGATTTCCTAGCTTCCCTTCTTAACCCTGATTCCGAAATCGAGGATCCGACGTGTTACTCGTTTCCTGCGCTACCCAGCCGCGGGCACGCTTCAGCTTCGTCGAGCGCGTGGGCTGCTCGAAATCTGCACGCGCTATATGCTCTGATTGGTCCACGAGGACTCCACGTCTGATCCGGCTCACACCTTTGCGCCACGTAGTTCCCCGCGGAAGCCCCCAACTTGATTTCCTCTCGTCTCCTACCAGGAATCGGACTCCTAAACAGTTTGGCCATACTAGCCGACCCCAGACGCCGAAGTCCGGTCTCCTTTCTTCGTCCAACACCCCCCTCCGCCTCCTAAATCCGCTCCCCTCCCTCAGCAACGCTCAATCAATGGAGGCCTCCAGCTGCGCGATCCGGCAGCTCCCCCGCTGCTCTGCATCTCTTGTGAGAGTCGGTCGGGGCGACATGGGTCTCCGCCGCGCGGTGCCGCCGAGGATCTGTGTTGGCGGTAGGGGATTTTCGGACGAGGGGCACCTGCGGTTCTACGCCAAGTGCGGCGGGAAGGCGGAGAAGGAGGAGAAGAGGAGGGCGAAGCTGGCCAAGGGCCTTTCCAAGGACTTGTCCGCCCTGATGGAGGACTTGGCGACAAGTTGCGCAGATGGGGTGATTCAGGAGGCCTCATTTGGGAACAAGATGACAATCAATGTAAGAATCTTATCATTTTCCTGCACATACCATCTTTAATTTTGGGGTTTGATCCCGCATCGTCACATCCGTTGTTGCGTTGCTGATCTAGGGCTACCGCCTGTTTCTCTCAAATTTCCTATTACTGTTGATCTTATTTGGGGAATTTGGCGATCGATTACTACTTTTGATTGGGGTACTGACTTTTCGTCTGATGTCACTCGTTCACAATTTGCATTTACCTTTTTTTTTTGAAGGTACAATTTGCATTTACTTTAAAAGACTATCCCTCTAATTTTCCTTGTTTCTAGTTCGACACGCCGATTCATATGTTCTACGATCTTCATTTACCTTTTCTAGATTTGTCAGTTTTTCTGCAGCAGATAGCGCCGGGCTTCGTCTGTTTCCATTTTTTTTCTCTCCAACCCTGCTGTTCTAGCTTGGTAGTTTTTGGCTAGGTGAATAACATGTCCCTTTTTTTCAGGAAGCTGCCTCTGTTCTTCTTGCTCATTTGGAGGAAACCAGGGCCAGCGCGAAGGCCATGAAGAAGCTGGAGAAAGAGATGAAGAAAGCGCAGAAAAAGGCCTCGAAGATGGACAAAACCAAGGGCTGCTGCGAGGATTCTAGCTCCTCCTCTTCAGAGTCCTCCTCCGAGTCTAGCGACAGTGACTGCGAAGAACAGCGGCAGGTTGTGGACATGAGCCGTCTCAGGATGACAGGTTCTTCATTGACAGTGGAAGACGTGCCTGCTTCTTTGTCGTCGGTTTGTCTTCCTACTTTACCAGGGAAGAAGAACATGGCGCTGTTGATCCCTGAGCAGAAGTCAGGCTCTGTGACCGACTGCTGCAGCGATGTTCGCAATAGTCTTCTTCCTGATACAGTTACGGCTGTGGCAAACGGAGCTATGGTAATAGAGCTGCCCGCACGCCATGTATCTGGCACTTCTGCGGCCGAGGGAGCCATAGCTGGAGCATCATCTGTTGCTGGAATAGCAGCCTCACCACAAGGTTCTGAAACCGCAGCAGTGGCTTCCCCAGTGAGCCATCGGATCGAGGTGTGCATCGGCGGCAAGTGCAAGAAGTCGGGCTCCGTGCAACTCATGGAGGAGTTACAGAGGCAGGTTGGTGCCGAAGCTGCTGTTGTCGGGTGTAAGTGCATGGGAAAGTGCAAAGAAGGACCCAATGTCCGGGTGTGTCATCAGGAGGACGGCGCTCCTCCTGTGAAAGGCCCCCTCTGCGTCGGCGTTGGCTTGGAGGACGTGGGTACCCTCGTGTCCAGCTACTTTGGGGACCGAAATTTGGGTCTCATGGCGGCGGCTCCATGACCAGCACTGGTTGATTGCTCTGGTCAATGGTAGGAGGAGGAGATATGGAAATCGAGAAGAGCTAAATGCCTCTCTTCTCCCATTAGCTGATTATATAGCTCAGTTTGCTGCAGCATCTGTGTTCTGTTGTAGAAGAAAAAACTTGCTCTTGAATGCCTGATGTATGTAGCTTGTTATATCTACATATGTATAATGATTATAGACCGTTGAATACTTGAATGCTCCTTGTTGTATGTTCTCCCATGATCTGCTTCATCACATTTGTAAGTGCACAACTCCTATGAGACTGTCTGATTTATTATGTCAGAATCCTTACCTTGATATATGTTGACAGTATTAAGTGATTTCCAAGTGGCACACTACATGTAATAACTATCCTTGTATCTCAAAAGCTCACAGAATTCCACGATTGGCAGTAAATTGTAAGGGTTGAATGCTTATTATATCCCTACAAATTCCTACTTAGTGGTGGAGGAGCTGTTTATGGGCCTTGCTGCCTTGTAACAATCCGCAAGTCCCTTCTTCTCTTCAGCATCGCCGATAATCGTTACTTGGAACAATGTGTTTCGTATTCATCATGTGTGTTGACGCCCGGTTACTACTTAATAATGACACATGAATCTTTAGGACATACTCGTGTTACAAGTGATTTTTCATGTTCCTACTTTCTCTTGCATGAAACGTCATCTATATATAGATATGATAAATCAACATATGATTATGGATATTATAAGCCAGCGTAAACCACTTATCAGGACTACTCTACCCGTTAAATACTCAACCATACGACTAAAACAAAACTAATCTAACAAAGCAACATATCCAGACAAGCGCTTTAATGAAGTTTGAAAACCAAACATTACAAACTATAATATCTTGTCACATTAATCAACCAAGATATGCAACATGCACACTTGTGACATCCCGCCTGCAATACATCAACCCTAGAGGCAAAAGTCATGAAAGATATGATGCAATTTACGTGCTACTATCAGATGAAACTTAAATAGTCTTGTTGTTCTCTCGTAAATCAGCATATATCAAATACATGTATAGAAAGAGACATTTTTACATACAACAACAACTGGCGCATTTATCCATTATCAGAAAGTAAGAGTATGGACAGTCTAAACTCTTATATATCTTCCTCTTGACATCTTTATAGATTCATCCATATAACAATGTGTGAATGAAATATATGTACATAAACTATAAACCAAATTTAAACCTCAGTTATCACCTATATCTACTAGGACAAGTTACTTTATTCGATAGCCTAATCAATTTGGTTTGTACAGACTAACGGTATTTAGATCGAAACCAACTAGAGCAATGCACATGTCTTAGATTTTATTGATAATGTTAAGACCATCCACTACTTGGTATTTTTAGGGAACTCTATAGGAGCACATTGGCATGTGACCTACACCACTTCCTCCATACCTCGACACTTTGGATCAATGGATTTTATATTTAAAATTGATGTACAAAGGAGGGACAAAGAACATTGAAAAAATGTGAACAAGAATTGATGGTGGCCAAGATGAATTGTTGTCATATAATAAACTTCTTACATAGCATTACTACACTTCAGTTGGTAGTTGTCTCATTTCCATGGCTAGCAACCGCTGGGTTCAAGTTAAAAATGGATAACACAATAAGGTAATCATTGGAAAACCCTATATAATCCAAAACAACCTTGAAATAGGGACCACTCATATATAGATTACAGTGAATGCTACAAACAACGTTACCCATATTGTCATAACAATGTATGATTCATATCATCATATCCATGTTGTATATGGAAGATTAAATTCTCAAAATAATTACCATTTCAATACATATTAATATCACCAAAGCCAAATCTACTTGTCAACCTGGATAACCTATAAGAAAAATATGTTCTTGAGAACACCTCATTATATTGAGGGTAACATGTTCTCTATTATGTTTGGTAAGCAGGGGTTGGAGACCAAAGTCGGCATCCAAAGGCAACCAAAATCACAACATGGATTCTCCATCTAAAAGTATTTTGATTTGTCCCCGAACTAGATAAATAGAAATAAGATGTCACTTATTACAGATTACTCACAACATCGAGATGGTGGTGAAATAATTATACATAATGTTAATGGAAATAACTAAACAAGAAGATGATAACACGTATATGATTAATATTGTTGGGTTTTAGGGAGAGACAGAGAAGGCAGCGGAAACAAAAATTTTCTCTCCCCATAATCCAAAATGAAGGAATCACATCAACGTCTATACAATATGAAGGATGGTTTGTGGAGACATACCTTGTCCCGAGGCTTACTCGGCAAAAATACCTCGCGGCTTGTGCGGTCTTCACCTCCGGTCTTGGACGGTGTCTGTTCAGCTCCTGGTCTCACCGGGACTGTCGGGATTGACAGTTGTCCTCCGAGCGGCAGAAGTCTCCCGCCTCTGAAGTAGTCCACACGGACCATCTGGAACTCTGAAATCCTTGTCCCACAAGGAATCGGAAGGAGTTGCACCCTCCTGTTGGCGTACTAGTCACCAACACACTCTCCTGCAACCAGTTGCCTTTCTGTAGTTGTCTTTCCCTTACTGTGCCTCCCTTATCAGGTAGTACTTGCTCGGGCTCTCTCGATTACCAAAACCAGATAGAACGACAACTTTGCAGAGCAACTGGTGTTCTGAGTTGTTGTTCTTGAGAACCCCCCACTACCCCTATATATATAGGAGGGTCATGGGACAAGGTTCTCTACCACAGGCAATATGGGATTAAACATGAGTAGAAGGGTTCGAGATTTTCCACAAAACAACCAACTGTGCCACCTGAACCGATCGTTTCAAGCATGAAACGGTCGGTTGGGGAGGTGAGCCGATCGATTCACACCTCAATCGATCGGTTGGGGCACCTGAGCTGATCGGTTCACTTCTAAACCGATCGGTTCGTGGTCCTGGTCCAACTCAAATTGACTTTCAAATTTGTTTCCGATTAATCTAATATTAATCTTTGTCCAAATCGAATTTGTACAAGTGAAACAAATTATATTTGCAAAATAGTCTTCTGACTTTCCAAACGATCTCGGTTGGACCAGTTGAGTCGATCGGTTCAACACTTGAACCGGTCGGTTCACCCTGTCTTGAGTCGATCGGTTCATCACATGAGCCGATCGGTTCACTAACTCGAGCCGATCGGTTCATCACATGAGCGGATCGGTTGGGGCATCAGACTAGTGCAAATCAGTCAATCGTAGTTTCAAACAATCTGATACTCTAATCATCGGTCTAACACCTTGAACACTATGATACTGAGCTATCAATTGATTGAGTGTTTAATTGAACTACTAAACTACTTTAGTAATCAATCTAAACATCGTTTGTGGATAAACTCCTCTCCAGGTTAAATCCTATGTGTGTGACCCTACAGGTCCATTTCACGTTGGTAGTGAAAGTCTATAGCACTTATGACTTCACAAGCAAAGAGCGGTGCCTAGTCGTACATCAGTGCTACCCAAGTGAAAAGGAAAGTTGGAGAACAACTTTCAATCCTACAATCAAATGCTGTTACAGTGAATGCATAATTCCTTTGTCACTGATATCCTGAATGAACTCGAGGCATGGAACAGTCATCCTGTCAACGTTCATTCACTTTCTTGATCTCAGAGTAGATTGGAGGAGATATGTATGACATCAATATCACATACTGATTCACACATGTGTGCATGCCTATCTCAATCCTACTCATCAAGTGGCCATGGATATCAAACTCCCTCAGGAGGGAAAAATCCCATATCTATGACTCACCCCTCAAAAGCACCATGTGTCAAAGCCACCCAATCATCACCTTTATAACAACCCATGTTTCAAGACTGCGTTTGATGATGTCAAAGTGTACCCAACGACATGTGTTGAGTGTAGTGATTTCAGGTCAAAGAATCACATTCACCACCATCATTGTGAGAACTGACTGTGACTACCATGTCATGGTTCCATGTGTCAAACTCACGGTGGGTCTGTCTGGTACACTTGTTCTCTAATAAGTACTTATGTGTTTGGTTTGATATCTCCATATCATGACTAACGAGATTATGTCATCAACCAACACCACAATCTAGTCTTGTGTGTCGTTGTTGTCTATCTACCTTCCACAATGACATCCGACTACTGACATGATAAGAATGTACAAACTCTTAGCATCCGTATGATCTCATCGTTCAGGTCCTTAACCTGAAAGCATATGTCATTGAGTATTGTCATTCTCTAGACATTCAATCTGTTCTATCATTATCTCATATGACTAAACCAAAAAGAATTGGAAGCTTGCCTTTGATCTTTATCAAATCAATCTTTAATGTATCCCACCAATCATCCCATGATTGGCTCTCAAGGCATACATACCAACAGACTCCCACTTGCACTGCGAGCCAATAACCCTTGAATCATATTCATAGTGATCTTCAAACATGTCCCACATGTTACTATGCTCTAGTGCTAACATAGTGAGTTATGGAAACACTTTGCCAAAGTCGGTATTAACTAAATGTCTCTCATCTCTTCGTTGTACATCATACATATGAGATGGAGTTTTCGTAATATGCGATCTAGTATTCCTTTGCTAACCTTTAGCCACATTGCATGACCAAGTGCTCCTAACTTATCATCAATGACCGGAATATCTATAAGTTCATCTCTATGAACTTCTAGATCCATATAGTATCCACTGCTATTCTCGGATACTTGACATTTCCTTTTAAAACAACTTTATTGGAACATTTCCATTTATCAACAAACATTCACTTTTATATATATCTCATATATATTTTGCGATTAATTTTCTGTCCTTTTCAGAAGTTCGCATCAGTGTAACTCTTTACAGTGATTCCTTCCTTATTTCCATAGAACGAGTACTTCTCAAGTACTTATCCAGTTCTTATGGTATTCCAGTAACCCTTACTGGAACTAGACAGACATCCACTCGTCATGTCCCACATACGAGTTATCAGGATGAGCATATCATATTGTCATGTCCTACATACAAGATGATGAATGTATTTTGTTCTTGCTATGTCCATACTTGCAAGATAATGGGATGATTACATACATGATAGATCCATATCTATTCTTAGTGTTCTCATTCTTCATAAGAATTGTACACCTGGCCTTGGGATACTATCTCCATGCAACATGGACAAGTTTTCTCCCACTTAATCTGTGCATACTGAACCCTTCAGTATAGATTGCCAATGTATGCTGTCTCTTTTCAGGTCAAGAGGTTTTCGAGAACTATCTCTATAGATCTCTATTCCTATCACATAGGAAACTTCTCTATCTTCCTTAAAGATAATTTCCACTTTGGATTTCCATTCTAGAACATCTCCATTTCACATCAACATGTGGAATGTGAATACACTCCCACTAAGGCACAAATCTCTCTTTATCTTTGACATATCAGTCAAACCTTTTGACTATATTATCAAAATAAAGATCACAGTTCTGAGTTTCTTGTACTCAATCAATCACATTGATTAGTCCATTGTAACGTATAGACTTCATTTGTATTAATGGATTCATAAACCTTATAGGTTGTGTCATGTACACATCCTTGTTTTATTCCTCATAGGAATGCGGTTTTAGTATCCGTATGCCAAATCTCTTAGTCATTAAGTTGCAATTAATAAGCATCATCCTTCTCAAAATGTTATCCATGTGTCTTAATTCTTAAAACTCTTTCACCCTTATAGATTTCATCCCAATGAGTGCTACCATCAAGGTCATACCTTATGGTTCACATGGAAGTCATTTGGGATGTAATGGTCATAAACCATAACTCAAAATCCAGTTCCTCATATTCATCTAGATAGTTGACTCATCACATGACCAACTCATCACATAGATAATCGAGGTGTATTTGTCAAGGATATAAGAACTCACAACTCCTTGTGATTCTTAATGTCCTTTTTTTAGTGTGGGGTATTCTTTATTTAAGAAGAAATTAGTTATTTGATAATCATCCTCTAACTCCTTGTTGATTTAGACATCGCCATGTCTTAATCATGAGTTCACTATGATACACTATCATAATCACTCATAAGGATCTCAAACATATGGTCTAAGTATTTCATTCATTGATCTTATCAAGAATTAATACTTTACCAAATTCGTACTTCAGTTATGATATTCTTGAACACTTCAAGATATTCATATTGGTACTTCTCTAAACACCGTTTGAAGTATTAGCATTAACTCTAATAGGTATGTAAATACATCTCATGTATTATACCTAATAGGATAATCATTATCTCACTATCATCAGTGAAGATTGATTAATCATGTCTAAGAGATTCATGTCTCTTACTGGTTCTCTAACCAAAAGAGTCTATATTTATCCATCATATGGAAACTAGAAATGAATTTCTCATGATTTATGCTAATTTGATTATTTGAGTTATCAATAACTTTTAGGTATCATTTTATCTTATGCATACCAAGTACCACAAGATAAACAAGGCATTGCCATAAATATCATATCTTTTGAAATTGAAACATCAACTTTATTAATTGCAATCATTGTCATACAATATGCAAAAAGAATGTGTTTCTATCCATTGGCAAATATGAAATTGCAGTTCATAACTCTATTACATGCCTTTAAGGCTGAAAATAAACTAAAGTACTCCTATCTATGGTGGCAACACTTGCCCCATTTATTGAGTGCTTTACACATTATATCTTGGTATCATATACCTAAAAAGTGTTACAAGTTTATTTCATGACACCTTCAGGTGGAGACATCTGTCACCTCCTTCTTTAGTTCTTCCAGATACAGTGGACAATTCCTTTTCCAATGTCCTGGCTTTTAACAATGGTGGCAATAGCCTCTCTTGGTCACACCTCCTTTGGCCTTGAGAGCTGAAGATGCCTTGGGCTCTTGGCTAGCATCAGAACCCTTCTTAGCTTTGCCCTTGCCCTTGCGTTTGGACTTGCCTTTCTTGCTGCTGATCATCATCACAGACTTAGGCGTGTGCTCCTTCATCTGTGTCTCAGCTGTCCTCAACATGCCCAACAACTCTATCAATGACTTGTCAAAGTTGTTCATGTTGTAGTTCATCACAAACTCACTATATGATTCTGCCAACGATTGCAGTATCACGTCAGTAGCCAACTTTTGGCTCAGGTTTTCCACATACCCAATCATCTTGAGCATGTGAGGACCACCTGGATCTCCTTTTGTCATGACATACTTGAATAACACCCTGGAGACATCATATCTCTCTTGTTATGCTTGATCTTCATACATGTTCTTGAGATGTTGAATCATCTCAATGACACCCATGTTCTCATGTTGTCTCTACAACTCGTGGTTCATGGAGCACAACATCAAGCATTTTGCATCAATGGCATCATCAGAATGCTTCTCATAAGCATCCCTTTCTTCCTTTAGTGCGGTAGGAGCAGGTTCCTCTAGAATTGGAGTATATAGGACATAGAGCTTTTGCTCTAGAGTGAGAACAATTCTCAATGTCCTAAACTAATCGTGGATGTTTGTCCCATTCAGCTTGTCCTTTTCAAGGACTGATCGCAATGAAAAGTGATTGTCGTTTGTTGTCATGTGTACTACAAAAAGGAAATATATGCAGTTTAGTCCAAAACTCAATTTTGACTTATTTGATTGATTTGAAAAATTGACGATATAATTAGGACTTTAATTAATTATCGCTCCCACTATTTTTATTCAAATTGATAGCCCTCACCATCAATTCGGAAGATTGCAGCGTACAATCTTCTAGTGGGTCAAGATCCTAAAATCCTCTGAGCCATGGACCAGCTAGGGCTGTCACCCACAACTTAGATCTTTCAGGTAGGCAACTTTTGCCAATTGCATCATATGCAACTCTTGAAAGATGTCATGCACAACTCCTTGCCATGATCACCTCCATGCCTCAAGGTTCTAGATCCTATCTAGGTCACCTTGTTAAGTCTGACCCAAAGCCAACACGATGAATATGCACCCTGCTAAGGAAGACCCACTTATCCATCCTTCACGCTTCCACGAGATAGATAGTGCACCACGCTAGGGCGTGTCCACACTTGGCTGATCATGCTTTTCACGTGTGTCACATTTGGAAGGCATCTAAAACTTTAATATTTAATGAGGGATTTGGTTTTATCGGTACATATACATATCCAATTACCACAATATATAGTATGTATCATATACATGCTATATCCAACAGAAAATATGCGAAATGATAAAAGCGATGATTATGACCATCCTAATGTGATTCTTCGAGCCAAGAGGAATCACAGTCATCTAGGTCTACATCACATGCAACCTGTATAAGATGAACTCTGTTCTATAGCCATCTGAGTTGATCAACTCATCGCATGAATGACATGCTCGCCTGGCCGATCGTCTGGGTGCCACCAGCCGATCAGTTGGCTCCTCCAACTGATCGGTTCGCCTGGTCGTTGTGCATCTGCTCATGGCTTCCACCCGATTGTCTCACTCCTCGAGCCGGTCGTCTGGATCACCAACTGATCGGTTCACTCCTTGAACCGATCGTCTCAGTTGTCGTCAGGTTGTTCGCTGTTCTTTGACATAATAGGAAGTAAAAATATCTATCATATTTTACATTTGTATAGGGAAACCCCGAGTTACATTCAGGGGGAGCAAAGGTAGGAAAGAAATCCCGAGTTATCTCGAGTTACATCAGGAAAATGAGATAGGGAATCAGTGCACAGACTGAGATGTAAGCAACCACATACAACCAAGAACACATACATAGGGTTTATTGGCCATAACCACATTATACATCCACCACAAAACTTGTTTATGGGCGACGCGTATCGAGTGCATTCATATTACATATCATATATGTATATTGGGATATGTGGATTTAGGATTGGACATGCATAAAGCCAATTTTATTCACATTGTATGCAATCAATAAAGGCAACAAACCAAAATCGATCACATCAATAATCCTAAAGTAGAGTAGTTGACGTGGCTCTGATACCACTGTTGGGTTTTAGGGAGAGACAGAGAAGGCAGTGGAAACAAAAAATTTCTCTCCCCATAACCCAAAACAAAGGAATTGCGACAACGTTTATACAATAGGAAGGATGGTTTGTGGAGACATAACTTATCCTGAGACTTGCTGGGCGACAATACCTCGTGGCTTACGCCGTCTTCACCTCCGATCTTGGACGGTGTTTGTGCAGCTCCTGGACTCACCAGGACTGTTAGGATTGATAGTTGTCCTCTGAGCGGCGGAAGTCTCCCGCCTCTGAAGTAGTCCACAAGGACCACTTGGAACTCCGATCTCCTTGTCCCACAAGGAATCAGAAGGAGTCGCACCCTCATGTTGGCGTACTAGTCACCAACACACTCTCCTATAACCAGTTGCCTTTCTACAGTTGTCTTTCCCTTATTGTGCCTCCCTTATCGGGTAGCACTTGCTCGGGCTCTCTCAGTTACCATAACTAGAGAGAATGACAACTTTGGAGAGCAACTGGTGTTCTGAGTTTTTGATCATGAGAAGCCCCCACTACCCCTATATATATAAGAGGTTCATGGGATAGGGTTCTCTACCCTGGGCAATGCGAGATTAAATAGGAGTAAAAGGGTTCAAGATTTTCCACAAAACAACCAACTGTTCCACCTGAACCGATCATTTCAAGCATGAAACAGTCGGTTGGGGAGGTGAGCTGATCGGTTCACACGTCAACCGATCGGTTGGGGCACCTGAGCCGATCGGTTCACTTTTGAACCGATCGGTTCGTGGTCCTAGTCCAACTCAAATTGACTTTCAAATTTGTTTCTGATTAATCTAATATTAATCCTTATCCAAATCAAATTTGTACAAGTGAAACAAATTACATTTGCAAAATAGTCTTCTGACTTTTCAAACGATCTCGGTTGGACTAGTTGAGCCGATCGGTTCAACCCTTGAACTGGTCGATTCAACCCTTGAACCGATCGGTTCACCCTATCCTGAGCCAATCGGTTCATCACATGAGCCGATCAGTTCACTAACCTGAGCCGATCAGTTCATCGCATGAGCCGATCGGTTGGGGCATCAGACTTGTGCAAATCAGTCAATCGTAGTTTCAATCAATCTGATACTCTAATCAATCGGTCCAACACCTTGAACACTATGATACTGAGCTATCAATTGATTGAGTGTTTAATTGAACTACTAAACTCCTTTAGTAATCAATATAAACATCGTTTGTGGATAAACTCCTCTTCCAAGTTAAATCATATGTGTGTGACCCTGTAGGTCCATTTCACATTGGCAGTGAAAGTCCATAACACTTATGACTTCACAAGCATAGAGCGGTGCCTAGTCACACATCAGTGCTGCCCAAGTGAAAAGGAAAGTTGGAGAACAACTTTCAATCCTACAATCTGTGAAATGGTGTTACAGTGAATGTATAATTCCTTTGTCACTGATATCCTGAATGAACTCGAGGCATGGAACAATCATCCTGTCAATGTTCATTCACTTTCTTGATCTCAGAGTAGATTGGAGGAGATATGTATGACATCAATATCACATATTGATTCACACATGCATGCACGCCTATGTCAATCCTACTCATCAAGCGTCCATGGATATCAAACTCCCTCAGGAGGGAAAAATCCCATATCTATCACTCACCCCTCAAAAGCCCCATGTGTCAAAGCCACCCAATCATCACCTTTATAACAACCCATGTTTCAGGACTGTGTTTGATGATGTCAAAGTGTACCCAACGACATGTGTTGAGTGTAGTGATTTCAGGTCAAAGAATCACATTCACCACCATCATTGTGAGAACTGACTGTGACTACCATGTCATGGTTCCATGTGTCAAACTCACGGTGGTCCTGTCCAGTACACTTTTTCTCTAACAAGTACCTATGTGTTTGGTTTGATATTTCCATATCATGACTAACGAGATTATGTCATCAACCAACACCACAATCTAGTCTTGTGTGTCATTGTTGTATATCTACCTTCCATAATGACATCTGACTAGGGACATGATAAGAATGTACAAACTCTTAGCATCCGTATGATCTCATCGTTCAGGTCCATAACCTGAAAGCATACATCATTGAGTATTGTCATTCTATAGACATTCAATCTGTTCTATCATTATCTGATATGACTGAACCAGAAAGAATTAGAAGCTTGCCTTTGATCTTTATCAAATCAATCTTTAATGTATCCCACCAATCATCCCATGATTCGCTCTTAGGGCATACATACCAGTAAATAGCTCATCACATTAAGGTTAATCCAAAATAAAAATACTTGATAAAATCTGACATCATAGATCATGGGTTGACAAAAATGGAAATACAAATTACAACTTATATTGGACGGTCTAAAATACAAATCTCATTAATTATTAGTATGCATGAGAAGCATCGTAATGGAAAACCCAAGAACAGACAACATGGGAATTTGGCCGAAAAACAAGAAACAAGAAACTAGAGACTAATAAACAAATTAAGAAGATGATATTACATATCATATTCATATCTCATTACATTGAGGCCGGTCTGAAATGCATATTTTAAAGAAAATACCAGATAGAACAGGTCGGGGTAAACCATAAAAATGCTAAAGTACTTTTATAGGATGCAAGGAGATTGTGTTTGATGCAATCCACACTAATATTAAAGCAACATTCTACGACTAGATCATCCACCATAGCCTATGGCGCATAAGAGCTTTACCATGATAGTCAGACTTACATAAGTTGGATGCCTCGTTGCAACTTCAAAACACAATGTAACATCCCAAGATTAGACATCAGATAAAATGATCTTAAAAGCAATAATTGGACTACTCATATCACCAAGGTGCATTTTTTGAGGGATCCCATCACTAAGAACTACAAAGATAAGTGGGCTTAGCTTAAAATTAGTACTAGGATGGGTGACCAGTCAAGAAGTTCATCCCAACTTGAGTGTGAGTGAGGACAAAGTGCGCAGTCAAGGTCAGTGGTGGCCTGTGGGGACAGTTGTCATTCCTAAAACTTTACTAGAATCTTGGGTAGTGGTTCCAGGTGTTACAAATGGTATCAGAGCCATATCCGCTCCAGTTGGTGGGGCCCACATTGACATGTGGCAAGCTAGTCTTGATCTGTGTGGTCTAGGTATATTAGAAATGGCTATCCATTATGACGTAGCCACCCTTACGCTGGTACCCATGATTGGGAGTTGGGTGTCCATGGTCCATCTTGGGACTACACTGAAATGGGGAAATACTATGAGACCTTATAGTTGAGCTTTGATGAGGACGTGAGAGTCTAAGTGGACGAGATTATAACATCCCAGGGTTTGAGAACTTGAATAAATGATCTTAAAACGAATGATAGGACTACCCATATCACCAAGGTACACCTTCTTTTCAGAAAATCCCATCACTAAGAACTCCAAAATTAAGTGTGCTTTGCTTGGAGTACTACTAGGATAGGTGACCAGTTGGAAAGTTCATATCAACTTACATGTGAGTGAGGATAAAGTGCAGAGTCAAGACCATTGGTGGTAACGGGGCCAATCGTCATTCCTAGAACTCTACTAGAACTTTGGGCAGTGGGCCCGAGTGTTACACACACAATAGTTATGTGATAGAGGGAGGAAGATGATAAATATAAATAACATGACATAACTATTATACAAAAAGGGACAAGTGAGATTAGAAATGCACATTAACTAGCCAGGGAAGATTTGCTCATCAAAGAGGAATGTGATAAAGTAATACATGCAGGAATCAACCTCACAAAAGATGGTTCTAGGTTTTATGTGTTCGAGAAAAATCAACAAAGGCAATACACAACAAAGCTGGTGGCAATCAAAGGCTAACAAGGAATTCACACCACAACTTTAAAGAGAAGAAAAATCAAACATAAAAAAGAAGTGGCATACAAGAATCTAGCTGCTAAAGAGGGAAGTTGCATTTGAGTGCTCAAATTTATGAGAAAAATAGGTGATACCGACATATGTAGTAAATTGTATATCTTCCATGAACTAAGGTTTTAATGTATAACTATAAGACCATGGCCCAACTTGATACTTTAAAAAAATTGTTCATTTGATTATGTGCTTAGATGCTTCAGTTACATGGTAGGTATGTAATTAGTTGGTTGGTGACATTCCCTTATTGGTTTATGTGCAAATCTACGTACTTTGGGGTCCGTTTTACGATTTGCACATAGAACATATTTTTCCCTCTCTTGCTTGGGCTTGGTTTGGTGATCCTTGGTTTTTAAGAAACCACCTACTATTCCACAAGGACCTATGGATGCACTTGGACACTTTCATCTTTTGCGTCCTTATCGATTGGAGGTTTAATTGTATGGAGAATGACAGAGCTCTACTTATCATCAAGTAGTGACTTTTTGAATGCTTTTCATCAATGGTCTTGACGGTGACAAGTCACTTCCTTCTCATAGATTGGGAACTTATTGGAGTCAACTTGCCATCTCTTGATG
Organism: Alisma plantago-aquatica; assembly: GCA_963693085.1. Classification (NCBI taxonomy): domain Eukaryota; kingdom Viridiplantae; phylum Streptophyta; class Magnoliopsida; order Alismatales; family Alismataceae; genus Alisma; species Alisma plantago-aquatica. Next base: position 1,246,265,971 of record OY856411.1, read on the forward strand.
GCAACCGCCGATGGGTCCCATGCCTTCATCATTTGATTAGTATCTTGGCAGCTCATGACTGACGAAGAGCCTAACTGGCATCCATTGGTGAAACTTTTAAGCCTATATATTGATGGTATTCTTAACTATGTGAACCAATAGTAGATATGGATGAGACTTTATCTCACCCTCTACCAATGAGGAATTATAGCCATCCTTCACTGAGATTATTGATCAATGAGGGCCATGAGGCAACGGCTTGAAGACCAATGTTTCTACTTCTTTGATCATTCTCTTCTCTTTCCTTAACACTTGACTATGAGGCTATAAATACCACCCCCTTTCTCTCACTTGTTTGCCTCAATTGCTCGAGTCAATCTTGGTGATCTGGAGCCGTGGCAAGAAATATTTGTTGATGAAAATTGATGAGATTTTTGCCTTCATTAGATCTTATATTTTTTCTTCTTCTCTTCGTTTCTGAAGGTAAAAGTCTCTCCTTATGCCTTTCAGATCTAGATCCAAGTAAGAAAAACACCTTTTCTTCATGTGATCTTTCTGATCCTTCATCTTCTTCCTCTGTGAGCCTTTTCTTGGTGTTTCTCTTCTAGGTTTTGACTAAGGTAGTGTTACAATCTATTTCCACCTTTCCATCTATAGTCGCTCTTAGATCACAGAGATAGAGATGTGGAAATATTTAGTGATATGATAGATCAAAAGTTTGGAAAGATCATGGTTTGCTTGAGGTGAAAATTTGTTAGAGCTTGAAGTGTAGAGCTCAAATTTTCCCACCGTCAACTTCAAGTGGACTCATTTCCACTGTGTCTAAGGGGATTAATATAACATATAATGCATTTAGTACCTATATAATAAATGCATACCATAATCTCATTTTGGAACCCTCTTATGTGCTAACGAAGGAATCATTTTACGAATCCTAGGTAAAATAAGGGACAAAATTTGTATGTTCATCTATTTCACTTGTATATCATTTTTGATGATTAAGTGTGCATAGTTAGTGTGCATGTGTACTTAGATATGATTTATGATGGTATATGGACTAAAGGTGGTATCTTTATTGTGTTCTTATGCTACTGGAAATAGATCTACAGACTCAGGGCACTACACAATCAAGGTTTCACTTGATTAATCAAATCATTTATTATTTTATGACTACATTATCAAATTCAAATAATAACAAAAAAGTAATGAAAATATTAATTGATCCATATACACCTCCAGAAGATAAAAAAATATGAAGTACAAATCCATCTATCAAAATAGAGCAGTACATTATAACAACCTTTGACTGTGCAATGCCATGAATGAAGATTCAGGCTCTACAAGGCCCTATGATTGCATAAAAGACCATACCCTGATTAAATCCTCTCAAAGATATCAATTGAGACATGACATGGCTTTAAATGCACCTGAGAACAACATAGCGATCTGAGATCTACTAATTTCTACATGAGTATTAACAAGACAATGTGTTAAGGTAATGAGTGTCAAATCAATTTTCACAATTTAAGTAGTAAGAAAGCTACCATCTAGTAGAATAGCTATTTCTATATTGAAATCTAACTCCACATAGACCCTCGTAACAAGCTACTTTAGGGATCGGGAGTTGGGTCTCATTGCAGAGGCTCCCTAAGAGACCCGGGTTGATTACTTTGGGAAATGGTAAGGAGGATGAGATATGGATACCAAGAAGAGATAAATTATCTCTGCTCTCCAATTATCTAACTCATATGGTATATAGTTTAGATTGTTGCAACGTCTGCATTGTGTTGTGGAAGAAAAATTTGTTCTTGAATGCTTGACGTAAATAAATTATTATATCTACATATATATAATGATTATAGATTGTTGAATGCTCCTTGTTGTATGTACAAGTTATGATTGCTTCATTACACTTTTAGGATGCTTCTAAAGTTTTTCGTCTATACCCCAGATTGGTCATCAAGGGTTTGTCTTTATAGTATGCAATGCCTACATGATTGTTTGTTTTATTATGTCAGAATCCTCACCTTAATGCATCTTGGCATGATTAAGTGGCACAAACTTCATGTAAAAACTATCCTTGTACCTCATAAAGTAAGATCATAGATGTCATCGATTGGAAGTAAATTCACAAAGGTTGAATGTTTATTATTATATCTCAACAAATTCTTACTTCTTGGTGGAGGGACTTTTTATGGGATTTTCCGCCTTGTAACAATTCACAAGCCTATAATCCCCCTATTCTTATGCATTGCCTAGAATCATTACTTGAAACAATGTGTCATGGGTTCATCATTTGCTTTGATGCCATGTTACTAGTGCCACATAGCTACAAAACATACTCATGATACATGTGGTTTTTCATGTTCCTACTTTCTCTTACATGAAAAAACATGCATACATCGATATGCAAGATAAATATTAGATTATGGTTATCATAGCCAGCACAAATTACTTATCAGCACTACTCTAGTTGTTAAATACTACTGCTTAGTCATAAGACTAAATCAAACTAAATCTAACAAGCAAAAAATCTTAACAAGCATGTTTAAATATATATTCTTTTATGAAGATTTAGAAAACAAACATCATAACTACAAGATACTAGATCTGATCACATTAATCAACATTGACATTTAACATGCATTTGTTTCATCGCGCTTACAATACATCCCTAGATGCAAAATCCATGAAAGATATTACACATATTACATGTTGAGTAGAATGACTATTGGATCATATAAGACTTACACAACCTTACCATTCTCTTGTAAATCTTTGTACATAAAATACATGTACATAAAGAGACAACATTATATATAACAACAATAGTATGATTTATCCATTATCAGAAAGTAAGTGTACACAAATATAATCTATTAATTATTTCACATTTGACATAATTATCAACTCAACCTTTCCAACATTTTTATCATACCCAAAAACATTATACCAACCAACTTGAGACCCAAGGAGTAACTATAAGTAGATATAAAATTAATCTCTTGATTACATGTATCATCACTGAATTAAACATGGACTGATTCATGTTTAGTATTCTAGGAAGACATATCCATAGCTTACTCTAAATCTACAATTCGTGAAATATGTAAGAAGTTGTGCATTTGTAAGTAAAACTAATAATGAAGATATCACACATGTATAAACAATTTAAATAATAGTCTAATCATATAACAAGTGTTTATTAAATGTATGTAAATAATCTATAAATTAAAATAAACCTCAATTCTTGTTTATATATACTAGCCCACGTCTCTTTATTCAATATATTGATCAACTTGGTTTGTACAGACCATGAAAAATTATTTGGATCTAATCCAACAAGCACAATGTAGAATTTTAATATTTTATCAATAATATTAAGACCATCAATGTAACACCTTGACCTGTGTTATGCTTTAACTCTAGATGTTTTGTTTAAGAAAGATAATTATATTCTAGCTCTTATCTTTTGAAAAGTAATTAAGGCTCAAGAGGAGCTTATGTTTCAATTTTAGTCCTTTTTGAATAATGTTGAAAACAATGTTTTGCCCGTTTTGGACTAAAGTGCAAATTATCCAAGTTGAGGGGTTAACTTGCAAATGTTACATGATAAAATGTTACTCAAGTGTTGAAGCATCATAAGAATGAAAATGATGTAGAGGTATGGCTTGTGGTATCCTGAGTACAAAGAAAGATCTTATTAAGCAATGTTTGTGCATTAAAACCTAGTTTTGGTTTAATGTGCAATTTACCCAAAACCTAGGGTTCAATATGCAAAATACCAATTTTTGAGAGTCCCTAATGTTTCTTGGTATCAATTAGAGACAAGAAAATCAGATGGGCATCTCATTTGAATCTCTTTGGGGGAGAGAGAATCTTGATATTAAAATAATCAAGATTTAAGCATAATTGAAACCCTAATTCAATTTAATGCAAAAAATAAATATATTAATGGAAGTGCCCTTCAACCAAAAATATGATGGTTGAATTTATATAAGTATTTACGTCCTTTTTCCTTGCAATGGCACCAAAATATCTAAAGTGAGTGGAGAGCCCACTCACATTTGTTAAAGAAAAAGTAATATCCACTAATTTTTGGATATTATTATTATATTGATTAAGGTGCTTAAAGAGGTTGCTTTTAATTCATGTATAAATAAGATGAATTCGAAGGGGAGGATGACGGATTCGTATTCAAAGAAGTGAGTGGGATAAGTGGCACCAATCTAGGGAATTAAAGGATTTTTATAACACTTTCCCTCTCTTGAAATTCCCTTACATATATCCCATTTTCCACCCACATGAAAGACTCTTTTTCGAATCTACTTTATTTTCTTTCTTTGGACAAACACAAGGGAGATTAGGAGCAACAGGAGTACGTACCCCAACCTATAGGTAAGATCCATAGTCAATTTTAACCTTGATTTCATGGTGCAAATCGAAATTCAATGCTTATTTTCTTCTTTTCTCCATTCAATCTTCAACTTTAGCCATTCTTTTCACTCAAAGACTTGAGAACGGACCTTGGACAGTTGAGAAAGATTCATTCACCATTGAGGACGTGAAGCTTAAATCTTGGACTCAACTTTGAAGGCGTGTTATATAACTTGAACCCTTAAATATCATTATTGATTTCATTTCTTCATCATATGTTGATTCCTTTTTCATTCCCGAGTTTCCTTTTGATTAATTATTGAAATCACCATAAGAATCACAGAAAATTTCGAAGCTTTGAAGCTTGAAGATGATGATGTCATCTTAGCACACACCTCAATAAAAATCATGTGCAAACAGTTTCAATTTTGATGACTAAACGGTCTCAAGACCGTTTGAGGTTAAACGGTCTCAAGACCATTTGGGGTCAATTGCTGATGTGGATGAATGAAGATCCAATGGTTCAAATTGATCTAATTATAATGGATTCAAGAATGGATGATCCATTGATTACAAACCCTAATCGGATTGATTGGTTGAAACCCTAAATTGATTGAGTCGAATTCAATGTTGAATGGCCCAAACGGTCTCAAGACCGTTTGAGGTCAAACGGTCTCAAGACCATTTGAGGTTAAGTGGAGTCATGGATGGATGGAGATCCAAGGGATACATTTTGATCTACTTTCAATGGTCTCAATGTTGGATGGTTCAATGAGTGAAAACCCTAAATCGATTGATTGTGGAAACCCTAGATGATCATTTCGGTTTCAAGGTAGTTTGGACCAAACGGTCTTGAGACCGTTTGAGTCCAAAAGGTCTTGAAACCATTTGAGATCAAATAGTCTCAAAACCGTTTGAAGTTCAATCGGTTTCAATGATGGGTTGTTCATTCGGTCTCAAGGTTAATTTGATCAAACATTTTCAAGGGTTGAAAGCATCAAATAGTCTTCAAACCGTTTAAGACCAAACGGTCTCATCCCTAGATGCCCAAACGGTTTCAAAACCATTTGGAGGGCAAACGGTCTCAAAACTGTTTGAAGGTCAAGGAGGTCAAAACCGTTTGAAGGTTCAATAGTATCAAAACCGTTTGAAGACCTAATGTGATGAAAGATCAATTAACCCTATGATTGTTAATGATGTATCTCAAAGTTAATTACAATGGTTGTACCTCTCAAGTACCTGGGTGATTAGTACCTTTTGAGTGGTTAACCTTTGATACTTATGAAAGTAGTAACTCAATACACTATGATAACCATAGATGTATGCACTTGAATGGGGGGTTGACCTAATCTAAACCAGTTTGAAGTAACCAACATCTTAGAGAGGATGAGAGAGAGAGGAATTCATACATATATAATAATCATGTAGTGGATAAGCCTCAACACTCTCAACATGATTAAAATATGTATTTAGGGTATGATCCTTGATAAAGAGATCATGAAACCCTAATCAAGAAGGTTGATGAGCCCTAACCCTAATTTAGGGCAATGCTAGGTGAAACCCTAATCTAGGGTAATGGTGTAACCCTAATCTAGGGTGATGATATGAGAAATCTCAATTCAGAGTAATATAATGAAAAACCCTAATTTAAGAAGATGTTTCAAGAAACCCTAATTTCGGGTAAAGTTACATGAAACCCTAATTTGGGGGAAAAGTTATAAGGAACCTTAATTCAAGATAATGATGTGTGAAACCCTAAACTAGGGTGATACCATGTGAAACCCTAATACAATGATGTGATGTGAAACCCTAATATAGGGTGATGCCATGTGAAACCCTAATGCAGTGATGTGATGTGAAACTCTAATCCATGGTAAAACTATGTGATGCCATGTGAAACCCTAATACAATGATGTGATGTGAAACCCTAATCTAGGGTGATGCCATGTGAAACCCTAATGCAGTGATGTGATGTGAAACTCTAATCCATGATAAAACTATGTGATGCCATGTGAAACCCTAATACAGTGATGTGATGTGAAACCCTAATCTAGGGTGATGTTATGTGAAACCCTAATGTAGTGATGTGATGTGAAACTCTAATCCATGGTAAAACTATGTGATGCCATGTGAAACCCTAATGTAGTGATGTGATGTGAAACTCTAATCCAGGGTGATGTTATGTAATGCTATATGAAACCCTAATATAGGGTGAAGGTATGTGAAACCTTATTTTTGAGTTATAATGCATGAAACCCTAATCTTGGGCAATATAATGATAAACCATAACCCTAATTTTGGGTAATGGGATGAGTATCCCTAATTGACATGAATTTGGAAACCCTAACCCTAATAAGGGAATAGTGATGCTACCCTTATATTTGCATGGTGCTGATATGTAATTGATATAACTGTTATCATGTGTACTAACCATGCAGGTATCATAAGATGTTGGGCATAGCCAGGTATGAGCTATGCTGTTTTATTATTGAAATTGTTTTATGGGCCTTGTGATCCATAATATGCTTTGTTGCCTAGTAAGAGATAAAAAGAGATTAAATGGGCTTTGAGAGCCATGTGAGATGCTTGTGTAGCAAGTATCATGTTTACCTTGGTCAGATGACATGAAGGTATTAGTTACCTGATAAGTGGTCATGAGTGTTCTTTGATGCACTGATGGTTTGAATACCCATATTCCATAATCATGATTATGAGATGTTAAGGGATGAGAATGCCCATTATGTGACAAGGGATTGAGATCCCAATGTTTTATAAAGCTTCAAAAAGTACTTGATAGAAGCATTACTCATTCTTTGTAGCATTTTTTATAATAATTTATGTTTGAAAACCTAACTGATGCTAAAAGAATATGGTAATGTACTTAATTAATCAAGCAAAATCTTATCATGTAGAGCCCTGATCATAGACCCATCATCGTCAGTAGTTGGTGATGGTGAAATAGGTTTTCCTACGGGATCTCCTGAAGGGCATACTGTTGAGTATGTGGGGGTTATGGGCACGAATATCCTTATGCCCTAATGGAGGAATTGATGTGAGATCAACATTAAATCTCTCAATCCTTCATTATATATGTCAGGATGGATGTATCACTAATCTCCCGATGCCGGGATGGATGTATCATGAATATCCCGATAATGTTCATGCCGGATCGATGTGAGATAAACATGAAATCTCTCGATTGCGAAGAGAGTACAACTGCCACTGTAACTCTATAGCAAAGTTTCCAGTATACCCTGCAAAGATAATTAGTAGAGACACAAGATGTCATGGCTTTTGTTCTCATACTGACTGAGGAGGATGAGGTCATGGAAATCCATCTCTTCCTTGACCTATGTATGGCACCGATTTTGACTTCGCAATGGTCGGTTGGAGTATGAGCAGTATACCTCATCTCCTCAGGGCTTAAGTATGATTGTAAAATGTAATCAGCTGTATAGCGTATTTGCTTAAGGTTGAAATGTGAGAATCATTGGTTGATGTTACCTTGCTTAGCATATCCCATATGGATAAATGTTATACATGTTCTTCATTTCCTTTTTGGATAAGTGACATGCTTCTTTACCAAGTTATGGCTGATATGCTTGAATAAGAATATTGCTCTAATCTATTTGGACATTGATTTATCTACTGCTGAATATATATATATATATATATATATATATATATATATATGATTCCTCTTCTCAGTTTTATTCTATTAAACTGCAATAATAATATTTCTAGCAGAGAGTTATATCTCTCGCTGAGACAATTTCAATTATCTCACCCCCATGGGATCCAAATTTTTAGGTAGAAGCGGAAGAAGAGGCAAAAACCCTATAGCAAGGGAAGAGCAGCAACAACAACAATAGGGACAACAGTGAAATTCCAGGTGGAGGCACTGGCTGTCATATTTTGTATAGAGAGTCATATGTGTCGTCTCTGTACTCTCAGGTCCTCGAAATCAGTAGTTAGTACTTTTAATGAATCGATCTGAGATTTTGGCTTGATGTCTCGAGGTTTTTATGTTGACTGTGTATAGTTTTAACAGGACAGTCGATGCTTGTAATCTTTGAGAAGGGATGGTACACGACATGTACTTATGAACCAGGATGTAAATACAATACATTAGTTTTTGATAAAAGAGTTTTTCTGTGTTTGGATCTCTTCGTAAATGGTTTTAATTTTTAGTGATTTTTAGTAATCCACTGTTAATGATTGCTTCCGCCTAGTTAATGACGTTTTGTTCGAACGGTGTATGACAATTTAGTGGTATCATAGCTCTAGGTTCGCTGAGTCTACAGAGACATAGGATTAAGGTTGTTGAGTCTGTTCTAGTGTCTTCCAGTTATCTGATAGTGTCTTCTACTCATATAGGAGGACAAGAAGAACTTAAAGATGTCTAGATCACACAAAGAACATGCTGCTGAGAGCATCATTGTTGCACCAGGAAGAGGTGTAAGGGATCAGGATAGGGAGGAACCAGTACCTGAACATCCCCAGCTTAACCAAGATACACTAGAAAATCCAACTTTCCATGATCTGTTTGGACAGTTCATGGCAACCATGATGCATATGGCAGATAGGATACCACCACATGCACCTAGGGCACCAACCCATAATGAAGGGCAGGGAGCCGACAAGACTTTTGAATGAATTCGACGGATTGGAGCCACAGATTATGCTGGTACAGCTGACCCAGTAGATGCTGACTTGTGGTTGACTGAGTTGGAGAAGGCCTTTAGAATCCTCAATATCCTTGAAGCAGAGAAGGTGAGTAATGCAGTGTACCTTCTAAAAGGGAGTGCTAGTCACTGGTGGACAATAGAGGAGGGCAAGAGGCCATGTATTGAAATCGGATGGGGAGAATTCTGATGAGAATTCATCAATAGATACTTTCCCAAGACGTATCTAGATGAGAAGATCTCTCAGTTTGAGAGGTTAAGGCAATGACCAATGAACATTAGCGAGTATAAAGCTAAGTTCACGGAGCTTTTGCGGTTCTGTCCGCATATGGCAGCTACTGATGAAGAGAGAATTCCACATTTTAAGAAGGGGCTAAATGCTTATCTGACCACTCTTGTGTCTGCCTTAGAGAATAGGGAGAGGTTCACCACCTTTGTGGAGTCCGTGAGATGGATAGAAAGGTCAGTGATTGAGAAGCGTCAGACTAAGAGTAAGAAGGTGTATACTCAGTTTCAAGGACATAGGTCCAAAAGTTTCAAGAAACCGAGATTTTCTGCACCAATAGCACCGCCAAGGTTCAATACCCTGACGTAATGGACGTCGAGTAGGGGTAGAGGTCGTAGTTTACCACCAGAGGGAGCCCACAACTCAGCCTTAATGTCAGTAACATGACCACCCAGGCCACAGAGGGAGAGCAGAGGCTGTTTTATATGCGGAAAGATGGGGCATTTGATGAAAGATTGTCGAGCTAGAGATGTAAGTGTGACTCAACCTCTGAGGCAGAGTCAACAAGGCTCTTAAAAGCGACAATTTTCGAGTGGCGCTAGAGGACGTGGACAAGAATCCCAAGCTGGTTCGTCGGCACCCAACAACCGAGCATAGGGTCAACAGTAAGTAACGACGAGATTCTATGCGATGAATCAACCCGAAGCAGTAGTCAACCCTCGAGTTGTGAAAGGTCAGATGGAACAATTTCATTCTGATATGTCTTCATCCTGCTTCGTATCTATTTTGATTGATCCGGGTGCTACACATTCCTTCGTCACTAGAGAAGTGATCCTTGACTGCAATATGCCGGTTAGTCATAGAGCAGATAATCTGTTGTTAGAAACCCATTTGCTGGGATCTGCAATGCTGTGGGAGGTGTGTACTCCCTGCATTCTTTCCTTTTCTGAACATCACATTCAGATGGATCTTATACCACTTAAGATACACGAGTTCGATATAATTCGTGGGATGGACACCCTAGAAAAGTATAAGGTTGTCTTGGATTGTGATTCCAAGCAAGCTGTGTTTGCAGATGACAGTGACACATGGATCTTTTAGGGAGATAGAAATATTCTTACAACCTGTTTTGTGTCAACTGTGGTAATTGAGAAGCTAATGAGACAAGGATGTTTTGCATTATTGGCACATGTGATAGACACCACAGTGGAGAGTCCTAATCTTTCTAAAGTTCTGATAGTTAGGGAGTTTGAAGATGTGTTCCCTGAGGAACTTCCAGGTGTTCCTCCACCCTGAGAGATTGATTTTGAGATTAATCTAATCATGGGCACGCAACCAATAGCACAAACACCATATAAAATGGCACCTGCTGAGATGGCAGAGCTCAAGAAATAGCTGCATGAGTTGCTTGAGAAAGGTTTTGTCTGACTGAGTACTTCACCAGGGGGTGCTCTGGTTCTCTTTGTTAAGAAGAAGGACGGATCGATGCAGTTATGCATTGATTACAAATAGTTGAATAAAGTAACCATAAAGAACAAGTATCCTCTGCCAAGGATCGATGACCTGTTTGATCAGTTGTGTGGTGAAACTATCTTCTCTAAGATAGATCTGAGGTTAGGATATCATCAGTTGCGTATCAAGGAGAGTGACATACCTAAGTCTGCCTTTAGGACAAGGTATGGTCACTATGAGTTCATAGTTATGTCGTTTGGACTAACTAATGCACCAGCTGCATTCATGGAACTCATGAATAGAATCTTTTGACCTTTTCTTGATCAGTTCATAGTAGTCTGCATAGATGACATCTTGATATACAGTAGAGATGCTCAACCGCATGAGCAGCACCTCCGTCAGGCTTTAACTTTGCTAAGAGAGCATAAGATGTATGCTAAGTTTAGCAGATGCGAGTTTTGGTTACCAGAAGTTTCTTTTCTAGGGCGTGTAATATCTACCTCAGGTATCCGTGTTGATCCTAAGAAGGTAGAATATGTCCTGTAACAGGAACAACCAAAAACACTGATGGAGATACGCAGCTTCCTAGGACTGGAAGGCTATTACAGGAGGTTCATTAAGAACTTTAGTTCTATAGCTTTACCCCTAACCAAGTTGACCAGGAAGGAGGTTCCTTTTGTCTGGAATGACAAGTGTCAACATTCTTTTTAGCTGTTGAAAGAAATATTAACAAGTGCACATGTGCTGGTGTTACCTGAGCAAGGGAAGGGGTACATAGTTTTTTGTGATACATATAAGAATGGTCAAGGATGTGTGTTGATGCAGGATAATCAAGTGATTTCTTTTGCCTCTCAAAAACTTAAGAAACACGAGGAGAATTATCTGACACATGATCTAGAGCTAGCTATTATGGTTCATGCTTTGAAGATCTGGAGACATTATCTCTATGGAGAAACATTCGAGATTTTCACAGATCATAAGAATGTAAAATATATCTTCTCACAACATGAGTTGAACACGAGACAACGTTGCTGGATAGAGTTAATCAAGGACTACGATTGTACAATTGATTATCATCCAGGGAAGGCTAATGTAGTGGTTGATGCAATAAGTAGGAAATCATCATCACCAACCTTAGATAAAGAACAGTTGAACTCCTTAGTGTGCTTTAAAAGATATATGCTTATCTCCTTAAGGAAAAACAATATATATCTTAAGGTATCGTTGTTAGCCGGGTTGTTAGCTGAGATGCAAGTGAAACCTACTCTGAGACAATAGATTAAAGAAGCATAACAAGCTAATTTTGTGGTTCATCAGATCAGATCAGATCAGAGTATGGTAGTAAGAAATGGGATGGCTTTCATGAGTCAGAGGATCAGGTATTCTGTTACCATGGTAGGATGGTAATACATGATGCCAATGAATTAAGAAAGTTAGTCTTGGAGGAAGCTCATTCTTCAATGTATGCAATGCATCCAGGGAGCACTAAAATGTATCATAACTTGAAGGATATGTATTGGTGTCCAGGATTGAAGAAGGATGTAACTAAGTTTGTTATGTGGTGTTCGGTGTGTCAGCAGGTTAAAGCTGAACATCAAAAGCCCACAGGAACAATCCAACCTTTGCCTATACCGCAGTGGAAATGGGATCATGTGACCATAGACTTTGTGGTTGGTTTGCCTAGAACAACCAAAGGTCAAGATTCCATATGGGTGATAGTTGATAGTTTGACTAAGACAACACATTTCCTTCCTGTCAAAGCAACCTACATTGTTGAGAAGCATGCACAGATATATATAGATGAGATGGTGCGGTTGCACGGGGTTCCAGCTACAATTGTTTCTGATAGAGGTCCCCAGTTCACGAGTCATTTTTGGGAATGACTACATAAAGCTTTGAGTATGCAGTTAAGGTTTAGTACTGCCTTTCACCCACAAACAGATGGACAGTCTGAGAGGACCATACAAACCTTGCAGGATTTTCTTAGGGCATGTGTCCTTCAGTTTGTAGGAAGTTGGGATCTACACCTGAGCTTGATAGAATTTGCTTACAATAATAGCTATCACCACAGTATTGATATGACACCATATGAAGCATTATATGGTAGATGTTGTAGATCTCCTTTATGTTGGTATGAAATAGGAGAATATCAACTTTTAGGTCATGATCTAGTACAACAGACAACTGAGAAGATTAAAGTAATACAACAACAATTAAAGACTGGACAAGATAGACATAATTCGTACACAGACAAACGGCAAAGACCCTTAGAATTCCAAGTTGGAGACAGAGTATATCTCAAGGTCTCACCTTGGGAAGGTGTCCTTAGATTTGGGAAGAAGGGAAAGTTAGCTCCTAGATTTATGGGGCCTTATCCAATCATTGAACGGATTGGAAAGGTAGCCTATAAGCTGGAGTTTCCACCTGAGATGCATAAGTTGCATCCAATGTTCCATATCTCCATGTTGAGAAAGTGTCATCCTGACACAGAGTTAGTTTTGCAACCTGTATAGGTAGAATTAAATGATGATATATCATATGTTGAAGGACATGTGATGATCCTTGATAAAAGAATTAAAAAGCTGAAAAAGAAAGACACATATCTAGTGAAAGTTCTCTGGCATCACCGTGGCATTGAAGAAACTACATGGGCACTAGAGGAAGAGATGAGGAGGAAGTACCCTTCTTTTTTCTCTTGATGATTTCGGGGATGAAATCCCAGTTAGGGGTGGATAATTTGTAACATCCCTGACCAGGGTTATGCTTTAACCCTAGATGTTTTGTTTAAGAAAGATAATTATATGCTTGCTCTTATCTTTTGAAAAGTAATTAAGGCTCAAGAGGAGCTTATGTTTCAATTTTAGTCCTTTTTGAATAATGTTGAAAACAATGTTTTGCCCGTTTTGGACTAAAGTGCAAATTACCCAAGTTGAGGGGTTAATTTACAAATATTACATGATAAAATGTTCCTCAAGTGTTGAAGCATCATAAGAATGAAAATGATGTAGAGGTATGGCTTGTGGTAGCCTGAGTACAAAGAAAGAGCTTATTAAGCAATGTTTGTGCATTAAAACCTAGTTTTGTTGTAATGTGCAATTTACCCAAAACCTAGGGTTCAATATGCAAAATATAAATTTTTGAGAGTCCCTAATGTTTCTTGGTATCAATTAGAGACAAGAAAATTAGAGGGGAGTCTCATTTGAATCTTTTTGTGGGAGAGAGAATCTTGATATTAAAATAATCAAGATTTAAGCATAATTGAAACCCTAATTCAATTTAATGCAAAAAATAAATATATTAATGGAAGTGCCCTTCAACCAAAAATGTGATGGTTGAATTTATATAAGTATGGACATCCTTGTGCGTTGCAATGGCACCGAAAGATCGAAAGTGAGTAGAGAGCCCACTCACATTTGTTAAAGAAAAAGTAATATCCACTAATTTTTTGATATTATTATTATATTGATTAAGGTGCTTAAAGAGGTTGCTTTTAATTCATGGATAAAGAAGAGGAATTCGAAGGGGAGGATGATGGCTTCTTATGCAAGGAAGTGAAGAGGATAAGTGGCACCAATTTAGGAAATTAAAGGATTTTTATAACACTTTCTCTCTCTTGAAATTCCCTTACATATATCCCATTTTCCACCCACATGAAAGACTCTTTTTCGAATCTACTTTCTTTCCTAGCTTTGTCTGAACACAAGGGAGCTTAGGAGCAACACGAGGACATACCCCAACCTGTAGGTAAGCTCCATAGTCAATTTCAACCTTGATTTCATGGTGGAAATCGAAATTCAATGCTTATTTTCTTCTTTTCTCCATTCAATCTTCAACTTTAGCCATTCTTTTCACTCAAAGACTTGAGAAAGGACCTTGGATAGTTGAGAAAGCTTCATTCACCATTGAGGACGTGAATCTTGAAGCTTGGACTCAACTTTGAAGGTGGGTTATATATCTTGAACCCTTAAATATCATTATTTATTTCATTTCTTCATCATATGTTGATTCCTTTTTCATTCCCGAATTTCCTTTTGATTAATTGTTGAAATCACCATAAGAATCATAGGAAATTTTGAAGGTTTGAAGCTTGAAGATGATTATGTCATCTTAGCACACACCTCAATAAAAATTATGTGCAAACGGTTTCAATTTTGATGACTAAACGGTCTTAAGACCGTTTGGTGATCAAACGGTCTCAAGACCGTTTGAGGGTAAACGGTCTCATGATCGTTTGAGATTAAACGCTCTCAAGACCATTTGGGGTCAATTGATGATGTGGATGAATGAAGATCCAATGGTTCAAATTGTTCTAATTATAATGGATTCAAGAATGGATGATCCATTGATTACAAACCCTAATCGGATTGATTGGTTGAAACCCTAAATTGATAGAGATGAATTCAATGTTGAATGGCCCAAACGGTCTCAAGACCGTTTGAGGGCAAATGGTCTCAAGACCGTTTGAGGTCAAATAGTCTCAAGACCGTTTGAGGTCAAGTGGAGTCATGGATGGATGGAGATCCAAGGGCTACATTTTAATCTACTTTCAATGGTCTCAATTTTGGATGGTTCAATGAGTGCAAACCCTAAATTGATTGATTGTGGAAATCCTAGATGATGCTTTCAGTTTCAAGGTAGTTTGGACCAAACAGTCTTGAGACCGTTTGAGTCCAAATGGTCTTGAAACCATTTGAGATCAAACGGTCTTCAAACCGTTTGAGACCAAACGGTCTTCAAACCGTTTGAGACCAAACGGTCTCAAAATCGTTTGAAGTTCATTCGGTTTCAATGATGGGTTGTTCATTCGGTCTCAAGGTTAATGTGATCAAACGGTTTCAAGGGTTGAAAGCATCAAACGGTCTTCAAACCGTTCAAGACCAAATGGTCTCAATATTAGATGCCCAAACAGTTTCAAAACCGTTTGAAGGTCAACGAGGTCAAAACTATTTGAAGGTTCAGAAGTATCAAAACCCTTTGAAGACCTAATGTGATGAAAGATCAATTAACCCTATTATTATTAATGATGTATCTCAAAGTTAATTATAATGGTTGTACCTCTCAAGTAGTTACATGATTAGTACCATTTGAGTGGTTAACCTTTGATACTTATGAAAGTCGTAACTCAATACACTATGATAACCATAGTCGTAACTCAATACATTAATCTAATCCAGTTTGAAGTAATCAACATCCTAGAGAGGATGAGAGAGAGAGGAATTCATACATGTATAATAATCATGTAGTGGTTAAGCCTCAACATTCTCAACATGATTAAAATATGTATTTAGGGTATGATCCTTGATAAAGAGATCATGAAACACTAATCAAGAAGGTTGATGAGCCCTAACCCTAATTTAGGGCAATGCTAGGTGAAACCCTAATCTAGGGTAATGGTGTAACCCTAATCAGGGTGATGATATGAGAAATCTCAATTTAGAGTAATATAATGAAAAACCCTAATTTAAGAAGATGTTTCAGGAAACCCTAATTTCGGGTAAAGTTACATGAAACCCTAATTTGAGGGAAAAGTTATAAGGAACCTTAATTCAAGATAATGATGTGTGAAACCCTAATCTAGGGTGATGACATGTGAAACCCTAATACAGTGATGTGATGTGAAACCCTAATCTAGGGTGATGCCATGTGAAACCCTAATGCAGTGATGTGATGTGAAACTCTAATCCATGGTAAAACTATGTGATGCCATGTGAAACCCTAATACAGTGATGTGATGTGAAACCCTAATCTAGGGTGATGCCATGTGAAACCCTAATGTAGTGATGTGATGTGAAACTCTAATCCATGGTAAAACTATGTGATGCCATGTGAAACCCTAATACAGTGATGTGATGTGAAACCCTAATCAAGGGTGATGCTATGTGAAACCATAATGCAATGATGTGATATGAAACTCTAATCCATGGTAAAACTATGTGATGTCATGTGAAACCCTAATGTAGTGATGTGATGTGAAACTCTAATCCAGGGTGATGTTATGTAATGCTATATGAAACCCTAATATAGGGTGAAGGTATGTGAAACCCTAATTTTGGGTTATAATGCATGAAACCCTAATCTTGGGCAATATAATGATAAACCATAACCCTAATTTTGGGTAATGGGATGAGTATCCCTAATTGACATGAATTTGGAAACCCTGACCCTAATGAGGGAATAGTGATGCTACCCTTATATTTGCATGGTGCTGATATGTAATTGATATAACTGTTATCATGTGTACTAACCATGCAGGTATCATAAGATGTTGGGCATAGCTAGGTATGAGCTATGATGTTTTATTATTGAAATTGTTTTATGGGCCTTGTGAGCCATAATATGCTTTGTTTCCTAGTAAGAGGTAACAAGAGATTAAATGGGTTTTGAGAGCCATGTGAGATGCTTGTGTAGAAAGTATCATGTTTACCTTGGTCAGATGACATGAAGGTATTAGTTACCTGATAAGTGGTAACGAGTGTTCTTTGATGAATTGATGGTTTGAATACCCATATTCCATAATCATGATGATGAGATGTTAAGGGATGAGAATGCCCATGATGTGACAAGGGATTGAGATCCCAATGTTTTATAAAGCTTCGAAAAGTACTTGATAGAAGCATTACTCATTCTTTGTAGCATTTGTTACAATAATTTATGTTTGAAAACCTAACTGATGCTAAAATAATATGGTAATGTACTTAATTAATCAAGTGAAATCTTATCATGTAGAGTCATGGCCATAGATCCATCATCATCAGTAGTTGGTGATGGTGAAATAGGTTTTCCTACGGGATGTCTTGAAGGACATACTGTTGAGTATGTGGGGGTTATGGGTGTGACTATCCTTATGCCCTAATGGAGGAATTGATGTGAGATAAACATTAAATCTCTCAATTCTTCATTATATATGCTGGTATGGATGTATCACTAATCTCCCGATTCCGGGATGGATGTATCATGAATCTCCCGATAATGTTAATGCTGGATCGATGTGAGATAAATATGAAATCTCTCGATTGTGAAGAGAGTACAGCTGCCACTGTAACTCTATAGTGAAGTTGCCGGTATACCCTGGAAAGCTATTTAGCAGAGATACAAGATGTCTTGCCTTTTGTTATCACACTGACTGAGGAGGATGAGGTCATGGAAATCCACCTCTTTCATGACCTATGTATGGCACCGATTTCGACTTCGCAATGGTCGGTTGGAGTATGAGTGGTATACCTCATCTCCTTAGGGCTTAAGTATGATTGTAAAATGTAATCAGCTGTGTAGCGTATTTGCTTAAGGTTGAAATATGAGAATCATTGGTTGATGTTACCTTGCATAGCATATCCTAGATGGATAAATGTTATACATGTTCTTCATTTCCTTATTGGATAAGTGACATGTTGCTTTATCAAGTTATGGCTGAAATGCTTGAATAAGAATATTGCTCTAATCTGTTTAGACATTGAATTATCTACTGTTGAATATATATATATGATTCCTCTGCTCAGTTTTATTCTTTAAACTACGATAATAATATTTCTGGCAGAGAATTATATCTCTCATTGGGAAAATTTCAATTGTCTCACCCCCATGGGATCCAACTTTTTAGGTAGACGTGGAAGAAGAGGCAGAAACCCTATAGCAAGGGAAGAGCAACAACAACAACAATAGGGACAGCAGTGACATTCCAGGTGGAGGCACTGGCTGTCATATTTTGTATAGAGAGTCCTATGTGTCGTCTCTGTACTCTCAGGTCCTCAGAGTCAGTAGTTAGTACTTTTAATGAATCGATCTGAGATTTTGGCTTGATGCCTTGAGGTTTTTATGATGCCTGTGTATAGTTTTAACAGGACAGTTGATGCTTGTAATCCTCGAGAAGGGATGGTACACGACATGTACTTATGAACCAAGATGTAAATACAATACATTAGTTCTTGATAAAAGAGTTTTCTTGTGTTTGGATCTCTTCGTAAATGGTTTTAATTTTTAGTGATTTTTAGTAATCCGTTGTTAATGATTTCTTCCGCCTAGTTAATGACGTTTTGTTCGAACGGTGTATGACAATCCACCTCTTGGTTAGTGTGAGGGACTCTTTTGCATCACAATGGCATGTGAATAACACCTTATCCATACATGGGTACTTAGGGTGATTGGATTTTGAATCTAAAATTGAGGTACAAAGAAGGCATCTAGAACTTGCAAACATTGAGAAGAAATTTGATGGTAGTCAATATGAAGTCAATAATAGAATAAACATTAGGGTTTGTAGGAAGTGGGAACAATAGAATAATAAAAATAAAAATCCTCACTATATACCCTAACCATAGGAATTGTCGTAGATATAAAACATCAACGAACAAAAGGTATAAGAATGGATAACAGTTATACATTTGTGCAATTATTTATACAACAACTAGACTTGTTTTTTATTGGTGAATAACTTGATATTCTTGATCTAGATCCAAACCAACCACCAAGAAATCTAGATGGATCAAGAAGAATTTCAAATTGGATACCAAGTGGTTGCATGGTTGTTCTCTTCACAATACCTTGTTATCATCTTATGGAATAGATTCTTTGAGCCTCCACATGTATGCCTCTGCCTCTACTTTGTACACCATGATGATGATGAACATAGTACACCACCTTGAATACCGAATCAAAACAAAATAGAAGTTGTTGACATGCTAGTCATCCTAGAGATCCCTTTCTTCTCCTATCTCAGATAGTAGTCCTTGGGGTAAATTCCTCTCTCTAAGAGAAAAGTTTGACGGAAAACTTATCTCACAAGTTGTCTCAAAGTTATTACAATGATGTGTCCAATCCTTTTGAACATTCCTCCTTTATATAGGATAATCATGGGATTGGAAATCCCTAGTTCCAATCTCTTTCCTGATCACAATTCCAGAAATAAATCAATGTTGAAAAACTCATATTAGAATTTTTACCGACTGGTCACATAACATGATCGGTTGATCAAGGTCCAAAAAGCATTCTAATTGCCCTATCAAGTTAGATGATCGGTCGATGTTCAGTTCAGATTTAGATATGATTTTCTTTCCAATTTGAGACTATCCATGTTACATTCTGATCGACCGAACAAGATACTTGATCGAGTGAGCAAGACAATTCAATGAAAACTCAGTCAACCAATTGTCAATTGCTTAATCCGTTGACCCAATAAATCCAATCGGTCGACCAGACATTATGCTCACCCAATTAGAGGATTAATCATCCTATTTAAGATTCAGAACCATTCTAATCATATGTTTTATTGCAAACTTCAATTCCCTTATACATTCTTATGTGTGTGACCTAGTAAGTTCCTAATTATGTTGGTAGTTGATAACATCGGTTTTGATGCACTTTTCATAGCCTTTTTCATACTAAAATCATTAGAACTAGCATTTAGATGTTTTGTTTTATTCATTTTACCTTCAAAATACCAATTGTTAGGTTCTAATTAAATTTTGTTGATATTTGAAGGAATTTAGTGCAATTTTGGTGAAATCAATTATGTATAAGAAATTACTCAACAGACTCCAATTGTCCATCAACCAATAGGATCAATAGATGATCTTTTATCTAAAAAAATTGACAAAAGGTTATCGATTATGCTCGACAAATGCTTTGAACGCCAACTTGTCGAGTAAGCATTGACAGATTCAATGAACTCTCACCTATCTAAAGGTGGATGACAAACCTATTGAGGAAGCTTAAATATTTTACTTTGTCGATGAAGACACCGAAAAAACCCAATCATGTCCAAGTTGTTGAACGAATCCATCGACAATCTTGTCGAGGATTAGATCCTTAATGTCCTCATTGAGGAACCCGATATCAATGAACAAGTCGATAGTCCTGTCAACACAATCAAAGACCGATAGATGCATGTAAAGGAGGCATTTTGTCGACACCTGAATGATGAATGTTGTTGTCGATCGACAAAGACTTATGAAAGAAACACTTCATTGACAATGAAGGTTTACAGAAGAAGATGGATCATCACTGACATGTGGACCAATCAAGATTGACAAGCCTCGAGTCAAATCCTATAAACATACCCCCAAGGTGTCACTTCAAATGATCTTGGATTCTCAGAGTCATCAATTGGAAAGGCTGCCACCAAGTTCAAGAGCCCAATGATAAGAGCTATCGACCAATCTAGTTCTGTCGACGTGGATGTAGACCTCTTCCTTGATGGATCGATTCACCACCATTGACAATCTGACGCACCTGCTTGTGCTAAGCCAGGATCAAAGGGAGGAGGAGAGTCGTCGACTACTTGTCGTCAACCACTTGCTTGATTAGCCAAAAGGCTGGTAGATCGATCACTTGATCTACCTTTGTATCAACCTCTTTCTATTATTTTCCTTATCATGACTTATTCAAGTTGTAATCCGTTTGTTTCTTTTGCCATGCATGGCTAAACTCCATAACTTGGGCTGAGAGTAGCCTTCAGGACCTCCCAACGATGTAATTGTTCATCTTTCTATTTTATGGCATATGTTCTTAAAAGTTTTTTTATACTCTTATTTTAGTGCATTGATTGATGAATATCTACCCTCTTTTTATGTTTGATATGAATATTGTTTGAGAGAAGGATTTCAACGACATCTAGAGTATAGGATAGTAACAAGTCACTAGAATGAGGATTTGTTGTAACAATAGTCATATTATTTTTCCTTTGGTGCTTCAGTTATTATCTCGAGAGAGAGAACCCCTTGGATAGAAAAATGTCCAAATATTGAAATAAGGAAGGAACAAATACCTTTTATGATTGTTTGCAAATCAAATAAAGAACATATATAAATTAGGAGTGAACGTTTTACATGGTTGTAGATGGTTAGATTATGAAACCCAATCTAGGTCTCTTTTATCTTTGTTTCACAATTCATCTTTATTTATTTCCTTTGATTTTCTCTAAACTTAGACTTTACTACTCAATTAGATTAACAAGTTCCTCAATCAGAACACCATCAAATTCACCTAATTGGTTAGCTAGACTAAGACATGACCATTTTGTTCTTATTCTATTATTCTCCTTATCCCTGTCTTCGACCTCGTATACTACTGTAATAGGCTCCGTATTGAGTTGCGGATGTCTCTTCTAGTAGGGTATACATTAAAAGTCCAATAGCTTTGATTATACAATCGTGTTTACACATTTGACCCATGAAAAAGAGAAATCAACTTTTGGCGTCATTTCTAGGGATAAGGCAATGAATAATCTTTAAGAACTAGTGGTCTACTTAGCACTAGTCATTGCTTTTAAATTTTGCAAAAAGTTTATTAGTATTTCTTTCGAACTATCTATTTGTTGAAGTATTGTTTAAGATTCTAGTCTTTGACTCAGATCCTATCAGTACTTTTCTTATAGGTATTTAACTATCACTTCCATGTTTATTCTATGCATACACATTGAAGGATGAATACCTTTTAAATCATCTATGGAATAACCAATGACATCTTTATACAAACGCAGTTCGACAAGTAATTTATTTTCTTGGTCATTGGTTAATTCATCATTTATTATAACAGGGGATGTAGAATTTGGATCAAGAAATACATACCTCAGTCTGGGTGGAAGGGCTTCTAGTTCTACCTTTTTACATGTTGTACCTTCATCAACTTTGTCAACAACAAGTGGAGCATCTTCATTAATAGCTTATGCTTTAGAAATAGGAAGTGCTCCAGAAATTTCAGATTTGTTGATTTCAACCACATCATCATCACAAAGATTAATCATCAAATCAGAAATATCATCATTATCCTTCTAAATTGGATCAATAGTATCTAACAAACATATTTCTTCAACACGTGCGAGTGATTTCATGGCATCATAAATAGAGAATTCCATCGCTTCCTCACCAACACGTAGAGTGAGCTTTCTTTCCCGAACATCGACAAGACAACTGGCAGTCCTCAAGAATGGTCTTCCAAAAAGAATAGGATTGGAAGGGATCTCCACCATATCAAGAACAATAAAATCACATGGTATATAGAACCTTCTGATCTGCACTAGTACATCCTCCACTATACCTTTTGGGTATTTAATAGAATGATCGGTTAACTCAATAGCCATCTTTGTCGGCTTCAAATCTCCAAGATCCAGTTCTTGCCATAAGGTAGATGGAATGAGACTAATACTAGCACCAAAGTTGACTAGACCTTTGTCAAAAGTGGTATTGTTGATCTTACATGGCAGTGTAAAATCTCTCAAGCCATCAAGCTTTTATGGAAGGTGGTTTTGAATAATAGAACTCACTCTCTCTAAAAGAATTACTGTTTCAACTTGATCAACCTTTCTTCTTTTAGTTAAGATATCTTTTAGGAACTTATCATAAGAAGGCATCTCGGCAATAACTTCAACAAAAGGAAGATTGACATGTAGTTTATTGAGAATGTCCATAAATTTCCTAAACTTGAGATCCTCCTTCTTGTTGGCCAACCTTTGAGGAAAAGGTGCAGTATCCTTGAAAGAAGGTGGTGTTTCAGCCATACATTTCTCCTTGCTACAATTAGGAGTGTTGGATTCCTCTTCATTAGCTACCTCCATGTTCTTCTCCTTGGGTGGAGAAGGTCTCTCAATTTCAGCTCCACTTCTTAAAGTAATTGCATTAGCTTGTTGCCTTGGGTTCACTTCCGGTTGGCTTGGAAGAGAACCAAATTATGGATTCCTTTGTTGTACGAGATCTTGTTGTGCTATTTGGTTCTCCAACATCTTGGTATGAGTGGAAATGCCATCCACTTTTGTGAAAAGTTGAGCAATAGCATCTTTCAACAACTTGTCATTTCTCCAGAGTTCTTCATTCTGCTGCATTTGTGTAGACATAAATTTTTCCATCATGGCTTCTAGAGAAGAACTTTGGGGTTGTTGTGGCTATTGGTAACCCCTATTATTAAAACCCGGTGGATTGAAATCTTGTTGTTGTTGCGGCTGCTGCTATCCTTGTTGGAAGTTCTGAGCATTGCTTGTGTTCCGATAGGAGAAATTAGGATGATCTCTCCATCACGGATTGTATGTGTTGGAATAGGGATTGTACTGTGTATTCCCTTGCATTCCAACGACATTGACTTGTTCAAAACTCCCTTCGATTGCATTAGGAGCGAAGCGTGAAGAAGAAGTATGTTCTGCATTACCACAAGCTTCACATATTACTTCAACTGATTGGATTTGCAAAGTGGTCATTTTCTCAAACTTCTGTGTAAGAACATCGAGTTTGGCAGTAATAAGATCAACGACATCAACAGTATGTTTCCCTCCTTGCTTCCCAGTTGAAAAACTAGTTGTAGAGGCTGATTTTTCTCCCCTATCTGCTCCCCATTGGCAGTGATAAGTGATATTTCTTTAATAATGTCAAAAGCCTCCCTATAAGACTTAGTCATCAATGCGCCATTGGCTGTTGCATCCAGTGTCAACCGGGTGTTGTAGAACAGTCCATTATAGAAAGTTTGAAGTAGCAGTCAGTTGGTCAAACCATGGTGCGGGCAAAGGCATTGAAGATCCTTAAACCGTTCCCATGTGTCATCTAGAGTTTCTCCTTCATTTTGAGAGAAATTGGTGAGCTGATTTCTTAATTGGGTTGTCTTTTATGGCGGGAAGTACTTTGCGAGAAAAGCATTTAAGAGTTGGTCCCAACTTTTGATTGACTTCTTTGGAAGAGACAAAAGCCATGCATTGGCTCTATCTCTCAGGGTGAAGGGAAATAGTATAAGTCTAATTCCATCAGCATGTACTCCATTGATTCAGAAAGTATTCAGATATTCCAAGAACTCGGCAACATGAAGACGTGGATCTTCATTGGCTATACCTCCAAAATGATTCTGTTGTATCATCTGCATCATAGAAGAAGCAATAGAGAAATCATTCGCTTCACCTAGAGGTAGGTCAATGGCCCCACAAATTTTTGTGGCGACCGGCATTGTGAAATCCTTCAAAGGACGGTCGTCCTCCAAGATTAGATCACTTGGTGTAGCTTCTTCAAAGGGTGAAGAAGATGAAGATGGCGATGATGGTGATAGTGGAGTACCTCCTAGCAGTGGTGGTTCTACTCTCCTTGCTCTTCTTAAGCTTGAAAGAGTACGCTCATTTCAAGGTCTAACAATGTAGAAGTTTGAAGACCCCTTTGTGAGCAATGCATACAACCTGAAAAATAGCAAGAGGAATTTAGAACACAACTAAAAGGTACAAGGAAATTTGGAAAATGAAAATGGTGATCTAGTCTTGGATACTAATTAACACTTATTACTCTAATTAGATTATCGTAGATCCCTGACAACGGTGCCAAAAACTTGTTGTCTATTTAGGCTAATGAGTTTCAATCCTAACAATGATAGTTTACCCAACTTAACCAATCTCCACAAGTATACGGAGGTAGTGTAGTCGAGGTTGAACACAAGGAGCTTAAGTAATTAATTGAGCGCAACAACACTAAAGTTCAACAATCTAGATCGATTTTTAAAAGGATGGTAATTGATTATCTATTATAGAAATTTAGACTTAAACAAACAACAAAAAGATTTACTAAAAGAGGTTTAGATTCAGAGATCAAGGATCTTGGACATTAGAATTTCACTCACATATCATAGCACATCATAGGAACATGAAAATTTAAACATACATAAGTACTTGTTTTAAAGGAAAGGTTGTGTTGCATTTCACCTCCCGATGTAAGTGCAACGATCTCAACTCAAAGTCACATTCTCATGCATAAATTTTGTTTTTAATCACAACTTGTTCATCAACTCATTTATCTCCACTCTAGTGGTAGAAAAAGAGTTGCCAAGAAGAGAACCTCCATACATTCCTACCTATCTTCTCCGATCAAGTAAGAAAGCATAACACATGCACATAAAGTGGCCAGCAATACATGCAAGAAATGATAGAACTGGTACTTTCATGGTGGAAAAACAAGTAGCATAGTATTTAGTACGAAATTAACTCATTCCATACATGCTATGACATGGGATCTACTCTCCCGTGCCAAGAAAAGAGAATTACTCATCCATAATCATGCTTTGTAGATTTTCTACAAAAAATTCAAGTTTTAACATGATCTAGAGGAGGAAAAACAAAGAGATCTGAAAATGTAACCACAAGAAGGAGGAATTCCGGCTTAGGGAAGAAATTCTCCTCCTTTATATGCTCTAAAACAAACTGGCTCCTCTCCCGAGAAGCTTCACAAAGTTGGGGAAGCTTGATTGCACCTTGGAGAAGAAGAGAAGAAGAAATGGGCTCCTTTGTCAAGAAACCACCTCCTTTCTCCTTAAAAATCACCCTCCTCTAATCTAGGCTTACTCTAGGATGAGAGAACTTTTTATTATGACCCTAGATAACCGCCTATTAAGTTCCCCCTTCATTTTAAACAAAAGATTATAACTTTCAAATTTCTAAAACTGACAGCGACATGACGTGTGTTCCAAGTGCACGCCGTGTAAAAGCTTTGACATTTGCTCCAGAATGTACTGTGCACAGTGTGCACTGTAGTAATGCACGTTGTGTGACTTTCTAGTAGATTTTGGTTTGTTTAACACTCTAGGTGCACATCGTGCATTTGAGTGCACGTCGTGCATTTGTTTTTCTGTACTTTTCTGGAAACTCGCACGTCGTGCTCAAGGACCGAACACACCGTGCATTTTGCTGTCTGGGTGAATTGAAAACTCTTCTAAAATATTGCATGTCATGCCTTTAACATGCACGTCGTGCATTCTATTGTTTCAGCATAATTAAACTCTACAATTCAGTCTTTCTTGGAACATATCTGCAATGCAAGTTATGTGATAAGTAAAGTAATAAAAAGATGGAAAAAGTAATATGAAACGAGGCTAAGTGATATCAAAATGAATCAAATTTGTATGTGATAAAATGTGAAAAGATGATGTGGAAAACACACAACAAATCCCCCTAAGCTTGAACTATTGCTTGTCCTCAAGTAAAAAGTGTTGGGTTATATGGGAGACAGAGAAGGCAGCGGAAACAAAAATTTTCTTCTCCCAAACCCAGAAAAAGGAATCACATCAACATCTATACAATAAGAAGGATGGTTTGTAGAGTCATATCTTGTCCTGAGGCTTGCTCAGTGACGTTACCTTGCGGCTTGCGTGGTCTTCACCTCTGGTCTTGGACGGTGTCTATGCATGTCCTGGTCTCACCGGGACTGTCGGGATTGACAGTTGTTCTCTGAGCGGCAGAAGTCTCCCGCCTCTAAATTAGTCCACACAGACCACCTGGAACTCCGATCTCCTTGTACCACAAAGAATCAGAAGGATTCACACTCTCCTGTCAATGTACTAGTCACCGATACACTCTCCTACAACCAGTTGCATTTCTGCAGTTGTCTTTTCCTTGTTGTGCCTCCCTTATCGGGTAGCACTTTCTCGGGCTCTCTCAGTTACCACAACCAGAGAGAACGAAAACTTCGCAGAGAAACTGGTGTTCTGAGTTGTTGTTCATGGGAAGCCCCCAATACCCCTATATATAGGAGGGTCATGGGACATGGTTCCCTACCCCGAGCAATGCAGGATTAAAGCAGGAGTAGAAGGGTTTGAGATTTTCCACAAAACAACCAACTGTGTCAACTGAACTGATCATTTCAAGCATGAACCGATCGGTTGGGGACCTGAGCCGATCGTTTCACACCTGAACCGGTCGGTTGGGATACCTGAGCTGATCAGTTCAAGCATGAGCCGATCGGTTTGTGGTCTTGGTCCAACTCAAATTGACTTTCTAAGTTTGTTTCCAACTAATAAAATATTAGTCCTTGTCCAAATCGAATTTGCACAAGTGAAACAAATATGTTTTTGCAAAAAGAGTCTTTTGACTTTCCAAACGATCTCGGTTGGTCACACGAATCGATCGGTTCAACAATTGAGCCGATCATTTCATTGACACATGAGTCGATCGACTCACCACTTGAGCCGATCGATTCATCAACTTGAGCCGATCGGTTCAACCCTGTGAGCCGATCGGTTGGGGCAGCAGACTGTGCAAATTAGTCAATTGCAGTTCCAATCAATCTGATACTCTTAATCATCTGATCCAACACCTTGAACACTATGATTTTGAGCTTTCAATTGATTAAGTGTTTTAATTGAACTACTAAACTCCTTTAGTAATCAATCTAAACATCATTTTTGGATAAACTCCTCTTCCAAGTTAAATCCTATGTGTGTGACCCTGTAGGTCCATTTCACGTTGGCAGTGAAAGTCCATAACACTTATGACTTCACAAGCAAAAAGTGGTGCCTAGTCGCACATCAGTGCTACCCAAGTGAAATAGAAAGTTGGAGAACAAATTTCAATCCTGCAATCCGTAAATGGTGTTACAACAAATGTGTAATTCCTTTGTGACTGATATCCCGAATTGAACTCAAGGCATGAAACAATCATCCTTTCAACGTTCATTCACTTTCTTGATCTCAGAGTAGATTGGAGGAGATATGTATGACATTAATATCACATACTGATTCACACATGTGTGCGCATGCCTATCTCAATCCTACTCATCAAGTGGCCATGGATATCAAACTTCCTCAGGAGGGACAAATCCCTATCACTCACCCCTCAAAAGCCCCATGTGTCAAAGCCACCCAATCATCACCTTTATAACAACCCATGTTTCAAGATTGCGTTAATGATGTCAAAGTGTACCCAACGACATGTGTTGAGTGTAGTGATTTCAGGTCAAAAAATCACACCCACCACCATCATTGTGAGAACTGAATGTGACTACCATGTCATGGTTCCATGTGTCAAACTCACGGTGGGTCTGTCTGGTACACTTGTTCTCTAACAAGTACCTATGTGTTTTGTTTGATATCTCCATATCATGACTAACGAGATTTTGTCATCAACCAACACCACAATCTGTCTTGTATGTCATTGTTGTCTATCTACCTTCCATAATGACATCTGACTAGGGACATAATAAGAATGTACAAACTCTTAGCATCCATATGATCTAAGGTTCAGGTCCTGAACCTAAAAGCACACGTCATTGAGTATTGTCATTCTCTAGACATTCAATCTGTTCTATCATTGTCTCATATGACTGAACCAGAAAGAATTGGAAGCTTGCCTTTGATGTTTATCAAATCAATCTTAATGTATCCCACCAATCATCCCATGATTGGCTATCAAGGCATACATACCAACATACTCCCACTTGCACTGCGAGCTAATCACCCTTGAATCATATTCATAGTGATCTTCAAACATGTCCCACATGTTACTGTACTCTAGTGCTAATATAGTGAATTATGGCAACACTTTGCCAAAGTCGGTATTAATTGCATGTCTCTCATCTCTTCACTATACATCACATGTATGAGATGGAGTTATCGTAATATGCGATCTAGTATTCCTTTGCTATCCTTTAGCCACATTGCATGACCAAGTACTCCTTACTTGTCATCAAAGATCAGAATATCTATAAGTTCATTTCATGAACTTTCATATCCATATAGTATCCACTAATGTTCTCTAACACATGGATACTCGGCCTTTCCTTTTAATCGTCTTTATTGGAACGTTTCCAATTATCAACAAACATTCACTTTTATATATCTCATATATATTTTGTGATTAATTTTTTGTCCCTTTTAGAAGTTCGCATATGTGTAACTCATTACAGTGAACCCTTCCTTATTTCCATAGAACTAGTACTTCTCAAGTACTTATCAAGTTCTTATGGTATTCCAGTAACCCTTACTGGAACTAGACAGACATCCACTCGTCATGTCCCACATATGAGTTATCAGGATGAACACATCATATTGTCATGTCCTACATACAAGATGATGAATGCATTTTATTCCTGCCATGTCCATACATGCAAGATAATGGGATGATTACATACATGATAGATCCATATCTATTCTTAGTGTTTCCATTCTTCATAAGAATTGGATACTTGGCCTTGGGATACTAACTCCATGTAACATGGACAAGTTTTCTCCCACTAAATTTGTGCACACTGAACCCTTCAGTATAGATTTCCATTGTATGCTCTCTCTTTTCAGGTCAAGAGATTTTCGAGAACTATCTCTATAGATCTTTATTACTATTACATAGGAAACGTCTCTATCTTCCTTAAAGATAATTTCCACTTTGGATTTCCATTCTAGAACATTTCCATTTCACATCAACATGTGGAATGTGAATATGCTCCCACTAAATCACAGATCCCTTCTTTATCTTTGACATATCAATCAAACCTTTGACTATATTATCAAAGTAAAGATCACAGTTCTGAGTTGCTTGTACTCAATCGATCACATTGATTAGTCCATTGTAACTTACAGACTTCATTTTCATTAATGGATTCATAAACCTTATAGGTTGTGTCACGTATACATCCTTGTTTTATTCCTCATAGGAATGCAGTTTTAGTATTTGTATGCCAAATCTATTAGTCATTAAGTTGCAATCAACAAGCATCGTCATTCTCAAAATGTCATCCATGTGTCTTAATACTTAAGACTCATTTGCACTTATGTATTTCATTCTAATGAGTGCTACCATCAAGGTCATACCTTATGGTTTACATGAAAGTCATTTAGGATGTAATGGTCATAAACCATAACTCAAAATCTGGTTCTTCACATTCATCTAGATAGTTGATTCATCATATGACCAACTTATCACATAGATAATTGAGGTGTATCTGTCAAGGATATAAGAACTCATAACTCCTTGTGATTCTTAATGTCCTTTATTAGTGTAAGGTATTCTTTATTTAAGAAGAATTTAGTTATTTGATAATCATCCTCTAACTCCTTAGAGTATGACTCCTTGATTTAAACATCACCATGCCTTAACCATGAGTTCACTATGATACACTATCATAATCACTCATAAGGTTCTCAAACATTTGGTTTAAGCATCTCATTCATTGATCTCATCAAGAATTAACACTTTACCAAATTCGTACTTCATCTATGATATTCTTGAACACTTCAAGATATTCATATTTTTATTTCTCTAAACATTGTTTGAAGTACTAGCATTAACTCTAATAGGTATGTGAATACATCACATGTATTATACCTAATAGGATAATCATTCTCCCACTACCACTTAGTGAAGATTGATTAATCATGTCTAAGAGATTCATGTCTCTTACGGGTTCTCTAACCAAAAGAGTCTAGATTTATCCATCATATGGAAACTAGAAATGAATTTCTCATGATTTGATTGTTTAAGTTATCAATAACTTTTAGTATCACTTTATCTTATGCATACCAAGTACCACAAGATAAATAAGGCATTGCCATAAAGATCATATCTTTTGAAATTGAAACATCAACTTTATTAATTGCCATCATTGTCATACAATATGCAAAAAATTAAGGTGTTTCTATCCATTGGCAAATATGCAATAGCAGTTCATAACTCTATTACATTCCTTCAAGACTGAAAATAAACTAAAGTACTCCTATCTATGGCGGCAACAATTGCCCCATTTATTGAGTGCTTTACATTTTATATCTTGGTATCATATACCTAAAAAATGTTACAAGTTTATTTCATGACACCTTCCGGTGGAGACGTCTGTCGCCTCCTTCTTCTTTAGTTCTTCCAGATAGAGTGGACAATTCCTTTTCCAATGTCCTGGATTTTGACAATGGTGGCAATTTCCTCTCTTGGTCAGGCCTCCGTTGGCCTTGAGAGTTGAAGATGACTTGGGATGCTGGCTAGCATCAGAACCTTTCTTAGCCTTGCCCTTGCCCTTGCGCTTGGACTTGCCTTTCTTGCTGTTGATCATCATCATAGACTTAGGCTTGTCCTTCTTCATCTGTGCCTCAGCTGTCCTCAACATGCCCAACAACTCTGTCAACGGCTTGTCAAAGTTGTTCATGTTGTAGTTCATCACAAACTGACTGTAGGATTCTGGAAATGATTGCAGTATCACGTCAGTAGCCAACTCTTGGCTCAGGGGAAATCCCAATCTTGTCAGGTTCTCCACATACCCAATCATCTTGAGCATGTGAGGACCAACTGGATCTCCTTCTATCATGACACACTTGAACAGTGCCCTGGAGACATCATATCTCTCTTGTCATGCTTGATCTTCATACATGTTCTTGAGATGCTAAATCATCTCAATGACACCCATGTTCTCATGTTGTCTCTGCAACTCGTGGTTCATGGAGTACAACATCAAGCACTTTGCATCAATAGCATCATCAGAATTCTTCTTATAAGCATCCCTTTCTACCTTTGGTGCGGTAGGAGCAGGTTCCTCTGGAGTTTGAGTATCCAGGACATAGAGCTTTCGCTCTTGAGCGAGAACAATTCTCAATGTCCTAAACCAATCATGGAAGTTAGTCCCATTCAGCTTGTCCTTTTCAAAGACCGATCGCAATGAAAAGTGATTGTTGTTTGTTGTCATTTGTACTACAAAAGAAAACATATGCAATTTAGTCCAAAACTCAATTTTGACTTATTTGATTGATTTGAAAAGTTGGCGTTATAATTAGGACTTTAATTAATTATCGCTCCCACTATTTTTGTTCAAATTGATAGCACTCACCATCAATTCAAAACATTGCAGCGTACAATCTTCTAGTGGGTCAAGATCCTAAAATCCTCTGAGTCATGGACCAGCTAGGGTTGTCACCCACAAATTAGATCTTCCAGGTAGGCAACTTTTACCAATTGCATCATATGCAACTCTTGAAATATGTCATATGCAACTCCTTGCCATGATCACCTCCATGCCTCAAGGTGCTAGATCCTATCTAGGTCACCTTGTTAAGTCCGACCCAAAGCCAACAGAATGAATATGCACCCTGCTAGGGCAGACCCACATATTCATCCTTCACGCTTCCACGAGATAGACGGTGCACCACACCAGGGCATGCCCACACTTGGTCGATCAAGCTTTTCATGTGTGTCGCATTTGGAAGGCATCTAAAACTTTAATATTTAATGAGGGATTTGGTTTTATAGGTACATATACATATCCAATCACCACAATAAATAGTATGTATCATATACATGCTATATCCCACAGATTACATGTGAAATGATAAAAGCGATGATTATAGCCATCCTAATGTGATTCCTCGAGCCAAGAGGAATCACGGTCATCTAGGTCTACATCACATGCAACTTGTCCATGATGAAGTGCTATAGTCGTTCGAGTTGATCAACTCATCACATGAATGACCCGCTCGCCCTGTCCGGTCGTCTGGTTGCCACCAGTCAATCGGTTGGATCCTCCAACCGATCGATTTGCCTGGTCATCATGCATCTCCTTAGGTCGTCACCTGATCGTCTCGCTCCTCGAGCCGATCGTCAAGATCGCCAACCGATCGGTTCACACCTTGAACTGATCGTCTCATTCGCCGTCAGATTGTCCTCCATTCTTTGAAATAATAGGAAATAAAAGTTCTATCCTATTTACATTTGAATTGGGAAACCCCGAGTTACATTCGGGGGGATCAAAGGTAGGAAAGAAATCTTGAGTTATCTCGAGTTACATCAGGAAAAGGAGGTAGGGAATCAGTGCGCAGACTGAGATGCAAGTAACCACATTCAACCAAGCACACATACATAGGGTTTATTGGCCATAACCACACTATACATCCACCACAAAACTCGTTTAAGGGTGACGTGTATCGAGTGCATTCATATTACTTATCATATATGTATATTGGTATTTGTGGATTTAGGATTGGACATGCATAAAGCCAATTTTATTCGCATCGTATGCAGTAAATAAAGGTGACAAACCAAAATTGATCATATCGATAATCCTAAAGTATAGAGAAGTTGATGTGGCTCTGATACCACTGTTGGGTTATATGGGAGACAGAGAAGGCAGTGGAAACAAAAAAAAATTTCTCCCAAACCCAAAAAAAGGAATCGCATCAATATCTATACAATAGGAAGGATGGTTTGTAGAGTCATACCTTGTCCCGAGGCTTGCTCGGTGACGTTACCTCGCGGCTTGTGTGGTCTTCACCTTCGGTCTTGGACGGTATCTATGCAGCTCCTGGTATCACCTGGACTGTCGGGATTGACAGTTGTCCTCCGAGTGGCAGAAGTCTCCCGCCTCTGAAGTAGTCCACACAGACCACCTGGAACTCCGATCTCCTTGTCCCATAAGGAATCAGAAGGAGTCGCACCCTCCTGTCAGCGTACTAGTCACTGACACACTCTCCTGCAACCAGTTGCTTTTCTGCAGTTGTCTTTCCCTTATTGTGCCTCCCTTATCGGTAGCACTTACTCGAGCTATCTCGGTTACCACAACCAGAGAGAACGACAACTTTGCAGAGAAACTGGTGTTCTGAGTTGTTGTTCATGAGAAGTCCACAATACCCCTATATATATAGGAGGGTCATGGGACAAGGTTCTCTACCCCGGGCAATGCAGGATTAAAGTAGGAGTAGAAGGGTTCAAGATTTTCCACAAAACAACCAACATCGTCAACTGAACCGGTCATTTCAAGCATGAACCGATTCGTTGGGGACCTGAGCCGATCGTTTCACACCTGAACTGATCGGTTGGGACACCTGAGCCGATCGGTTCAAGCATGAGTCGATCGGTTTGTGGTCCTGGTCCAACTTAAATTGACTTTCCAAGTTTATTTCCAACTAATCAAATAGTAGTCCTTGTCCAAATCAAATTTGCACAAGTGAAACAAATATGTTTTTGCAAAAAGAGTCTCCTGACTTTCTAAAGGATCTCGGTTGGTCACACGAATCGACCGGTTCAACAATTGAGACGATCGTTTCATTGACACATGAGTCGATCGGCTCACCACTTGAGTCGATCAGTTCATCAACCTGATCCGATCGATTCAACCCTGTGAGCCGATCGGTTGGGGCAGTAGACTGTGCAAATCAGTCAATTGCAGTTCCAATCAATTTGATACTCTTAATCATCTAGTCTAACACCTTGAACACTATGATTTTGAGCTATCAATTGATTAAGTGTTTAATTGAACTACTAAACTCCTTTATTAATCAATCTAAACATCATTTGTGGATAAACTCCTCTTCCAGGTTAAATCCTATGTGTCTGACCCTGCAGGTCCATTTCATGTTGGCAGTGAAAGTCCATAACACTTATGACTTCACAAGCCAAGAGCGGTGCCTAGTCGCACATCAGTGCTACCCAAGTGAAATAGAAAATTGGAGAACACATTTCAATCCTACAATCTATGAATGGTGTTACAGCGAATGAGTAATTCCTTTTTCACTGATATCCCGAATTGAACTCAAGGCATGGAAAAGTCATCCTTTCAACGTTCATTCACTTTCTTGATTTCAGAGTAGATTGGAGGAGATATGTATGACATCAATATCACATATTGATTCACACATGCATGTGCACGCCTATCTCAATCCTACTCATCAAGTGACCATGGATATCAAACTCCCTTAGGAGGGACAAATCTCATATCTATCACTCACCCCTCAAAAGGACCATGTGTCAAAGCCACCCAATCATCACCTTTATAACAACCCATGTTTCAGGACTGCGTTTGATGATGTCAAAGTGTACACAACGACATGTGTTGAGTGTAGTGATTTTAGGTCAAAGAATCACACTCACCACCATCACTGTGAGAACTGACTATGACTACCATGTCATGGTTCCATGTGTCAAACTCACAGTGGGTCTGTCTGGTACATTTGTTCTCTAACAAGTACCTATGTGTTTGGTTTGATATCTCCATATCATGACTAATTAGATTATGTCATCAACGAACACCACAATCTAGTCTTGTGTGTCATTGTTGTCTATCTACCTTCCATAATGACATATGACTAGGGACATAATAAGAATGTACAAACTCTTAGCATCTGTATGATCTCATCGTTCAGGTCCTGAACCTGAAAGCATATGTCATTGAAACTGTCATTCTCTAGACATTCATTATGTTCTATCATTATCTCATATGACTGAACCAGAAAGAATTGGAAGCTTGCCTTTGATGTTTATCAAATCAATCTTAATGTATCCCACCAATCATCCCATGATTGGCTCTCAGGGCATACATACCAACAAAAAGAACAGGGCTAAAATGAGGGTGAAAGAATATTCAAACTCATGCATGGATTAAATTAAAAGAAGGTATGCATTTAGCTCAACCAACCATGTACATAGCGTTTGTGTTCATTGTTATCTTCTCAATTAAGACATCTAAGATAGAGAATTTTAGTTCAGCAATGGTGGTTCCAAATTCAAACAAGATAATCAACTAGACAATACTAAATAGAATTTGGATAATCAAGCCAAACAATCAGTGAATGTACATTATAAAATTTTCAGCTAGTATGGATATAGGATGATGAAATTAGTGCTAACATTAACAAACTTAGCTGTACTCTTTTTCTCAAGGATATGATGATGGAAATTTTTGGGTTTCCGGCATTCGGCTACTAATTTAGGCTTATGCTCACGTGGAATGTTGGTTGGGGTGTTGTTTTTACCCTCTTTTGATTTTCATATCACCTAACCATCATTGCCAGATCAGACTCACACTAGGTTAGCATGATATGTGGGCCATTTGCCATCTTTTATTGGGTAAAGGTAAACAAATGATAGTGCAAGCATGGTATAACACCAAAGAGTCAAAAGAGTGTTAAGACTAGCAAGATTTCAATCATTCATTTGAAATTTTTTCACTGAAAAATTGATTATAATGCACTAAGAGTTTGGCAAGAATATCCTGTATTCTAGTAAGTGTTGCAAAGTTGGTTTATTCACAAAAATTTGGAACCGTTATATGTATTGAGAAATCAAATATGTAAAAACTGAGATTTCAAACCACAAACACAAAACAAGATCATGTACATGGGGATTTTTCTTTTTCATTTGATTCATGCATGCTCTTGAAAATCTTTTCATATAGCCATAAGAAAAACAAAGGACATCATAGATCAAACATGGGTTTCATTCTAACATGGTAGCCTCAATTTATATTAAGATTTCCATCCAGGGAAACTGAACATAGAACACAAAGGAAAGAAACACTAACACAACTGACTCTAATCAAAAGGAAAATGCAAAATGAAAATTGCAACTAAAACTACAATTACGGGCCGGTTGTGCCCCCCTAAGCTTGAAATCAGCAGTGTCCTCACTGTGTCAACAAACTCACATAGTTCACAACCAGATACCTATCATGGACAAATATCAAAAAGGAGAGCCACCACCCTCCTAATCAAGGAAAAACTAGCTGATAAGATCTAGAATGTCCATCGGCTGGTCTGTGAAATCATGTTGCTGGGGAAACTGGTGTTGTTGTGGCAGTGGTGACTGATACGGTGGTAGGACAGAGTAATGGCCCTGAGAGATATGTCAAGAGTCCATCTGGTGGACCATGTCGTGCATCACAGTGTACTACGTACTTATCTGGTCCAAACGGTCGTCGATGTGGTCAAACCATTATTGAACATATCCATAAAGATGTCAGACATCGGGCATCGCCCAAGTATACTCTATCTGAGTAGCAGTGGAGGGTGGAAGTAGTGTTGTAGTTGTGGCAGTAGTTGTTGCTGTTGTAGAACTGCTGGCGCCATGGGTGGCTGCCTCCTCTTGATCCTTAGGTTGTAACTCAACCTTCCAATTTGCTTTGTTGTCGATTTCATTGCGGGCTGCATCGGTGATGACAATGAATTATTTCTTTGTAAGAAAAACCTTGAACTTTGTAGTGCTATCACCATGCCTTGATATTAGGCCACAAGAAACAAGATAATTGAGGTCTACAAGGTTTTTCCCCGATATAGGTTCTAAAGCAGCCACATCTAACCCTAGTTACATTGCAAGTATAGTGAGCATCCCACCACACATGATATCACCCGCCTCTCTCTGCGTCTTCTTCTTGGCTTCTAGAAGTTTATTTACAATGTAGTAACCAGAACTGATTTTCTCATTCTTGACCATGCACCACAAGAAGAAAACGTCGGTTTTTCCCACGACCCCTTGAGTTTCATTTTTGGTAAAAGGACTGGTGCTTAGAAGGCAATGCACAACTCTAAAAATTAGATTATGGAGTGAAGAATCTCGTGCCTACCTAGCTTTGTGCACCTTTTCACTGGTAATTTCAGACCAAAAAGTATCACTATGGAAGGCGGGGGATAGTCAGTATAGCCTCCATACTTGCACCCTAGCAAAGTACAAAACCGACAAAGATCCATAGAAAAACATTTGTTTAGAAGATGCAAATTGATCTTCAGATACGTCTCACAGTGGTTTTGGGGGTCATCTTCTTCCTTAAAGGTGGTCAAAAATTCATAAACAAGGAGGGGGTAGGTCTTTGCAACTCTAGTGTAGAGTAGCTAGATGGAGACCTAAGAACTGAAGATACCCCATTACCTCATTTTTGAAGCCCAACTTGTCTAGAGCGTCTTTGGAAACATAGCGGGAAGGTAATATCCACCTAGTGATGAGGAATTGGTAGTCTGCATCCTCCTCTGGGGTGACTCAGAATTGGGAGGAGGGTACAAATGCATCTGCTTCATAAGGTGTCGTGGAAGACAAATCTCCACCATGGCGTCTGCACGAGCCTCTCTTAATTGGTGCCATTGTTTCTGTAGTAGTGCACGGTTTGCAAATTATGGTCACAGCGTGCACCTAGAAGGTGTTCTTTTTGCTCTGAAACTCAAATGCACGGTGTGCAGAACCAAGGGACATCATGCACCTGGAGGTTTTCGACAGACTGAAATCTACGTCAGGAGTCAAAAATTTAGGGGGGAAATGGGCAGCATTGGCGATGCGATCTGGGTGGCATTGGTGGTGGCAGCTAGGTGGGGCAGTTGGCGGCGGCGTCGTGAGCTTGGCGGCATCGATTTGGGCACTGTTGTGCTCGTGAGAGTCATCGGAGGCGCTGAGTTGCTTAGAAGAGGTTGCCGCTGTGAGCAGCTGGAGTAGCTGGTGCAGAGGTGGCTTGAGGTCACGGAGAAGAAGGTACTTCTTTGGACCGGCTTGCATGGCTGGATCGTGCGAAGTTGAAGGTGACAGTGGCGGTTGCGGCGTAAGCTACTCGGATGGCGCACGGTTGAAAGAAGAAGGAAACAGCCTATGTGAATGCACGGCGTGAGTCGGGGAAGAAGAAGGCGGCACTCAGTGACTAGGGTTTTTTTCTTTCTTTTGCTCTTGCATGACCTGTGGGAGTGAGAAGTTAGGTCGTGCACTCCCCTTTTTTACCAATCTTTATGAAAAAAGACATGGCGTATATGTGACACGCACAGCGTGTCCCTCTTTAATTTCTTCTTTTCAAACTGCCTTTTACGCTCAGATGCACGGCGTGTTCTACTTTGAATTCACTTTGCAGACCTGACTTTGCACCCAGACGCACGACATGTATTAGTTGATTGCACGTCATGTGAGTTTATAGAAACTCTTGCTACTCAGTGAAAGATAGACGCACGTCGTGCATCAAATAAAGCACGTCATGTATGATTCCAGTAACTTATTGCACATTGCAGTTCCTAGGTGCACGACGTGCGTCGGTGCATGCACACCATGCAAGATCCCTAAAACTTTGTTGTTGAGTTGAAAAGCAAATACATGACGTGCATTGAGTAAATACACGACGTGCATTGAGTAAATACACGACGTGCATTGAGTAAATACACGACGTGCATTGAGTAAATGCACACTGTGTTAGTTTCCAAAAACATATTCGTGAATGGAACACGGCATGTTGGCAAAAAAACACGTCGTGTACCTGGAGATGTATCCCGATGACAGTATATTTCTGCTGAGGTGCACATCGTTTCAAATAAAGACACGTCGTGCATTTTGGAATTTTTACAGAAAATAATAGTCAGTCAGCACAAAATAAAGATAGATATGGCTGCAATCAAGTCTAAATTATTACATTCATCAATGATAGGCTTATTGATGAAATTAAAGAGTGTTTTTGACTCAAAGAACTTTACAATAAATCTATCCTAATGGGGGGTCAACTCCCACAAGGTCCTCCATTTAGAGTCTGGAGTAAGACTCCTCAATTCCTTCAAGCATCTTGGAAGGAGCAAGAGGCTCCCTTGTCCACTTCATCTCCATAAGAATAAAGCTTGCAACGCTGTCCATTCACTTTGAAGTTGTTGTCTTTGCCTTGGAGTTCCATATCTCCATATGGGAAAATCTTTAGCACAAGAAACGGACCGGGCCACTTTGATTTCAGCTTCCCTGGAAATAGCTTTAATCTAGAGTTGAATAGTAAGACTTTATCTCCTTCTTGGAAGTCCTTCCTAAGAATCCTTTTGTCATGCCAAGATTTTGTCCTCTCTTTATACAGCCTTGCATTCTCATAAGCATCAAGGCAAAGTTCCTCAAGTTCATGCAGCTGCAAAAGGCGCTTCTCCCCAGCCTTCTTCATATCAAAGTTCAAGAATTTAATGGCCCATAAAGCATGGTGCTCCAACTCCAACAGAAGGTGGATTTGCCATAGATCAGCTTGAACAGAGTAGTTCATATGATAGTCTTGTAGGCTATATGGTATGCCCATAATGCATCATCAATCTTTAAAGCCCAATCTTTTCTTGAACTAGAAACAATCTTTTCAAGGATGTTTTTCAACTTCCGGTTTGAGACCTCTACCTGCCCGGAAGTTTGAAGATGATAGGGTGTAGAGATCTTATGAGTTACACCATATTTAGAAAAAAGGTTGTTGAATTGTTTTTCATCAAAATGAGTGCCTCCATCTGAAATTACTGCTCAAGGAACTCCAAACTGAGGAAAGATGATCTTTTGAAAAAGTTTACTACTGATTTGGCATCCAGCGCTTGGGTTGGAATGGCCTCAACCCATTTGGACACATATTCACAAGCAACAAGAATGTATTGGTACTCATAAGAGGATGGGAATGGTCCCATGTAATCCACTCCCCATACATCAAACACCTCAACCTCTAAGATAGAGTTGAGGGGCATGTCGTCACGACGGGATATACCTCCTATTCTTTGACATCTATCACAAGATTTTACAAATAGATTGACGTCTTTGAATAATGTGGGCCAATAGAAGCCAGCTTGTAGTATCTTAGCAGCAGTCTTCTCTCCTCTGAAGTTTCCTCCATAAGGAGAGGCATGGAATTCAGCAATAATGTTTGGGATTTCCTCTTCAACAACACACTAGCGTATCAGCCCATCACTTCCATGCTTGAATAACAATGGATCATCCCAATAATAGAATTTCACATCATGAAAGAATTTCTTCTTTTGTTGATACGTCAAATCAGGTGGGAGTTGTTTGGTAGCAAGAAAGTTGGCAATGTCTGCAAACCATGGTGCTTGAGTAGATGACAACGCATAGAGTTTTTCAAAGGGTAAATGATCTTCAATGGGCAATGGATCTCCAGCCTCTGTGGTTAATCAAGAAAGATGATCAGCAACATTGTTTTTGTACCTTTCTTATCTCAGATCTCAAGATCAAATTCTTGTAGAAGCAAAATCTAGTGAATAAGACGTGGTTTGGCATCTTTCTTGTTCAGCAAATACTTTATGGAAGCATGATCAGTATATACAATCACCTTAGATCCCACCAAATAGTGTTGGAACTTGTTAAAAGCATATACAATGTCTAGCATTTCCTTCTCCGTAGTTGTATAGTTGATATGCACTTCATCAAGGGTCTTGCTTGCATAATAGATGGTGTGGAGTTTCTTGTCCTTTCACTGTCCTAGAATAGCTCCTACTACATAATCACTTGCATCACACATTAACTCAAAAGGAGAATCCCAATCCGGAGGTTGAATAATTGGGGATGAAATGAGGGCCTCCTTGAGCTTAGAAAAGGTTGTGTAGAAATCATCATCAAATATGAACTCGGCGTCTTTAGCAAGTAGGGAACACAACGCCTTTGCAATCTTAGAGAAATCTTTAATGAATCTTCTATAAAAAAAACTTGCATGGCCAAGAAAGTTGCGGATGTCTTTAACTGAAGATGAAGTAGATATCTTCTCAATGGCTTCAACATTTGCCCTATCCACTTCAATACCCTTGTTAGATACAACATGTCCTAGTACTACATTGGATTGTAACATGAAATGGAACTTCTCCCAGTTTAGCACTAGGTTAACCTTTTTACAGCGGGCTAAGACTAAAGACAAGTTCAATAAACCTTGATCAAAGGAATCACCGTATACACTAAAGTCATCCATGAAAATTTCAATTATATTTTCAATAAAATCAGAGAATATGGCCATCATACATCGCCGGAATGTCACGGGAGCGTTGCAAAGACTGAACGACATACGACGATAGGCATAGGTTCCATAAGTACAAGTGAATGTGGTTTTCTCTTGGTCGGGTGGATAAATAAAAATCTGAAAAAATCTGAAATACCCGTCCAAGTAACAAAAGTAAGAATGCTTAGCAAAGCGTTCAAGCATCAAATCAATGAAAGGCAACGGAAAATGATCCTTGCAGGTTGCCTTATTCAAGCACCGGTAGTCAATACACATACGCCAGCCAGTGACCATGCGTGTTTGTATTAACTCATCATTGTCTCCCTTAATGACAGTTGCACCCCCCTTCTTAGGAACCACGTGAATGGCACTAACCCAGGGGTTGTCACTAATGGGATAAATGATTCCAACATCAATTAATTTGAAATTTTCTTTCTTTACCACTTCAAGCATATTTTGATTTAGGCACCAGGTGGTTCAACTATTGGTTTACCATCATCTTCCATGTTTATTCTATGCATACATATTGAAGGATGAATGCCTTTTAAATCATCTATAGAATAACCAATGACGTCTTTATACAAACGTAGTTCGACAAGTAATTTATTTTCTTGGTCATTGGTTAATTCATCATTTATTATAATAGGGGATGTAGAATTTGGATCAAGAAATGCATACCTCAGCCCGGGGGGAAGGGCTTTTAGTTTTACCTTTCTCTCTGTTGTACCTTCATCAACTTTGTCATCAACAAGTGGAGCATCTTCATTAATAACTTGTGCTTTAGAAAAAGGAAGTGCTCCAAAAATTTCAGATTTGTTGATTTCAGCCACATCATCACAAAGATTAATCATCAAATCAGCAATACCATCATTATCCTCCTCAATTGGATCAATAGTATCTAACAAACATATTTCTTCAACACGTGTGGGTTCTTTCATGGCATCATAAATAGAGAATTCAATCGCTTCCTCACCAACACATAGAGTGAGTTTTCCTTCCCGAACATCGACAAGACATCTGGAAGTCCTCAAGAATGGTCTTCCAAGAAGAATAGGATTGGAAGGGATCTCCACCATATCAAGAACAACAAAATCACATGGTATATAGAACTTTCCGATCTACACTACTACATCCTCCACTATACCTTTTGGGTATTTAATAGAATGATCGGCTAACTCAATAGCCATCTTTGTTAGCTTCAAATCTCTAAGATCTAGTTCTTGCCATAAGGTAGATGGAATGAGACTAATACTAGCACCAAGGTCTACTAGACCTTTGTCAAAAGTGGTATTGTGGATCTTACATGGCAGTGTAAAAGCTTCCAAATCATCAAGCTTTTATGGAAGGCAGTTTTGAATAATAGAACTCACTCTCTCTGAAAGCATTACTATTTCAACTTGATCAACCTTTCTGCTTTTAGTTAAGATATCCTTTAGGAACTTAGCATAAGAAGGCATCTCGACAATAAATTCAGCAAAAGGAAGATTGACATGTAGTTTATTGAGAATGTCCATAAATTTCCTAAACTTGAGATCCTCCTTCTTGTTGGCCATCCTTTGAGGAAAAGGTGCAGTAGCCTTGAAAGAAGGTGGTGTTTCAGCCATACCTTTCTCCTTGCTGCAATTAGGAGTGTTAGATTCCTCTACATCAGCTACCTCCATGTTCTTCTCCTTGGGTGGAGAAGGTCTCTCAATTTCTGCTCCACTTCTTAGAGTAATTGCATTAGCTTGTTGCCTTGGGTTCACTTCTGGTTGGCTTGGAAGAGAACCGTACTGCGGATTCCTTTGTTGTGCTAGAGCTTGTTGTGCTATTTGGTTCTCCAACATATTGGTATGAGTGGAAATGCCATTCACTTTTGCGGAAAGTTGAGAAATAGCATCGTTCAACAGCTTGTCATTTTCCCAGAGTTCTTCATTCTATTGCAATTGTGCAGACATAAATTTTTCCATCATGGCTTCTACAGAAGAACTTTGGGGTTGTTGTGGCTATTGGTAACCCCTATTATTAAAACCTGGTGGATTCCCTTGTCGGTTGAAATGTTGTTGTTGTTGCGGTTGTTGTTGTCCTTGTTAGAAGTTCTGAGCGTTGCTTGTGTTCCGGTAGGATAAATTAGGATGATCTCTCCATCCCAGACTGTATGTGTTGGAATAGGGATTGTACTGCTTGTTCCCTTGCATTCCAATGACATTGACTTGTTCAAAACTCCCTTGAATTGCATTAGGAGTGAAGTATGAAGAAGAAGTATGTCCTGCATTACCACAAGCTTCACATATTACTTCAGCTAATTGGATTTGCAAAGTGGTCATCTTCTCAAACTTCTATGTAAGAACATCAAGTTTGGCAGCAATAAGATCAACGACATCAACAGTATGTTTCCCTCCTTGCTTCCCTGTTGAAAAACTAGTTGTAGAGGTTGATATTGCTCCCCTATCTACTCCCCTTTGGCAATGATTAAGTGATATTTCTTCAATAATGTCAAAAGCCTCCCTATAAGACTTAGTCATCATTGTGCCATTGGCTGCTGCATCCAATGTCAACCGGGTGTTGTAGAATAGTCCATTATAGAAAGTTTGAAGTAGTAGCCGGTTGGTCAAACCATGGTGCGGGAAAAGGCATTGAAGATGCTTAAACCGTTCCCATGTGTCATAT
This sequence comes from Alisma plantago-aquatica, assembly GCA_963693085.1. Lineage (NCBI taxonomy): Eukaryota > Viridiplantae > Streptophyta > Magnoliopsida > Alismatales > Alismataceae > Alisma > Alisma plantago-aquatica. The sequence goes on from OY856411.1 coordinate 1,246,310,484, forward strand.
AGAGTTTCTCCTTCATTTTGAGAGAAATTGGTGAGATGATTTCTTAATTGGGTTGTCTTTCTAGGCGAGAAGTACTTTGCGAGAAAAGTATTTTAGAGTTGGTCCCAACTTTTGATTGACTTCTTTGGAAGAGAAAAAAGTCACACCTTGGCTCTATCTCTTAGGGTGAAGGGTTATTTGGAAAAGACAAAAGCCACACCTTGGCTCTATCTCTTAAGGGTGAAGGGAAATAGCATAAGTATAATTCCATCAGTAGATACTCCATTGATTCAGAAAGTATTTAGATATTCCAATAACTCGGCAACATGAAGACTTGGATCTTCATTGGTTGTACCTCCAAAATGATTTTACTGTATCATATGCATCATAGAAGGAGCAATAGAGTGATTGTTTGCTTCTACTACAGGCAGGTCAATGGCCCCACAAATGTTTGTGGTGACTGGCATTGCGAAATCCTTCAAAGGACGGTCGTCCTCCATGATTGGATCACTTGGTGTAGCTTCTTCAAAGGGTGAAGAAGATGAAGATGGCGATGATGGTGATGGTGGAGTACCTCCTAGAAGTGGTGGTCCTACTCTCCTTGCTCTTCTTAAGCTTGAAAGAGTATGCTCGATTTCAAGGTCTAACAACGCAGAAGTTTGAAGACCCCTTTGTGAGCGACACATACAACCTGAAAAATAGCAAGAGGAATTTAGAACACAACTAAAAGGTACAAGGAAATTCGGAAAATGAAAATGGTGATCTAGTCTCGGATACGAATTCGCACTTATTACTCCAATTAGATTACCGTAGCTCCCCGGCAATGGTGCCAAAAACTTGTTTGCTATTCAGGCTAATGAGTTTCAATCCTAACAAGGATAGTTTACCCAACTTAACCAATCTCCACAAGTATACGGAGGTAGTGTAGTCGAGGTCGAACACAAGGAGCTTAAGTAAGTAATTGAGCGCAACAGCACTAAAGTTCAACAATCTAGATCGATTTTTAAAAGGATGGTAATTGATTATCTATTACAGAAATTTAGACTTAAATAAACAACGAAAAAATTTACTAAAAGAGGTTTAGACTCAGAGATCAAGGATCTTGGACATTAGAATTTCACTCACATATCATAGCACATCATAGGAACACGAAAATTTAAACATACATAAGCACTTGTTTTAAAGGAAAGGTTGTGTAGCATTTCACCTCCCGGTGTAAGTGCAATGATCTCAACTCATAGTCACATTCTCATGCATAAATTTTGTTTTTGATCACAAACTGTTCCTCAACTCATTTATCTCCACTCTCGTGGTAGAAAAAGAGTTGCCAAGAAGAGCACCTCCATACATTCCTACCTATCTTCTCAGATCAAGCAATAAAGTATAACACATGCACATAAAGTAGCCAGCAATACATGCAAGAAATGATAGAACTGGTACTTTCATGGTGGAAAAATAAGCAACATAGTATTTAGTACAAAATTTACTCGTTCCATACATGCTATGACATGGGAGCTACTCTCCCATGCCCAAGAAAAGAGAACTACTCATCCATAATCATGCTTTGCAGATTTGCTACAAAAAATTCAGGTTTTAACATGATCTAGAGGAGGAAAAACAAAGAGATACCAAAATGTAACCACAAGAAGGAGGAATTCCATCTTGGGGATGAAATTCCCCTCCTTTAGCTTCTCCAAAATGAACTAGATCCTCTCTTGAGAAGCTGCACAAAGTTGGGGAAGCTTGGTTCCACCTTGGAGAAGACAATGGAGAAGAAGAGAAGAAGAAATGGGCTCCTTTGGCAAGAAACCACCTCCTTTCTCCTCAAAATCACCCTCCTCATCTCTAGACTTGCTCTGGGACGAGAGAACTTTTTATTATGACCGTAGATAACCGCCCATTAAGTTCCCCCTTCATTTTAAATAAAAGATCGTAATTTTCAAATTTCTAAAATTGACAGCGACACAGTTTGCGTTCCAAGTGCACATCGTGCAAAAGCTTCGACAGTTGCTCTAGAATGTACTGTGCACGGCGTGCACTGTAGTAATGCACGTCGTGTAACTTTCCAGTAGATTTTGGTTTGTTTGACGCTCTAGGTGCACGACATGCATTTGAGTGCACGTTGTGCATTTGCTTTTCTGTACTTTTCTGGAAACTCGCACACTGTGCTCAAGGTCTGAACATGCCGTACATTTTGCTGTATGGGTGAATTGAAAACTCTTCCAAAATATTGCACGTCGTGCCTTTAACATGCACGCCTTGCATTCTGCTATTTCAGCATAATTAAACTATGTAATCCAGTCTTTCTTGGAACATATATGCAATGCAAGTTATACGATAAGTAAAGTAACAAAAAGATGGCAAAAGTAATATGAAAAGATGCTAAGTGATATCAAAATGAATCAAATTTGTGTGTAATAACATGTGAAAAGATGATGTGGAAAACACACAACAAAGGACAATGTCAACTAGCAGTCTGTGACAAGAGGAGCTACTGAAGAAGATGAGGTTAATGGTTGCAGTCTGTGGTGCAGACGAAGAGGTACAACAGTTTGACGAGTCTCAGTAAAACTAGGACTCAGAGTTGCACATCTATGATGATGAGGATTTTTACTGGACTTTCTCCAGGAGCAAGTATATCTTTGAAACCATCCTTCCTACTTTATAGTAATTGACATGATCTGCTGCTTATGGGGAATATGGTACATAAATCTTTTTTGATGCCTGCTCTGTAGCCATATATACCTATAATGGAATTAGAGCCAACGTCATTTACTATATTATGGGAAAATTGATATGATCAGTTTTTTGTTTTGTCGCTCCATTATTGCATGTGATGTGAATAATATTTTGTCAAATCCAACCATGAAGATAATCCCAAACTAATATATATATATATATATATTCAATTTACATGTGTCGCCCTAAAGGCAGTTTTGATGATGGATGTGTAGCATGGTTATGACCAATAACCCCTGTTATATGTGCATGGTTGTATGGTTGGTTGATCCTCTTATCTCAGTTTGTGTACTAAGCCTGTATCTTTTCTTCTCCATGTAAAGTTAATTTTTTCCTATCCTAGGTCCCCTCAAATGTAACTCGAGGTTTCTCAATAATTATATAAAAGTAGGATAGTTACTTTCCTATTATGACGAAGATGAAGATGTCCCAAAGACGAGCAATAGACTGAAGGACCTTGGAGGATATGGTGGACAAGCTGGAACGATTTCCTGGTAGACCCAACTAATTAACTGGAGGAGCCAACTAATGGTGGACAGATGGACTAGACGACTGGTGAGACAACCTAACAATCATCCAGGAGGCGAGCCGATCAGTTCAAGGGTTGAATCGGTCAACCCAGATTGGCAAGCACAGATCTTCATCAACAATACATTTTTGCATGTGATGTATACCTAGGTGACCATAAGTCCTTATGTCCCCAGGGGATTACATTAGGCTGGCCATAACCATCACTTTCATGTATTGTATGTTTTTATTGTGGGATATATAACATGTATATGATACGTACTATATATGTGGTGATTGGATAAAGTATATGCATTTATATAAACTCCCTCAATTAAAATATTAAGTCTTAGATGCTTTCCAAAAGTGCCACACATGAAAATCTTAATCGACCAAGTATGGGTTAAGATAAAGCGGGGTGCATGTTCTATCGTGTCTTCTTTTGGTTCAGGCTAACCTGGTGATTCTTATAGAGTCTAAGACTAGAAGCATGCAGATGATTATGGCAAGGAGTTGCAAATATCATCTATCCAAGAGTTGCATATGATGCAATTGACATGGACGGTGGTGTAGGCTGGGTAATTATTGAATTATTTTGGATCTTGACTATACGTTACAATATTCTGAATTGATATTGAGGGCTATCAAATTGAATAAAATAGTGGGAGCAATAATAATTAAAGACCTAATTAAATTCATTAAACTTTTCAATTCAAATCAAATCAAAAATGTTTTTGACAAATATAAATTTTCTCCTGTGGAATCAATGGCGAATAAACATGATTTGTGATTGATCCTGGAGAAGGACAAACTTTATGGGAAAAACTTCCATGACTAGTTTTGGACCTTGAGAAGGGTTATCAATGAAGAGCGCAAGCTCTATGTCCATGACAAACCAGTGCCTGAAATACCTCCTCCTGATGCATCTAGGGCACAAGTGGATGCTTACTGGAAGCATGACAATGATGCTTTGGAAATAAAGTACCTAATACTTAACTCCATGAACTATGAGTTGCATGAGAAATGTGAGGACATGAGTGTTCTTGAGATAGTAACACATCTTAATAAGGTAACACTTGGTCTTGACAAGCAACAAAAGGACGCTATCCTGAAGGTGTTGCTTGAGTCGAAGCTGACTAAGGGAACCTCAATAGAGGAACATGTGCTCAATATGATTGGACATGTGTATCGTCTTAAAGAATTGGAATTCACTTTGAGCCAAGAATTGGCAACTGATTTGATTCTAAGGACTATGCCTGAATCATATAGCTGCTTTATTGCATGTTATCATGTGAGTAATACGAGTGGGCAAATGCCAGACTTGCTTGCCATGTTGATTCATGTTGAAGCAAAATTGAAGAAGGACAATCCTATGATGGTGATCAGCAGAATAGAGTGCAAGGATCAAATCGAGACTGAGAAGAGTTTGGTTGTCAATCCTAAGTCCAATTCCTCAACACTCAAGATAACGAGAAAGAAAAGTAGAAGAGGAAATCATCCTTTATACTTGAAGGCATTTAGGAAGCAGAAGATGGGGATGGTGATCTCCACTTCAGGTATATAGTTATAGAGATAAATCTATCTACTTCATCATCAAGGTTATTAGATATCAGATGTGGATATAACATATGTTCTCATATACAGGATCTGAAAGGAAGTAGGCCTTTGGGAAAAGGCAAGGTGAAACTGTGAGTTGCTAATGGTGCAAGAGTTGCGGCCAGTGCAGTTGGAACATGTAGTATATCTCTGCCCACGGGGCTTGTAATACAGTTAAAGAATTGCTATTATGTACTTGTTATAAATAGAAACATCATTTTTGTATCTTGTTTGGACAAGGATGCATTTGAATTCCATATTAAAAGTGGTTGATGTTCTATTTCAAAAGATGGGATCTTTTATGGAAGTGCCCCTACGTTTTATGGTCTTACTTGTTAGATCTAAAGACAGATGTATATTACGTTAATACCAAAGGACTAAAATTCAAAAAATAAAAAAACATACCTTTTGCATTGTCATCTAGGGCACATAAATGAGAATCTCATATCTAAACTCCATAAAGATGGTTATCTTGACTCTTTTGATTTTGAATCAATAGAGACATGTGAATCTTATTAGACGGGCAAAATGGCTAAGACCCCTTTCACTGGTAACAATGAGATGGCTAGTGATGTATACATATTGATGTGTTTGGACCTTTTAGAACAATTGCTAGAGGTGGGTATCAGTACTTCATTACCTTCACTGATGACTTCAATAGGTATGGATATGTTTATTTAATGAAACATAAGTCAACAACTCTTGAAAAGTTCAAGGAGCTCATGAATGAAGTACAGAACCAACTTGGTAAAAGTATTAAGGCACTTCGTTCTAGTTGAGGTGGAGAATACTTAAAATAAGAGTTTGAGAACCTTCTTAGAGACCATGGGATTGTATCCCAGTGAACTTCACCTAGAAAACCTCAGCATAATGGTGTATCAGAAAGAAGGAATCACACATTATTGGGTATGGTGCGATCCATGATGAGTTTAGTTGAGCTTCTGACTACCTTCTGGGGGTATGCTCTACAAACCATCACGTTTAAATCAGTTCAAAGGGAACCATATGAGATATGGATTGGTAATCATCTCTAAATGTCTTTATGATGATTTGGGGGTGCAAAGATTATGTCAACAAAATGTCTCCTGAAAAGCTTGGACCTAGATCTGAAAAATGTTATTTTGTTTGATAACCCAAGGAAACAATGGGATACTACTAATATAATTCATTCGAAAACAAAGTGTTTGTTGCCAGACATATTGTATTCCTTGAAATGGATTCTATTTCCAAAGGAGTCAGTGGGATACAAGTAGAACTTGAAGAGGTTTGAGACCAATAAGAAAACATTGAACCAATAGATGAACAAGAGGAACAAAGAAAATCATAAGATGTTTTGGAGTCTCAAATTCATCAAGTTACATAGGAACGTCGTAGATAAAATAATACATTCCTTGAGCCTGAGAGATTTGAATATCTTGTTATTTAGGAAGGCAGTGAATTGGTCATAGATGATGAGCCAATATCCTATAAAGATTTTGTTGGGAACCAGAGTTTGAGAAATGGCTTAAGGCCATGAGATTTCAGATGGAGTCCATGTATACCAACAAAGTATGGACTTTGGTGGATCTATCTGAAGGGGTGAAACCCATAGGGTGCGAGTGGGTCTTCAAGAAGAAGACTAACATGGATGGAAAAGTTCAAACCTATAAGGGCAGATTAGTTGCAAAGGGTTTCAGACAAGTTTAAGGTGTTGACTATGATGAAACCTTTTTTCCAATGGCCATGGTTAAGTCTATAAGGATCATGCTTGCAATTGCAGCTTATCATGACTATGAAATTTGGCAGATGGATGTTAAAACAACATTCCTTAATGGGAATTCACTCAAGGATGTGTACATGACACATCCTGAGGGTTTTATCAATCCAAAGGATGCAAATAAAGTTTGTAACATACAAAGGTCAATCTATGGATTGAAGCAAGCATCTCAGAGTTGGAATCTTGATTTTGATGAAATAGTCAAAGAGTTTGGATTTATTCAGAAAGAAGATGTACCTTGTGTGTACAAGAAGGTTAGTGGGAGTATAGTGGCATTCCTCATATTATATGTAGAGGACATATTATTGATGGGGAATGACATTCCGACTTTATAAAAGGTAAAGACATGGCTTGGAATTACTTTCTCTATGAAATAATTGGGTGAAGCATCCTACATCTTGGAGATAAAGATCTATAAATATAGATCCAAAAGGATTTTTGGACTAAGTCGGAGCACATACATTGACAAAGTGTTGAAACGGTTCAGCATGGATAATTCAAAGAGAGGAAACCTTCCTACGAGTCATGGTGTCCCCATCTCTAGAACTTAATGTCCCAATTCTTGTGAAGAAAGGGGATACGTGAGTCTAATTCCATATGCCTCAGTAATTGGATCAATCTTATATACAATGTTGTGTACCCGTCCAAGCGTCTCATATGGCTTGAGCATGATGAGAAGATATCAGTCAGATCTAGGTGATGATCACTGGATAGCCATGAAGAACATCCTCAAGTACTTGAGAAGGACTAAGGATCACTTCTTAGTCTACAGTGGAGAGGAAGAGTTGGTGGTAAGGGGTTACACCGATGCAAGCTTCCAGGCTGATCAAGATGATTACAAATTGCAATCAAGATTTGTGTTCAGCCTCAACAATGGAGTTGTAAGCTGGAGTAGTTCCAAGCAAGAAACATATGATGATTCTACAATAGAGGCCGAGTATATTATTGTATCAAGTACAGGAAAGGAGGTGTGTGGATCAAGAAGTTCATCACAGAACTTGGGGTCATTCCAAGAATCAACGAGGCAATCGATCTATATTGTGACAACAATGGAGCTATTGTGCAAGATAAGCTATATTGTGACTGCTATATTGTGACAACAATGGAGCTATTGCACAAGCTAAGGAACCCATATCAAATCAGTGCTCAAAGAATATATAAATGCAATGTTATCTCATACGATAAATCCTACAATGAGATGTAAAGATTAGTAAAGTATCAACTGAGAACAATGTTGTTAATCCCTTGACAAAGGAACTTTCACAGCAGAAGCATGACGGTCATGTAAGATCACTTAGAATATGATTAGTAGGTGATTGGTTCTAAGTGCAAGTGGGAGTTTGTTGGTATATATGCCCAGAGAGGCAATTATGTGATGATTGTAATGGCATAAATGTAAATTATTTGATTAATCAATAGAAGGCTAGCTTCCAATTTATTCAGTTTATTTCAATTATCATATAATGATGTAACATTATAAATATCTAGAGAATCATATTACTCAATGACGTATGTATTCAAGTTAATGTCCTTATGTATGAGATCATACAAATGTTAAGAGTACATATACATATTCTCATTATGTCCCTGATCAGATGTTATTGTAGAAGGTTGATAGACAACAATAACACGTAAGATTAAAGTGTGAGTTGGTTGATGACTAAATCTCATTAGTCATGATATGACAATATCAAACCAAGCACACATATACATGTTAGAGAATAGTTTATTGGACAAATCCACTGTGAGACTGACACATGGAAGCCATCATCATAGAAGTCATAGCTAGGTCTCACAATGATGGTGGTGGTTGTTGTTCTTAGACCTGAAATCACTACACTCAACACATGTTGTTGGGTATAGTTTGACATCATCAAACATAGTCTTAAAATATGGATTATTATAACGGTGATGATTGGGTGACTTTGACACATGGGGATTGACTGTGAGTGATAGATATGGGATTTGTCCCTCCTACTAGAGCGTGATGTCCTAGGCCTCTTGATTAGCGATACTGAGAAATGTATGCCCATGCACATGTGAGTCAATATGTGATATTGAGCTTACATATGTCTCAGACGGTCTGCTCTTGATTCAAGAAAAAAGATTGAATAATAATGAGGGTGGTTTCTCCATGCATCTAGTTCAATCTGGACATTAGTGACAATGGAACTATACAAATATTGTAACACCATATATAGATTGTAGGTTGAAGTTGTTCCCCAACATTCCATTTACTTGGGTAGCATTGATGTGCGACTTGGCACCACTCATTTCTTGTGATGTCATAAGTTGTTATGGACATTCACTGCCAATATAATATGGGACCTATAGGGTCACACACATAGGTCTCGACCTAGAATAGGAGTTCATATCCCAAATGATAGTTGAATTAATACTAAAGTGTTTAGGTATTTGATTCAAGCAACAAATAGGCTGACAAAACTACCAAACACCCATCTCAAGTGTTGAGACGACCGTCTGGAAGTGTCAAACGACTATCTCAATTGCTGAGATGGGCATCTGGGGAGTCAGGCCTATTATGAGTTTTAATTGGCTAAGGAAGTGAACTGACCAAATAGACTGGCTCAACTCAGGTCACCAGATGACTATCTGGGTGAACCGAGATGTCCATCTCGCATGGGTGAGATGGTCTAGTTTGGCTGATGGAAGGTTCTAGATATTTCCTAATTTGTTTGAGTTGCATATTACTTGTTGTGCAAGGAACTTAATATGGGATATTGATTGGAAACGAATTGTCAATTTTGTGTACAATTGGGAAACATCAAAACAGTCGTTTGGGTCATGCCGAATGAACATATGGCATGCCAGATGGTCGTATGGGTTGTTGTAGGTTGTGAGATTTCCAAAATTGTTACAAAAATTTGATATCTTCTAGTCCTTTCCACTCCTGCATTGACTGGTTCCCTGGACCGAAGCCCCACCAATAAATAGAGGGGTATTTGAGGCTTCCTAAAACACAAGATAGATAATTAAGAAATAGTTTCTCTAACAAACATTGTCCTCTCTGGTTGTGGTAACCACAACAGCCCAGGCATGTCCTACCCGACTAGGGAGGAATAGCCAATGGAGAGAGCAATTGAGATCATTGTCATGGGAGAGAAAGTTGGTGACTAGTACACCAGTGGGAGGGATGACTCCTTTCTGATCATTTTAGAAAGATGACATGAGTTCTAGATAGTCCGTGTGGACTACCATAGAGGCAGGAGTTTGTTTTCTGTCGCTAGGAGGACAACATCAACCAGTAGTCCATGATAAGAGGAGTTGTTGAAGAAGACGAGGTTTGTGGCGGCAGTCTATGGTGCAGATCAAGAGGCACAACAGTTCGATGAGTCCTAGTATAACTAGGATTCCAAGTTGTGCATCTACGTTGATGAAGATTGTCACTGGACTTGCTCCATGACTAGGTATATCCTTAAAACCATCCTTTATGCATTATTGTAATTGACGCAATTCGCTGGTTATGGGGAATATTGTACATAAAAAAATCCACTGCCTACTCTATAGCCATATTTCAGATGGAATCCATGTATACCAACAAAGTATGGACTTTGGTGGATCTATCTGAAGGGGTGAAACCCATAGGGTGCGAGTGGGTCTTCAAGAAGAAGATTGACATGGATGGAAAAGTTCAAACCTATAAGGGCAGATTAGTTGCAAAGGGTTTTAGACAAGTTTAAGGTGTTGACTATGATGAAACCTTTTTTCCAATGGCCATGGTTAAGTCTATAAGGATCATGCTTGCTATTGCAGCTTATCATGACTATGAAATTTGGCAGATGGATGTTAAAACAACATTCCTTAATGGGAATTTACTCAAGGATGTGTACATGACACATCCAGAGGGTTTTATCAATCCAAAGGATGCAAATAAAGTTTGTAACATACAAAGGTCAATCTATGGATTGAAGCAAGCATCTCAGAGTTGGAATCTTGATTTTGATGAAATAGTCAAAGAGTTTGGATTTATTCAGAAAGAAGATGTACCTTGTGTGTACAAGAAGGTTAGTGGGAGTATGGTGGCATTCCTCATATTATATGTAGATGACATATTATTGATGGGGAATGACATTCCGACTTTATAAAAGGTAAAGACATGGCTTGGAAATACATTCTCTATGAAAGAATTGGGTGAAGCATCCTACATCTTGGAGATAAAGATCTATAAATGTAGATCCAAAAGGATTTTTGGACTAAGTCGGAGCACATACATTGACAAAGTGTTGAAACGGTTCAGCATGGATAATTCAAAGAGAGGAAACCTTCCTACGAGTCATGGTGTCCCCATCTCTAGAACTTAATGTCCCAATTCTTGTGAAGAAAGGGGATACATGAGTCTAATTCCATATGCCTCAGTAATTGGATCAATCTTATATACAATGTTGTGTACCCGTCCAAGCATCTCATATGGCTTGAGCATGATGAGAAGATATCAGTCAGATCTAGGTGATGATCACTGGATATCCATGAAGAACATCCTCAAGTACTTGAGAAGGACTAAGGATCATCTCTTAGTCTACAGTGGAGAGGAAGAGTTGGTGGTAAGGGGTTACACCGATGCAAGCTTCCAGACTGATCAAGATGATTACAAATTGCAATCAAGATTTGTGTTCTGCCTCAACAATAAAGTAGTTCCAAGCAAGAAACATATGACGATTCTACAATAGAGGTCGAGTATATTATTGTATCAAGTGCAGGAAAGGAGGTGTATGGATCAAGAAGTTCATCACAGAACTTGGGGTCATTCCAAGAATCAACGAGGCAATCGATATATATTGTGACAACAATGGAGCTATTGTGCAAGATAAGCTATATTGTGACTGCTATATTGTGACAACAATGGAGCTATTGCACAAGCTAAGGAACCCATATCAAATCAGTGCTCAAAGCATATATAAAGTCAATGTTATCTCATACGATAAATCCTACAATGAGATGTAAAGATTAGTAAAGTATCAACTGAGAACAATGTTGTTAATCCCTTGACAAAGGAACTTTCACAGCAGAAGCATGACGGTCATGTAAGATCACTTAGAATATGATTAGTAGGTGATTGGTTCTAAGTGCAAGTGGGAGTTTGTTGGTATATATGCCCAGAGAGGCAATTATGTGATGATTGTAATGGCATAAATGTAAATTATTTGATTAATCAATAGAAGGCAAGCTTCCAATTTATTCAGTTTATTTCAATTATCATATAATGATGTAACATTATAAATATCTAGAGAATCATATTACTCAATGACGTATGTATTCAAGTTAATGTCCTTATGTATGAGATCATACAAATGTTAAGAGTACATATACATATTCTCATTATGTCCCTGATCAGATGTTATTGTAGAAGGTTGATAGACAACAATAACACGTAAGATCAAAGTGTGAGTTGGTTGATGACTAAATCTCATTAGTCATGATATGGCAATATCAAACCAAGCACAAATATACATGTTAGAGAATAGTTTATTGGACAAATCCACTGTGAGACTGACACATGGAAGCCATCATCATAGAAGTCATAGCTAGGTCTCACATTGATGGTGGTGGTTGTTGTTCTTAGACCTGAAATCGCTGCACTCAACACATGTCGTTGGGTACAGTTTGACATCATCAAACATAGTCTTAAAATATGGATTATTATAACGGTGATGATTGGGTGACTTTGACACATGGGGATTGACTGTGAGTGATAGATATGGGATTTGTCCCTCCTACTAGAGTGTGATGTCCTAGGCCTCTTGATTAGAGATACTGAGAAATGTATGCCCATGCACATGTGAGTCAATATGTGATATTGAGCTTACATATATCTCAGACGGTCTGCTCTTGGTTCAAGAAAAATGATTGAATAATAATGAGGGTGGTTTCTCCATGCATCTAGTTCAATCTGGACATTAGTGACAATGGAACTATACAAACATTGTAAAACCATATATAGATTGTAGGTTGAAGTTGTTCCCCAACATTCCATTTACTTGGGTAGCATTGATGTGCGACTTGGAACCACTCATTTCTTGTGATGTCATAAGTTGTTATGGACATTCACTGCCAATATAATATGGGACCTATAGGGTCACACACATAGGTCTCGACCTAGAATAGGAGTTCATATCCCAAATGATAGTTGAATTAATACTAAAGTGTTTAGGTATTTGATTCAAGCAACAAATAGGCTGACAAAACTACCAAACACCCATCTCAAGTGTTGAGACGACCGTCTGGAAGTGTCAAACGACTATCTCAATTGCTGAGATGGGCATCTGGGGAGTCAGGCCTATTATGAGTTTTAATTAGCTAAGGAAGTGAACTGACCAAATAGACTGGCTCAACTCAGGTCACCAGATGACTATCTGGGTGAACCGAGATATCCATCTCGCATGGGTGAGATGGTCTAGTTTGTCTGATGGAAGGTTCTAGATATTTCCTAATTCGTTTGAGTTTCATATTACTTGTTGTGCAAGGAACTTAATATGGGATATTGATTGGAAACGAATTGTCAATTTTGTGTACAACTGGGAAACATCAAAACGGTCGTTTGGGTCATGCCGAATGAACATATGGCATGCCAGATGGTCGTATGGGTTGTTGTAGGTTGTGAGATTTCCAAAATTGTTACAAAAATTTGATATCTTCTAGTCCTTTCCACTCCTGCATTGATTGGTTCCCTGGACCGAAGCCCCACCAATAAATAGAGGGGTATTTGAGGCTTCCTAAAACACAAGATAGATAATTAAGAAATAGTTTCTCTAACAAACATTGTCCTCTCTGGTTGTGGTAACCACGAGATCCCAGGCATGTCCTACCCGACTAGGGAGGAATAGCCAATGGAGAGAGCAATTGAGATCATTGTCATGGGAGAGAAAGTTGGTGACTAGTACACCAGCGGGAGGGATGACTCCTTTCTGATCATTCTAGAAAGATGACATGAGTTCTAGATGGTCCGTGTGGACTACCATAGAGGCAGGAGTTTGTTTTCTATCGCTAGGAGGACAACATCAACCAGTAGTCCATGACAAGAGGAGCTGTTGAAGAAGACGAGGTTTGTGGCGGCAGTCTATGGTGCAGATCAAGAGGCACAACAGTTTGATGAGTCCTAGTATAACTAGGATTCCAAGTTGTGCATCTACGTTGATGAAGATTGTCACTGGACTTTCTCCATGACTAGGTATATCCTTAAAACCATCCTTTATGCATTATTGTAATTGACGCAATTCGCTGGTTATGCGGAATATGGTACATAAAAAAATCCACTGCCTACTCTATAGCCATATTTCAGATGGAATCCATGTATACCAACAAAGTATGGACTTTGGTGGATCTATCTGAAGGGGTGAAACCCATAGGGTGTGAGTGGGTCTTCAAGAAGAAGACTGACATGGATGGAAAAGCTCAAACCTATAAGGGCAGATTAGTTGCAAAGGGTTTCAGACAAGTTTAAGGTGTTGACTATGATGAAACCTTTTTTCCAATGGCCATGGTTAAGTCTATAAGGATCATGCTTGCTATTGCAGCTTATCATGACTATGAAATTTGGCAGATGGATGTTAAAACAACATTCCTTGATGGAAATTTACTCAAGGATGTGTACTTGACACATCCTGAGGGTTTTATCAATCCAAAGGATGCAAATAAAGTTTGTAACATACAAAGGTCAATCTATGTATTGAAGCAAGCATCTCAGAGTTGGAATCTTGATTTTGATGAAATAGTCAAAGAGTTTGGATTTATTCAGAAAGAAGATGTACCTTGTGTGTACAAGAAGGTTAGTGGGAGTATAGTGGCATTCCTCATATTATATGTAGATGACATATTATTGATGGGGAATGACATTCTAACTTTATAAAAGGTAAAGACATGGCTTGGAAATACATTATCTATGAAAGAATTGGGTGAAGCATCCTACATCTTGGAGATAAAGATCTATAAATATAGATCCAAAAGGATTTTTGGACTAAGTCGGAGCACATACATTGACAAAGTGTTGAAACGGTTCAGCATGGATAATTCAAAGATAGGAAACCTTCCTACGAGTCATGGTGTCCCCATCTCTAGAACTTAATGTCCCAATTCTTGTGAAGAAAGGGGATACATGAGTCTAATTACATATGCCTCAGTAATTGGATCAATCTTATATACAATGTTGTGTACCCGTCCAAGCGTCTCATATGGCTTGAGCATGATGAGAAGATATCAGTCAGATCCAGGTGATGATCACTGGATAGCCATGAAGAACATCCTCAAGTACTTGAGAAGGACTAAGGATCACTTCTTAGTCTACAGTGGAGAGGAAGAGTTGGTGGTAAGGGGTTACACCGATGCAAGCTTCCAGACTGATCAAGATGATTACAAATTGCAATCAAGATTTGTGTTCTGCCTCAACAATGGAGTTTTAAGCTGGAGTAGTTCCAAGCAAGAAACATATGACGATTCTACAATAGAGGCCGAGTATATTATTGTATCAAGTGCAGGAAAGGAGGTGTATGGATCAAGAAGTTCATCACAAAACTTGGGGTCATTCCAAGAATCAACGAGGCAATCGATCTATATTGTGACATCAATGGAGCTATTGTGCAAGATAAGCTATATTGTGACTGCTATATTGTGACAACAATGGAGCTATTGCACAAGCTAAGGAACCCATATCAAATCATTGCTCAAAGCATATATAAAGGCAATGTTATCTCATACGATAAATCCTACAATGAGATGTAAAGATTAGTAAAGTATCAACTGAGAACAATGTTGTTAATCCCTTGACAAAGGAACTTTCATAGCAGAAGCATGACGGTCATGTAAGATCACTTAGAATATGATTAGTAGGTGATTGGTTCTAAGTGCAAGTGGGAGTTTGTTGGTATATATGCTCAGAGAGGCAATTATGTGATGATTGTAATGGCATAAATGTAAATTATTTGATTAATCAATAGAAGGCAAGCTTCCAATTTATTCAGTTTATTTCAATTATCATATAATGATGTAACATTATAAATATCTAGAGAATCATATTACTCAATGACGTATGTATTCAAGTTAATGTCCTTATGTATGAGATCATACAAATGTTAAGAGTACATATACATATTCTCATTATGTCCCTGATCAGATGTTATTGTAGAAGGTTGATAGACAACAATAACACGTAAGATCAAAGTGTGAGTTGGTTGATGACTAAATCTCATTAGTCATGATATGGCAATATCAAACCAAGCACACATATACATGTTAGAGAATAGTTTATTGGAAAAATCCACTGTGAGACTGACACATGGAAGCCATCATCATAGAAGTCATAGCTAGGTCTCACAGTGATGGTGGTGGTTGTTGTTCTTAGACCTAAAATCACTGCACTCAACACATGTCGTTGGGTACACTTTGACATCATCAAACATAGTCTTAAAATATGGATTATTATAACGGTGATGATTGGGTGACTTTGACACATGGGGATTGACTGTGAGTGATAGATATGGGATTTGTCCCTCCTACTAGAGTGTGATGTCCTAGGCCTCTTGATTAGCGATACTGAGAAATGTATGCCCATGCATATGTGAGTCAATATGTGATATTGAGCTTAAATATATCTCAGACGGTCTGCTCTTGGTTCAAGAAAAAAGATTGAATAATAATGAGGGCGGTTTCTCCATGCATCTAGTTCAATCTGGACATTAGTGACAATGGAACTATACAAACATTGTAACACCATATATAGATTGTAGGCTGAAGTTGTTCCCCAACATTCCATTTACTTGGGTAGCATTGATGTGCGACTTGGCACCACTCATTTCTTGTGATGTCATAAGTTTTTATGGACATTCACTGCCAATATAATATGGGACCTATAGGGTCACACACATAGGTCTCGACCTAGAATAGGAGTTCATATCCTAAATGATAGTTGAATTAATACTAAAGTGTTTAGGTATTTGATTCAAGCAACAAATAGGCTGACAAAACTACCAAACACCCATCTCAAGTGTTGAGACGACCGTCTGGAAGTGTCAAACGACTATCTCAATTGCTGAGATGGGCATCTGGGGAGTCAGGCCTATTATGAGTTTTAATTGGCTAAGGAAGTGAACTGACCAAATAGACTGGCTCAACTCAGGTCACCAGATGACTATCTGGGTGAACCGAGATGTCCATCTTGCATGGGTGAGATGGTCTAGTTTGGTTGATGGAAGGTTCTAGATATTTCCTAATTCGTTTGAGTTGCATATTACTTGTTGTGCAAGGAACTTAATATGGGATATTGATTGGAAATGAATTGTCAATTTTGTGTACAACTGGGAAACATCAAAACGGTCGTTTGGGTCATGCCGAATGAACATATGGCATGCCAGATGGTCGTATGGGTTGTTGTAGGTTGTGAGATTTCCAAAATGGTTACAAAAATTTGATATCTTCTAGTCCTTTCCACTCCTGCATTGACTGGTTCCCTGGACCGAAGCCCCACCAATAAATAGAGGGGTATTTGAGGCTTCCTAAAACACAAGATAGATAATTAAGAAATAGTTTCTCTAACAAACATTGTCCTCTCTGGTTGTGGTAACCACGAGAGCCCAGGCACGTCCTACTCGACTAGGGAGGAATAGCCAATGGAGAAAGCAATTGAGATCATTGTCATGGGAGAGAAAGTTGGTGACTAGTACACTAGCGGGAGGGATGACTCCTTTCTGATCATTCTAGAAAGATGACATGAGTTCTAGGTGGTCCGTTTGGACTACCATAGAGGCAGGAGTTTGTTTTCTGTCACTAGGAGGACAACATCAACCAGTAGTCCATGACAAGAGGAGATGTTGAAGAAGACGAGGTTTGTGGCGGCAGTCTATGGTGCAGATCAAGAGGCACAACAGTTTGATGAGTCCTAGTATAACTAGGATTCCAAGTTGTGCATCTACGTTGATGAAGATTGTCACTGGACTTGCTCCATGACTAGGTATATCCTTAAAACCATCCTTTATGCATTATTGTAATTGACGCAGTTTGCTGGTTATGGGGAATATGGTACATAAAAAAATCCACTGCCTACTCTATAGCCATATTTCCCTACAAAAACCACCAAAGAAAATCATCAATAATATGGCCGCACTACAAGAAGGATGAGACTACGATAGAGGCTCTACAACCATTGTGTCGACAGTCAGTAGTTCTTTAGATTCAAAGTTATTGGGAATCCTGAATAACAAACTTGACAAGATGGCGACCGACGTCCAAAATTTGAAGGAAGACAATTAAAGATATTTTACTAAGGAACTGTAAAATGTGTCACTTATGAAGAAGGAGGTCGTGGCATTGGTCATTGTATTAACACACATGAAGTAGAAGATACTCAAACTGAGAATGTGTCTTATGTGAATTACAAATGGCCAGATCATCCTGGATTTTCCTATGGGAATACTTCTACAGTAGAAAAGTCTTTTCAACTAATCAGACATCTTAAGATTTAGAAAGGGGACAGGTTGTTGGAAGATGAACTCCACCTAGATTTCAACAAAATAGATCTCAGCCTCAACATCAACAAGGAAACTTCAATGAACAACAAAGACCAAGTTTGATTCAACAACGTTAAAAATCCATAACTGAACAACATTCCTTGATTGAACTGGGAGAGTGCTTATTGAGAAACAATAATATTATGGCAAACATGCAAACACAATTGGGCACTATGAACACTGAGATCAGCAATCTGTAAAACCACAACATGATAATTGATCAACAATTGGCATCAATAGTCACCTCCATCGGGCGATCTGTCGAACAATTCCCTTCAAGTACTAAGCAGAATCCAAAGAACAAAACTACCAGGATGGCTACGCTTCACTCGAGAAATACCTCTTCTATGCCACAGTTAGAAGCAATGCCATAGGATAACATCGACAAGGGAGAAATTTTAGTGACAAAGAGATCAAGAGGGGCATCTAATCCTACTCTGTCCCATAGATCACCTGAGATTTCCTCCAGAGTGCCTTTTCCTCATCACTTCATAAAGGCACAGATGGAGAAAAGGTACACCAAATTCCTAGACACCATCAAGAAGATCCACCTAGACATTCCTCTTCATGACGGCATAGAAGAGATGCCTACATATGCCAAATTTCTAAATGATCTCATTATGAATAAGAGAAAGAGAGGTGGGTTGACACTATATGTCTTGCGAGGATGGCATTTTCTTTCTATCAGTCTACTATGCCAACAAAATAGAAGGATCATGGTGCTTTCATTATCCCCTTTCTCTTAGAGGACACTTCATCAAGATATGGCCTCGTAGATTTGGGGGCCAGGATTAGCCTCATGCCATATAGCCTAGCCACTAGGTGGGTCCTCATTGACATTGTTACTTCAAATATGAGGATTGAGTAGGCAGACAATTCCTTCACCAAACCGATTAGAGTAGTCGAAGACGTTCTACTAAGGATCAGAAACTTCTTCATTCCTTGTGATAGTCAAAATCAATGTATTTGAAGACCATATGTGTCTTATGGTCTTCAGGTGACCTTTTCTTTCCACAACCTGTGTGTTGATTGATGACGCAGATGGGCTCATCACTATAAGATTTGGTAACAAATCAATTGATTTCAACATGCTTGATAATATGAAGGGTCCTTCTCCGATGGAGACAAGCTACTTTGTTGACTGTTGTAGTCAGTTATGCACAAAAATTCAATTTCATAGTGCAATTGTAGATACTTTGATGAGATCTCTAATTAATCCTAATTCGGGGATCAATGATCCCGAGGTCAAATAAATTCTATCTTATTTAGAAGCTACAGAAGAAGAAGAATTTCAATGATCCACTACAACAGTCAAGTACGTGTCTATTCAGCGAGAACCAAAACATACATCTACCCTAAGGCCTCTACCAGAGCTCAAACCACTTCCGAAGGGTTTGAAGTATGAATTTATTGACCATGAAAAGATGAACCCAGTGATAATTAATGCTAAGCTTTCTTATGACCAACAACAAAAACTCTTGTCTGAACTCAAAACTCAGAATAAGGCTATGGGATATTGTATATATGACATCAAGGGTCCAATCCCAACCGTTTGCATGCACCAAATTAACCTTTAAGATGATGTGAAGCCACGTGGTCAAGGTTAAAGGAAACTGAATGACAAAATGCATGAGGTAGTGTGTAAGGAAGTCATCAATCTGATAGATGCAAGTATCATCTACGCCATTAGGCGACAGCAACTGGGTAAACCCAGTGCATGTAGTTCCAAAAAGGGAGAGATGACGGTGGTAAAAGATTATGTATGCAAAGTGTTGGATACTACATAGCGACTGGTTGGCGTGTGTGCACCGATTACAAGCTTTTAAATACAACAAGAAACAAGGATCACTTTCTGCTCCCATTTATTGACTAGGTTCTAGAAATAAAGGTGCATCATTAACATTTCTACTACTTAGATGGGTACACATTATTCTATCAGGTACCTATCCATCCAGATGGTCAGGAGAAGACTAAATTCATTTGTCTTTATGGGAGATATGCTTTTCAGTGTATGCCCTTCGGCCTGTGTAGTTCCGTAGCCACCTTTCAAAGGTGCATGTCTGCCAAATTTTCTTATATGATAGAAGATATTTATGGAGTTCTATATGGATGACTTCTCAGTCTATGAGTTGTCCTTCGAAGATTGTCTGAAGAATTGATGTCTTATTCTCCAGCGATGTGAAGCAAAGAAATTAGTTATCAATTGGGAAAAGTGCCACTTTATGGTGCGAGAAGGGATAGTCTTGGGACACAAAGTATATGAAGTAGGCATAGAAGTTGACAAGAGTAAAGTAGAGGCTATTTCCAAGATTCCACCTCCCTCCTCAGTCTCCTATGTTCATAGTTTCTTGGGAAATGTCAGACACTAACTACTGTCGATTCATTGAAGATTTCTCAAAAAATGCAAAAATGTTGTCTAGATAGCTTGTGAAAGACACACCTTCTATCTTTGACAAAAATTGTTTGAAGTCTTTTCACACTCTCAAGGGTGCCCTAACTACCATATCTATTATGCAAGCTCCAGACTGGGATCTCCCATTCAAACTGAATTGTTATGCTAGCTATTATGTTGTTGGCATTGTCTTAGGACAAAATAAAGATAAGAAACATCATGTTATATACTATGCCAGAAAAACTCTAGATGAAGCTCAAGTCAACTACACAATAATAGAGAAGGAGATGTTGGCAAAAAAATTGTACTTTCGATAAATTCAGATCTTATATTCTAGGATGAAAGGTGATAATCTATATAGATCATGGAACAATTAAGTATCTCATGCAGAAGAAAGATACTAAGCCGCACATCCTCAGGTGGGCCCTTCTATTATAAGAATTTGATCACAAAATCATTGACAAAAAGGGATTTGAGAATTTCGTGGCCAACCACCTCTCTTATATAAGGGTTGAAGAGAACAATCCTCTCCCTGTCAGTGAATATTATCAAGATGAATCTCTATTTCTTATTCACTCTCTCGACCATGTAATACCATGGTATGCCGATTTCTGCAATTACCTTGCGTGCTAGTAGTTTCCCCCCATAATGACTTACAATCAGAAGAATAAATTCTTCTCTGACCTAAAAAACTACTATTGGGATGATCTGCTCTTATTCAGAAAATGTTCAGACAACGTCTATCATCATTGTGTTGAGCATGATGAAGCTCGTTCTATTTTAGAAAAATGTCACGCAACTCTCTGTGGAGGACATTTGGGTGTCGAGAATACAGAACTAAAGATCCTAAATTATGGTTTCTATTGTCCGACTATCTTCAAAGATTCACATATCTATGCTAAACAATGTGATGCATGTCAATGCACTGGGAACATCAGGAAAAGGAACAGGATGCCACTGGCTGAATGGATCGAAGTAGAAATCTTCAATATTTGGGGGATAGACTTTATGGGACCATTCCCACCATATTTTGGCAACAAATACATTCTTGTAGTAGTTGATTATGTTTCCAAATGGGTGGAAGCTATACCATCATCCACCTGTGACTCCAAGAAAGTAATGTGTCTTTTCATAAAAGTTATATTTCCCAAGTTTGGAGTCCCCAGAACCGTCATCAGCGATGGAGGTTCACATTTCATAGAAAAGAAATTTGAGACTCTTCTAAAGTGATATGGAGTGAAACATAAAATCTCTACCCCATACCATCCTCATACTGCATGTCAAGTAGAGGACTCAGACAAGCAGATCAAGAAAATCCTTGATAAAATAGTCAGATGATCTAGGAAGGATTGTCATTTAAACTCGATGATGCTCTATGGGCATAGAACTACTTACAAGATGCCCATTAGAATGACCCCTAATTGCCTTTTTAATAACAATTATGTCATCTTCCTCTGGATATGGAACACATTACTGGGCAATTAAAGCTTGAAACCTGGACGCTGACATTGCAAAAGAAAAGCATTTTTTTGAAACTACAGGAATTGGAAGAGCTATGTTTGCATTCTTATGAGAACACCAAAATCTACAAAGAACGCACAAAGATTTGGTATGATTCTCACATCAAGCAAAAGGACAACATTGAAGGAAAAAAGTTCTTATGTTCAGTTATGCACTTCACCCCTTCCCAAGGAAACTCCATTTTCATTGGTCCAAGCCATTCACAGTGCCTGCTATGTATCCCTCTAGAATGATGGACATTCATAGTGAAAAATCAGGCAATTTTTCAATCAATGGTCACTGACTAAAGAGATATTATGAAGCTGAGGTTGTCACCAGAAAGGAGGACATGGAGCTGTCAGATGCCCTGGATATCGAATAAGATAAAAAAAAGTCAAGCGAAATGACTATAAACAAGCTCTACTTGGGAGGCAACCCAAACATTTACCTTTCTTTCATTGTCTTTTACGATTTTATTTTTTATTGTCTCTACTACTTTTGTTTTTGTTTTCCCTTGCAAAATGTCATGTCTAAAAATATGTTCCATAAAAATCAAGATGGACCATCATTTTCTAAAATATTGTTTGGACGACGATCACTTTACCGTGACCCTTCGACCTAAATTCTGACCTATTTTATTGAACTTTACTTAGAATATCTTAGAAGACCCAGTCGACACAAACGTCAAAAGCATCGTCAACATAATTGTTGACTCCATTTAAACATCATACTAACTATTGATTCATTTTAAGTTTGAAATCAATAGTAAGAGGGTTTAGTCTATCAACCTCTCTAGTAGTGGTCCATCGACAAGAATGTTCGACATCGCCAGTTTCGTTGAAGCTATTAACTCGCCTAGTTGACTACCTTGTCAACCTAGCTTTCATGACTATTGATTTACCTCATCGATAGACATCTCAATAGATCTGAATCTACTATCCGCATACCCGATTATGTTTCACCAACTTTGACCCTCGTCTATAAATACAAGACCCACAGTAAGATTTTCTTGTTGCATCATAATCAAAGTGAAGCAATGACACTCTAAGCTTTGATTGTCAATATGCATATTGAGGCCTCTGACCGTTAGCCTTTTCCTTTTGTGTCAACCTTGCTTTGAACCCTGTCAGTAGGTATCTATTTTGTTTATCTTCATGGTCAACAGATCTGTCGACCCATCTAATTCTGTTTCATATTGATGCTTGTTCTCTATTGACACAAGGCCTCAATAGGCATATTTTTCCTTAACCCAACTATACCTTGTTGACCTTTTTCCATGTCGACATTCCCATCAACAGTAGTGACTGATAGTCTTATAACTTATATCATGTCTAATATCACTCTCATTTTCCTTTATTTACAATGGATCACCAAGACAGTTCTGTCTCGGCTGCTAGAGGCACATTCAATAGAGGAGAGAAGAGGCCTCCTCCTAAACACGCCTCCACTAAAGGCGACAAGAGAGCACAGATTAATGAGCCCAGACATGATGCACCTTAGGTTTTTCAATTGGACCTCTCTTACTATGGAACATTCTGGCCTTGCAAAAAAGAACATTTGGAGGCGTACAAGGCAATCCAAAGCGGAACTTTCAAACCTACCCTCTTCATTTCATCAACAACTCTTGAAGAAATAGGTATTAAGGAAAAAGTGAAAGCACTACTGACCAACTCCAACTTGGCTCATCTCTGCTTCGCCAAACCTAAGGTATATTTAGAGTAAAGTATGGAATTCATGTCCTCTATTAAGAAGTTTCCACCAAAAACACCCACGATCCCACCAATGGACATAGACAGTTGAAGGTTCATGTCCATAACGTAGATCATGTCCTCTCTAAGCAATTCCTAAACAAGATCTTTTGTGGGTCGGATGAAGAAGCTACTAAGGCTTTCACTGGACTACTCAAAAAGGAGGATTCCAGTTTTAACGCCTACAAATATTGGGCCAAGTTGATAGGTCAATAGAGATACCAATCTAGGCAATCCAAAGCCTTTGTAGTCTACTTTGTGTTTTGGAGGATCATGCACAAGATTGTTTCTAATGTTCTCTTCACAAAATTAGAGACATGTATCATATATCTTGAGTATATTTACATAGTTTCTCACATTATGGAAGGTTGATATGTCAACATTGGCCGCCTACTAATTGACAGATGGTTGGCAATGTCCATTTCTTCTCAACAAAAGGAGTATTGTATGGGTGGTCTAGTAAGCCTTATATATAGTGTGTATGGATACCCAACTGATCTTCCAGGCTTTAAGGAAACACACAGTGACAATTTTATCACAATTAGGCATTTGACCTCCTCCAGTATTCTTGTTCACCACAACAATAGAAGTCATTACCAGTTCACAAGAACCAATGTCTACATTCCTTTATTAGAGATGGTAGATTATGATAAAGAAAAAAAGCTATATTCTGAGGAAGATATCACCAAACTTATCAACAACTTTGTCAAGGCAACTGATGGAACTATATAACAATAGGGTGTGTCATCTAGCAGAACCTGCCCAAAGTCGGTCATGACAAAAACCTCTATAAACCTCTTTTAAAGATTTTAGAGGAACGGGACCAAGAGAGAATAATCGATGATGACTTTGAAGTGTTACAGTCATCACCAAAGCAAGTTCTGACTTCTCCAGGAGTTCCAACAAATATACCAAAGTTTGTTGCCCCGTCCACTACAAAGATCTCCCCCTCCATCCCCGATTCATCTAAGACACCTTTCCTACCAAAGCAGAAAGTCCATGATGTTTCTGACAGTCTTCCAAGACGTCATCATGTTGCCCATCCTTCTTCTCGCGTTCCGCCACACTCTGAGCATCATACTTCTTCTTCTTCTGACATAGAATACCCAGATACCTTGGGTGGAATTTTTGGTCGTGACTTTGATACAATATGCAAGGTAATTATCACTAACATGACTGCTATTCCTAAACTTACAAAGGATGTGCAGGACATTTCCAAGCAGGTACAGTTCTTCCCGCAGCAAGTGGGCAAACTAAGTAATCGTCCTCTCCACATTGTGTCTCTCAAATGCAAGATGGATTAAATCCTAACTATTTAGCATCATATGTTTCTTCATATCAAGATGCAAACAGATGGACAACAACGCAAGAAAGAGCAGCATGCACTTCAAAAAGAAAGGCATAGTACATCGCACACTCTCTCTGTTCAAGAAACTTCTTCCCCATCTTCTCACTCTTCTCATGGCAACTCTATGTTCCAAATACTACGAGTGCAGAAGCTCATCGTCATTCTCCTAAGTAGGCCGCAAGGTCATTCAGCGAGTCTATCTCCCACATTTTTTAATCAAGTTATGGTGCGACAAAAAAATTTCCGTCTAACAACAATACTTTTGTTCGGAAGCTTCAACCAGGTGGATACCCTTTTTCACTCATGCCACAACCTTACGTGAGCCCTTCTAAAGATATCCATGCTCAACTATTAGAAAACATTTTACCTATGACTCCATCATCACCTCCTGATTCTCTCGAAGCTAACTTGATGAGAAGATTAGATGAGGCAATGCTGAAACTGACCCCTATTCACTCTCTCTACAACCAACATACTTTCGAGGGAGATATATCTAAGGGAGTATATACCACTTACCTAGATCTTGAAGCCAATGCTGACAGACCTTTTGACAATGAACGTGCTCTTCAGATGAAGATGATGGTGATTTGTGAATCATTCTTTCTACAACACTTTTGCATCTTTCCACTATAGTATTCCCTGAGCCATCATTACCTCTTCCACCATAGTTCCCTTTCAAGTTGAGTGGACTTGATCGTGATTGCCTACAAGGGTTTCCAGTACATGACATTTTTGTGTTACATGATATTATGGACGACAACTGAGATGGAAGCCACATTATCTACAATAATGGTTTTATCTCTCTGTCCCGTGAAGATTTTTGAAATATTTTTTGCAACCCCGCTAAAGTTACCAAACGCATGTTTATAGTTCTTGTGTCTACTATTTTAGAAGATGCAATGCCCAGTGATAAGGAGTGGCCTTTTTACAATGCAACGCCCTCCCTAGATGACTGCTTATTTATGAAATGTCTGGATGCCCCAACTATCAAAACACTCAAAGATAAGCTTGAGCTAAAGAAAACCAAAGTTGTCCTTCTCCCCTTTCATTTCCACAGCTTATGGCTGTTATGTGTCCTTGATTAATAAAAATTACAAATTACATTGTTCAATCCTTGTGTGGTAAAGCTTAAAATTTCATATGCATTTCAAAGGCCGTGATGCAGAAAAAATTCCTCGCATTCCTATCCAGCTTCAGAGGGTCATACGCCAGGTTTCTTGCTACAGTCCTAAATGGACAACCTATGTGATCGAGCCACTAGTCCATCAACAAAATCAAAGCAAAGATGGTAGTGCCTTCATTGTTCTTTGTGTGATGGAGGCTCTTAATCATCAACTCTTTGTTTCTAGCCTGGACCCCACTAGCTTCACTCCTTTTAGTGGAATACAATGCGCTATGGAAGTGATCCATGGTAGGAGGTTCTTTTAGGATCCAGAGCTTCCTGAGAACCTATGGGTATGTCTCCATTGATTCCCCGTCCAACCAAGGAACCCTTCCATAATGTTTTGTGATGTGAAGAAGAGGAGGGTCAGATAACACTGTCACAAATAAACACTAATCCGCTTGCCACTATTACCACTACTACAGAGGCTAGAGAAGTTTTTCCCATACTAGACTTTCTAGATGAACTGGAGCCATTCCCAGTATGTGGCCCAGTATCAACCATAAAGCCTAGATTTGACAATTTTGATCAAAGTTGCTGCTATGAACTCTCAAATCCTCAGCATATGATGTTGATGAAGTGGTTCCAAAAGGGAGGAAATTATGTTGTTTTCAGTAAAGATGATTTAGTGGTGATGAAAGATGACCTTCTTGAAACTCTCCAACCCAGGGGATGTTTATCTCATGGCCTCATGGTGGCCTATCAATTTCTTATCAGCCAAAATGTTGATGATGTATATATGTCTGCACTCACTCTTAAAGACAATATCTACAAAGGCACAAATTCTAGAGAAAAGGACTTACTCATTCATCATCTACAAAACTCCATTCCTTGATATATTTTCTTACGTACACTCCATGATGCTCATTGTCTTTGCTTGTCATCTTCACTCGTGAGATAGAAGTTGTACTATATAACTGTTCTGACACATATTTTGACATGGAAGGTCCTATCTACTCTGTTCTAGGCTACAGCAAGCAAGAACGCATTGTTGATGTATGTGCCAAAGAATTCATTCTACTAATTTGATAGTATGATCATGGATAAGCTTCTTAGGAGCCCAGGATATGGAAGATTTCACGATTATGTCATCGATGGCCACAGCAACGCTAACTATCCAAGGATTGTGGTTTCTACGTCTTACATTGAATGTATACTATTGGAGTACTCCATGTTGTCATTGAAGAGGCCCACAATGATAACTATTATTGTCTTCGAGGAAATTATGACATAATGATGCTTCAATCTCCATGGACAACTGTTGACCTCTACAAAAAACATCTCACGTGTTACATTTTTCTTCTTTCTTTTTCACACTCTGAGGACAGTGTGTGTTGTAAGTTTGCAGGGTGTAACACCTGATATAGGTATCGATAGTATCAAATAAACTTTGTTTTCTTATTTTTTAACAGTTCTTTTCATAATTTTCTTATTTCCATCACAATTTTTGACAAATTTCTTATATAAAGTTGTGAATCTACAAACGATGGAAAACTCCCTCTACAATGAATCTAGTTTGCTTTCAAACTATACCTTTTTGAAAATCACAAAATATCACATGAATAATCCTTTTGTTATTGATATTACTTTTGTGCCTTTCTATTACCAAAACGTCATTTTCTTCCTGTGTTTTGATTTTAACCTTAAGATGTCATCAAAAGATTCTTACCAAAAATATTCAATTAATACAAAAATCATATCATGTCAAAGTCATGCGCTCACAATAATAAAGAAAGAGCTACCTCGTTTCTTCCTCCAAATTTTATGTTTTTCAGCAAAATCCCTAAAAGAGTGAGGAGAGAAAAAGAATCAGGAGTTGTGCCTTACTGAGGAGCTATTGAAATAGTGTATTGTTATGCTCATGAACATAGATATGTCAATTTTGTTAGTCTCTAAAGAAATACTACATCAATTCCAATGGTTTTCATTTAAAGGTATTGAAATACCAGGCGATGATACTTAAAATGTGCAATCATTGCTCTAAAACCAACTGGTTTGGAATGCATGGAGCAGTTGCCCATTTAAATGGACATGTACTTGAATGACCTAGAAAGAAGAAGGGATATCCATAAGCCTTTCCACCTACCTATACCTTCCACATAATATCTTGACAAGAGTGAAAGCTACTTTGAAAAGTGGCATATGCCTAACATAAGAGTATGGCCCAAAAATAATTAAGAACAAATCAAAGAAAGAATCTTTTGGCAATTAACGTTCGTGATAAGTTAGGTCAGTTTATGACAAAGTGATCGGTTTTGATAAGATCTTTGTATAAAATTTTAGTTTCAGTGAAGTTTGGATTCTGCTTGTTTGGTCGATTAAATAAATGATTCTATTTTCTCAAGGACAAGCTAAATCCTAAGTTTGGGGAGTTGATAAAATCAGTTTTGATGATCTTTTCATAGCCTTTTTCATAATAAAAACCATTAGAACTAGCATTTAGATGTTTTATTTTACCCATTTTACCTTCAAAATACCAATTGTTAGGTTATAATTAAGTTTTGTTGATATTTGAAGGAATTTAGTGCAACTTTGGTGAAATCAATGAAGTATAAGCAATCACTCAATAGACTCTAATTGTCCATCAACCAATAGGATCAACAGATGATCTTTTATCCAAAAAAACCCACAAAATGTTGTCGAGTTATGCTCGACAGATGCATCGAATGCCAACTTTTTGAGTAAGCATCGACAGATTTAATGAACTATCACCTACCGAAAGGTGATCGACAAACCTATCGAGGAAGTGTCGATAGTTCAGTTTGTCAATGAAGACACCAACAGAACCTTGTCATTTCCAAGCTATCCAACAAATCCATCAACAATCATGTTGAGGATTAGATTCTCGATGGCCTCATTAAGGAACCAGACATCGATGACCAAGTCGACAGTCTTGTCAATATAATCAAAGACCGATAGATGCTTATAAAGGAGTCATTTTTCCGACACGTGAATGATCGATACTATTTTCAATCGACAAAGACTTATCAAAGAAACACTTCATCGACCGTGAAGTTCAACAGAAGAAAATGGATATTTGATGCCATGTGGACAAATCAAGATCAAAAAGCCAACAGTGAAAGCCTATAAATAGACCCCTAAGGTGTCACTTCAAACGACCTTGGATTCTTAGAGTCATCAAGTGAAAAGGTTGCCGCCAAGTTCCAGAGCCCAAGCACAGAGCTATCGACCAGTCTAGTTTTGTTGACCTCTTCCTTGGCGGCTCATTTCACCACCATCAACGATCTAACGGATCTGCTTGTGCTAAGCTAGGATCGAAGGGAGGAGGAGAGTTGTTGATTGCTTGTTGTCAACCACTTTCCTGATTAGCTGAAAGGTTGGTAGATCAATCACTCGATCTACCTTTATATTAACCTATTTGTCTTATTTTCCTTATCATGACTTATTCAAACTGTAATCTATTTGTTTCTTTTGCCATGTGTGGCTAAACTCCATAACTTGGGTTGGGAATAGTCGTCAGGGCCTCCCAACCATTTAATTTCATATTTCTATTTTATGGCATATGTTGATTGATGATTAGATACCCTATTTTGATATTTGATATGAATATTGTTAGGGAGAATGATTTCAATAAGATGTGGGATACAAGATAGTAATAAGTCATGAGAGTGAGGGAATTGCTATAAAAATAGTTATACGACTTTTCCTTTGGTCTTTTGGTTATTACCTCGAGAGAGAGAACCCCTTGGATAGAAATCTATCTCGGACTCAAAAGAAGGAAGTAACGGATACCTTTTATGATTATTTGCAAAGAAAATAAAGAACATATATAACTTAGGAGTGAAGGTTTTGCATGGGTTGGATGGTCTGATTAGTGAAACCCAATCCAAATCTCTTTTATTTTTATTTCACAATTCATCTTTATTTCTTTCCTTTGATTTTCTCTAAAGTTAGACTTTACTTCTCAATTAGATTAACTCATTCCTCAACCAAAACACCATCAAATTTAGCTAATTGGTTAGGCTAGACTAAGTCAAGACCATTTCTTTCTTATTCTATTATTCTCCTTATCCCTATGTTTGACCCCATACTACTACAATAGGATCCGTATTGAGTTGTGGATGCCTCTTCTAGTCGAGTATAAATTAAAATTCCAATAACTTTGACTGGACAATCGTGTTTACACTTTTTACCCATGAAAAAGAGTGATCAGTAGTGATGTTCATACAACACAAGAAAAGATTGGTGTCTATCTGCACATTATTTCCACCTAAGTAATAGGAATGAGTTGAAGAACGACTACAACCTTTGAAGTGACCAATTTTTTTATGATCGTATAATACCTTTATCACAAGTATTCATACTGAAATTGAGGCATGGATGTCATCCTATTAATGTTCAATCTATGATCCTTTAATTGGAGAAGACTGTTTGAGATTTTGTGAGCTCAACATCATATATTGACTCACATTAGCATGGCCATGCATTTTATAATCTCATTTATCAAGTGGTCGACATATCACTCCAAAGGAGGGCCAATTTCTAACTACATCACTCACAATATTGTCCATGTGCCACAATGCACCCATCACCACATGTTTGGCAACTTGTACTTCAGAGCATGTTGGTCTAGTGTCAAAGTACACATAATAATATGTGTTAATGTAGTGACTTCAGGTATAAGGATCGCAATCACCACTTTCACATTAGATATGACTCTGGCATGTCAATATATGACTTCCACATGTCAATGTCGAGGTGGTCTATCTAATACTACTTGTTCTGTAAAAAGTACCCATTTATCTGAGTTGATATTTGATATCATGGCTAAAGAGACATAGTCATTACTCACCATACATACTAGTCTTGTGTATTATTGTTTTACTATTATAACCACAATAATAACCAACTAGGATCATTACAAAAATGAGTACTCTTATTATACATATGGTCTCATGTTCAGCTCCTCAAACTAAACCATATGTCATCGAGTCTAAATATTCTCAGGACATCATTAAGTTTATTCATTATCTCAATACTAAAAATTAACATAATAAGTGGAATTTCCTTTATTAATAATCAAAGCATATACAAAATATTATTTTTACAATCATCATATGATGGCACTCAAGGCATATAACCAACATAAACTTCATGCAAAGTATCATTACACCTCAACTAGTTGTGGTCTATCTCCATGGTTAGCAACCCATGGGGTCAAGTTAATGGATAACACATTAGGATAATGAAAATAAAATCCATTTATAACCTAACACAACATTGAAATAGGTAACAAAAACGTATGGATTACATCAAATCCTATAGATAAAATTACCACACACAAAAATTTGCAAGACTGGTATCTTCTTATCTAAGTTGCATATGTAGGGATTAAGTTCTCAAAATAGCTACATGTCCATACCTACTAATATATACAAATCCAAATCTACTAATTAATATAAGAAGAAGATGAGCTAGAATAACACCTCATTAGATTGAGGGCAACCCATTGTCTACTGGTTTTGGAAAGTAGGGGTTCATGGCCAACGTAGATATCTAAAGGGAACCAGAATCAGAATGAGAGATGGATTCTCCATTTAAAAGTATTTTGATATGTCTCCAAACTTGACAAATTAAATTACAAACTCACTTATCATAGATTACTCATAAATCAGAGATGGTAGTGAAAGTATAATATGTGATTTAATAGAATGAACAAAATAAGAAGATGGTAACACATGTCTAACTAAGAGATCATTACATTGAGGTCAGTCTTAAATGAACACCCAATAAGAAGTTGATAGCATACATCATCAGTTGATAGAAATGGAACACAAATAACTACTTGTGTTGGTTGATCTAAAATAAAAATCCCATTACTAGTGTGTATGAGAATCTCCATAATGTAAAACCTAAGAATAGATAGCATGGACATCTGATAGAGAAACAAGAAACAATATATAAATGAACCAATTAAGAAGCTGACAAGACATATCATATTTATATGTCATTATATGGATGTCGGTCTAAAATGAAAACTGAAAGAAAATACAAGATAGTATGGTCGAGGTAAAAAAGAAATATGATAAAGCACCTATGAAAGGATGTGAGAGGATTATGTTTCATGTAGACCACTCTGATTGTAGATAAACATTCCAACACTAGATCAACAATCACAATGTAATGATATGTAAGAGCTTGCAACTTGATAGGGTGGACAAAGGGAGTTAGATGATAGACCCAGCAACGTAAGCACTACCACACAAATGCATGATTACTTAAAATAAAATGCCAATTGATCATTGATTAACCATCATTATCAACAAGGATAAAAAAAAGTGTGCATTAAGAAAACTAAAATTCATGCACATGAATTAATTGCACAAGGCCCTTTTACTTTCCATCATCGTAAATAGGTAACTTTACAAGATATTCAGTGATAGTAGACACAACTTGCACAAAGATAGATTTTCCATGTCTAATTACAATGTGTACATCTACACAAGGCATACAAGCTAAAATCTAAAGTTGTATATACAACTCATCAAATACACCATGCCCAAGCCTAATAATACAAGGACATCACAAAAACACTACACCTAAAGATCACCACCAACCTCCAAGATAGATTGAATGCCAAAGAAGGCTCCTCTTTACTCAAGCCCTAGTCACATGGCTAGTCACCTAAAATATGTGGACACCACAAGAGTGAGACCCATGTGCTAACAATATGATATAAAAAAAGATAGATTTATTGTTTCTTATAGGTATATTATGATTGAATTATTCAAAGGAAAATTAATTGGAAAATAGTAATCTCTACACATGATATTTTCATTGAATCTCTTCATAGTGTATAGGCGACAATAGAGTATACAAATAATGCTTACATGTTTCAAATAGCAACAAACTTTATTTAATGTAATATGACAAGATAATATAACCAAATGTATCTATGGAGATTGATTACTCATTTACTATTAAGCCCTAGGTAGATAGAGGCATACCTCTCAAACTATTATCTATCTATGATAAAGTCCAAAATATATCGGACATTAGGATTATTAGACTCCTAATATGGATGAGATGACAAAGATGAGATTCCTTGGTGTATGTTATTTGCTAGTGATATTGTTTTGATTGAAGAAATTAAAGATGGATTAAATGATAAAGTTGAACAGTGGAGAGAGGTATTGGAATCAAATGGATTGATGATTGGAAAGAGAAAAATTGGGTTTATGCATTGCAATTTCAGCCAATCCCACAGTGTGAATGTTGGAGCCAAGTTGGACGGAGTATATATACCAAAATGTGATAAATTTTGTTACTTGGGATCTATTATTCAAATAGATGGGGATGTCTAAAATGACGTTTGTCACAGGATCACTATAGGATGGTTGAAATGAAGAGGTGCAACTGGAGTATTATGTGATCGAAAGATCCCTCTCGGGTTAAAAAGTAAGTTTTGTAGAACATTTATATGAATGTGTGGGAAGACAAGAAAAGATCGCTTGAGAAATGATTACACCAGGAATAAATTAGGGGTGGCGAGCTTTGAGGACAAGTTGCGTGAAGGCCGGCTTAGATGGTATAGACGTGCAACGCAGATCGACTAATGTGCCTATACGAAACAATGTTATTGAGTTAAGAATAATAAATAGAAGAAGAGGAAGACCTAAATTAACATGGGATGAGATTATAAAGAGAGATTTTGAATCTCTACATCTCAACCAGAATATGGCCCATGATAGAGCTGAATGGAAATGAAGGATCCATGTAGCCGACCCCAACATAGTTGGGACTGAGGCTTAGATGATAATTAGGATTATTGGACCCCATTATATATCTCTCTCACTTGGTAGGTGTGAGTAAAAACAAATTTCTGTGCATGAGGATGGAGTACCGGTGGAGTTATGAAAGGTCAGTCGACAAACAAACTAGCTCTATCTTGGATACTTAGGCCATGGCACCAAACACTAGGGCATAAAGCCCATATCAAACATACGAGGATGTAAATGAAACATGCAGCATGCATCATGCAAACTATACTAGGATGTTGACAAATCATGCATTGTACACCAATATACTCAAAAGTATATTAGTTTGATCACCTTCTACTACCCTTAGGCTATACAAGGATACGTGTTTTACTATCCCCCCACCCGAACATGATGAAAGTTCTATAGTCACATGGCTCTACATGCACTTGATTATTTAGGTCAATTACTCATCTTTCATAATTCAAGTAATATCACAACAGGCATGATGATGCAATGTTAATTATTTGAGTTACAAACAACTCCAGAAGTTATAAAATTCAAAATATATATCAAGTTACACAATCATGTTGCAATTACCATCTACAATCATACCAAGGCCCAAATTATCAACTAAGGGCATTTCAAGTTAAAATCATCATTCCCAACCATAAAAAGGACCAACTCATCAAACCAGCCACTTAAAACCCAACTTACAAAATTCGAGCACGTCAAGACCCAACTTATCGTCGTTGGCCATCATAAGACCCAACTCATCATCAAAGCCCATATCTAAGCAAAGATCCCATAAATATTACATGTAAATGTGTTACTATGTATTTCACTACACATGGAAGAAGAAAAATATCATCCAAAATCTTAGATCGGTTAGGTGTAAAAAGAATATTTCAAGCATAAATTAGCAACCACTAGATATAAAACCTAACTCCGACAAAATTTCATCAACATAAAGGTTAAGAAAACCTCTTGTAACAATATTACAAAAATATCCAAACACTAGGGAAGGCTACAGAAGTTGTGCATTGTTATTATGGTATCAAAAACCCATAAAAAGGGTGTTTAAAGCTATAAACGAGTCAATTTTAGATGTCACACTTAATCTCAAAGAGTTCCACCTAATAACAGTTAGGAAATGCCGTTATACTCATTTTCAACACTCAAATAGTAAAAAGTATTATATCTTTTGTTTTCTATTGACACGGTATCCAAATATTATAGAGGGCATTTTTAACCTAATTCAAAACTTCAACCTTTATACAGCTAACAAGGTATTTTATTAACATCAAGCAACAACTTTACATGATTAGGAAGGTCATGAAAATTCATGTTCAAATTGTATTTTAACAAATCAATACATAAAAGGACCACCTTTAGGCATATTAAGCAAGTTAGAGAAAGATTAGGACTTTGCATGCATCAAGTACGCAAAGAAAGAAGCTAAGAAAAACTATAACACTTGCCTCCAAAGGTAATGATCACAAGATCCACACAAGAGAGACACGAAAAGATTCCAAGGTCCTATATCATCCCTCTAAAGGTCTAAAACCAAAGTTCCAAGCAAGATCTATGGCCAACTAGGAAAAAAGAGATAGATAAAAAGGTTCATACCATATATGCTTCAAGAACCATTGAAAAGATTCCATGTATATCAAATAAGGAAGAAGCAGAGATGAAAAAAATAGAAAAAGAGTAAGACAGATGTTGTCATGGAACTGTTTGTTATCATAAATCCACACTCCTAATGGTTGTATAGCCAAAGGCGAGTGGATCTGGGCGTCCGTCCCTAGAATGGATCACATAACATATGCATGAATAAAACCATAAACAATAACAAGGTAAGAGATAACAAGATATTAAATATGGAGATAGGAGATATGTACCCATCTCTACATTCAAGTATAGTCATTGGGGATTCGTTTCCAGATCTTAGAGCCTTCAATGCAGCGGAACTTCATTTGGGAACAAAAAATTCGATAAAAATAGCATATTAATGCTAAAGCATTAAGTGCGCTATGAAAAGGCATGTAAACAGTTTAAGAGTACTATAAAAGTTGTTTGGCTAGAAACATCATATAAGTAAGAAGTAGAAACAATGCATGAAACA
The DNA here is from genome assembly GCA_963693085.1 of Alisma plantago-aquatica. Taxonomy (NCBI): domain Eukaryota; kingdom Viridiplantae; phylum Streptophyta; class Magnoliopsida; order Alismatales; family Alismataceae; genus Alisma; species Alisma plantago-aquatica. The sequence goes on from OY856411.1 coordinate 1,246,346,567, forward strand.
CTTAACGACATTCTTTTATACGAAGTGTGTTTTAAGTGTATTTCTATTATACTCAACAACATAATAAATGGTGTCTTCTCAATAACTCACTTTGTGCTCAACGGCAACATGTATGGGCGACCGTGGCTGTTACGGCTGAGGAACTCCTCGAAACCATGGTTGGGATGGCCATGGATGCATGGAGGATGATGCCACTTCAGAATCCTTTTCAAAGTAGGATATGGATTATCAAGATTTGGAGGATATACTATGTGGTGGTAATCATACCACAGCCATATCTCAACATCCACCACAGGGTGCACTAGTGGTTGATCCCCTCAACCCTCTTCTGAAATCCGGAATTCAATTTCACTACAGCGGTTCACGTGATGGACAAGAAGATGCTACGGAGGAAGTGGAATTTTGCATGAATCTTCAACACCTACGATCACAGATGCTGATTTCTGACATCTACATGATCAATCTGCTACATCTTCCAAAACCACGTCGGTAGTTACTAAGTTTCGAAAGTCTTTTTGTGATGCAACTGCTACAGGAACTTCATTCCATAATAATTCACATTGAAGATGATCCCACATAAGAAGTTAACCTTGATGACATCTCCTTGGTTGAAGACCATGGCTTTACTAAAGTTTACATAGCACCTGAAGCATACACCATCCTACATAAGCCTTGGTAAATGACAATAACAGATAAACTTCTTGGCAAAAGTATTGGCTACCTTACACTCTGGGATCACATCAAATTACTTTGGAAGCCTATTGCCCGCTGGAGGATGTATGAATTAAGCATGAATTACTATGCAGTACAACTCACGTGTCAGACGGATTACCTATCTGCACTTACTGGCTGTCCTTGGGCGATATTTGGATGCCCTGTTATTGTCACACGTTGGACGGATGACTTCATCCCGAACAACTCTTTACCCCCAAAAATTATTACTTAGACTAGGATCATGGATCTCCCATTACATATTTATAATTCTATTCTATTTGAACAAATTGGACAAGTCCTAGGCAAATTGATCAAAGTGGATAATTATACTATAAACTACACAAGGAGCAAATTTGCTCATCTGGCCATTGAAGTGGATACTACTGAATCTGTAAAACTGACAGTTATAATTGTTGACTCAAGGTATAAATTGATTAAATCCTTATTTTGATGATGAGTAAACCATTCCAATTCTTTGTATCTAATGTTTCTACTTGAGTGATTTCATATTAGGTATAAACACACTCCAAATGCCCTAACTTGCGCATCTCAACTTGGAGAAAAGACAAGTCAAAGTCAATACAAGTGCACATTTTTGGAATATGATGTAACTCCATTAGAATCATATTGTAAATCACTTGTAATGATTGTATGACATGTAACTAAGCTTAGAAAAAATTAGGAGCACTTAAATTGAATATTTAAATACTTTAATGATATTTTCCCAAATTCATTTCAGGTTGTCAATCGGTCCAGTTACAAACTCAACCGATCCCTTGATGAATTTTGAAAATGTCCAGATTCGGTCGAGTTACAAACTCGACCGATCCATTCGGTCCAGTTACAAACTTGACCGATTGCACTTTTCATAAAAGTGTTTAAAAGTGTTTTTGACCGTTAGAGTGTTGTAAAACTTGAAAATATATTCGTTGCAACACCCCAAACGGCTATTATTCATCCTTAAGTGTTCCCAAAGGCTAAGAGGCATCCTCAAATATAAATAGGACCCCTTCGGATTCATTCCAAGGTTGAACATTCAATGCAAAACTCTATATGAGGTTCCTATTCTATAGTTGAGTGTATCCTACCGCCTCCTCTCGCTCTCTAAGATTAATCACTTGTTACATTCATTAGAGTGAGTAGGAAATTTGTAAGAGAATTAACCCTACATGTATATCTTATAAGGCTCTCACTTCCACCACCTCCATATCTCTCTTTTCAACCATGAAGATGAAGGTTATCTATCTTGGCTAAGAGAGGTGAAGAAGAAAAAGGGAAGGAGTCCCCTAGTGAAGATCAAGGCTGAAGACTTGGAGCAAGAGTGAGTAAGACCTTAGTGAAGGCAGTAGACTCTGTGCTCAAGTAGGTAAGTCCTTGGTGAAAGCTTCTTCGAGTGAAGGTGAAGTCAAAGGCTGAAGATCCAAGAAGAGTGGGTAATTCCTTGAAGGTTGAAGACTTGTGCAAGAGTGGGTAAGTCCTTGGAGAATGTCGAAGACTCATTACAAAGTGGGTAAGTCCTTGGTAAGGTGGAAGACTCTTTGTACTAGATAGGTAATTCCTTTGGTGGGTCATGTATTGTAAGTATTATGAATGAATATAAGAGTGTAATGGTTAAGAAATCCTAGAGGTTGACCTCTCTAGGTAGTGGACTGACATACATCTAGTTTGAAGTGTGGAACCACTCTAAATAACTTGTAAATTGGTGTATGTTCAATCTCTCCCTTTCTATGCATATTTTAGTTGCACTCAAATTTTCTATTTAGCAACCTATATTGTGATATATCTTGAAGGTCTAATGAATTTTGTTTAAGTGCATTTAGCTCTATTCACCCCCCTCTAGAGCATCAAATCACCCATCTAGGATCCAACAATTGCTATCAGAATGGGTCTTCTCCAAGCATACTTCAACAAGTAGGAGAAGATGGGTGACTACCAAAGTGGGAGATGCATCATCACCTTCCAATCTTTGATGGGAGTAACTTCCTCTATTGGAAAAGAAGGTTACAATTCTACATCCAAGGATCAAGTCTTGAGCTATGGAAAATGGTGGACCATCCATACAAGCTACCGGAGACCAAGATAGAAGAATGGGATGAAGCCACCTTGAATGCAAGAGCAATCAACATCCTCTATGCCACCATTAACCCCATCAAGTTCAACCAGATTTCTACTTGTGAGACAGCATGTGAAGTATGGAGAAAGCTATGCATCACTTATGAGGGGACAACTCTAGTGAAGGAAATTAAAGTCTACATTCTCAAAGGGTTTCTTGAGAACTTCAAGATGGGAAAGGTGGAGAAGATAGCCCACATGTACTCAAGACTCAACATAATTATAAATGGCCTTTCTGTCCTAGGTCATCCTATGAGTAGAGGAGAGATCAACTCTAAGATCCTTAGAACTCTCCACCAGAGATGGTAACCCAAGGTGACTTCTATTAAAGAAGGTCTCTTGATGATATCCCCATTGAAGAGCTCATTGGAAATCTAAAAGCCCATGAAGTCACACTTGACAAAAGAGAAGAAGTTGAAAGACAAGAGGAGAAAGAGCTAAAGAGAATGAAGAAGGATGAAATCAAGGGTCAAATTGAAGCTATTATGGGACAAGCCTCTCCATACTCTCATGTGGAAGAAGATGCCACGTACTCCAAGGGTATATTCTATAAAGGCAAGAATTCCTCCTCCATCTGGTGCCTCAAGTGTAGAAAGAAGGGTCACTTCAAGATAGATTGTCTACAAGGTAAGAAGACCCATCATCACAAGGAAAGAGAAGAGAAGTACAAGAAGAAGGAGAAATGGCACAAGAGCTCAAGTGACTCCTCCAACTCAAGATCTAGTAAACAAGGAGAATGTCATTTCGCTCTTATGGATTCTATAAGAAAAGACTCAAATGAGGTAAATATAAACTCTTTAGATAAAGAACCTTTAATATCCATCATTAATGCTACTCGTGCCTCTCTTAGGTCTTCTAAAAAGAAAAGGAAAAAGCTTGCTAGAATTGTTGATAATATGCATGTAGAATTAGATGATCTTGAACATGATAATACTTGCTTGCTTGATGATAAAAATGCTTGTCTAAGTCAAGTAGATTCTCTTAAACTTGAAAATACTAGCTTGCTTGACAAGATTAGATTTCTACAAGCTCAACCTCTTATGAGTAGTTTTAATGAAGATCATACCTTAATTGTTGATTCTGTCATGCATGATATTGATGTTCTTAAATCTAAAAACAAGGACAAAGATTTTATTTTGAAAGGATTAGAATCTAAAAATGGGGTTTATCTTTCTAAGATTTCTTTGCTTGAAATAGAAAATGTCTCATTGCTTGCTCAAAACAATGTGCTTGAATCTTGTTCTAGTTCTACTAGTAGAGAGAATAATGTTGATGCTCTTCATATTGACAGAGATTCTTATTTAACTAAAGCTCTTTGCTTAGAAAATGATGTTGTGCATGCTAGAGATAAAATAAATCATTTGTCTTCTACCATTACTTCTCTTATGCATGATAGTCATAGTTTGAGATCTTCTTTGCAAAGATTCTTATTTGGTAAAAAGAATCTTAATGATATCCTACACCATACTACTAAACAAATTGGTAGACATGGTTTAAGGTATGATGGTAGTCCAAGGAACAAAAAAGGTAAAAGGCTTTCAATATTCCATGGAGAATCATCTAGTTCTAAGACTATGGGCACATACAACTATTGCAATGAAATTGGTCATTATTCTACTTGTCCTTTTAGGAAAGCACCCAAGAGCAATAGGACTTGGGTTGCTAAGCTAACCCCTACGGACCCAAACACATGACTGGGGACCATTTCATCTTTCTTCTTGCAGGTTACATGCAAATGGATTGACATGATCTAGTGAATTGCAAATTAACTTCTCAATCCACATGAAAGAAGAAAGGTGAGATGTGTAGGGAACAACAAAAAGTGGAAAAGGAATGGTAAGAATAAAGGTAAAGGTTTTATTGCTTTTAGCCAATCCTAACTTGTTTTTTTCAAGTTAGTGTGCACTATGCATATGACTTTTGAGTCAAAAGTGGTATTTTGTGATTCTCTTAACACTCTTGCTCAAAAACTATTTCTAATGCTTTTATAGTGCATCAATAACTTGCTTACACATGTTTGGATATGGCTTATATTTTAGCATGCATCTAAATATGCTTTTATGAAATATATGTACTTTTTTACAGCAGCTTTGTCGATCGAGTGTGTCTTGATAGAAACTTGACCGATAGGCACCAATGGGTGTTGCCAACAGTTGTCATCGGTCGAGTTGTCAATACACAAAACTCGACCGACGACACTGTACACAGAATATACAATTGCTTTTTGAATGAGACTTTCCCTAGATTTTCTCAACAAATTGCTTTATTCTTTGGCACTCCCTTGGTACCTTTTATATATGCCCATTTACATGTTTTAAATTGCATTTCTTTCTTACAAATCTATCTCTCTAATTGCTCTAAATTGGTATATCTACATCTTGCAATTACTTGCTTTGAGTTGTTTTGTAGGTTTTGATGATGATCTCTTTGGATCTCTTGGTTGTGTCTTAAATTTCTTCCATTGTACTCTAACTTTCTACATCTATCTAGGTGTATATCTTGTGTTGATACAACCTTGAGGTTCTTAGTGGTAATCATCCTTTGGTAATGATGCATATTTGTTAGTGAGTTATATCCTTACATGCTTTTAAAATTGCTTATCTTTTTGTTTGGATATATCTCTACATCTACTCATAGCTTGCTCTTTAACTTGTGCATCTTTTGCTATGATATAGACCCTAATAGTAGTCCTAACTTGTGATATCATCTAATAGTAGTTCATATACATGTAGTTCTAGCCTTTTTCATCAAGTGGTATTTAACTATATGCTATGCTTGTATCTTGTTTCATACTTGCTCAAGCATGTTCCTTAACTTGCATATCTACTATTTTGAGCTGCTTGTGTAATATTGTGATGCAGGATACATAGAGCTACATTGTATGTAGAAATTGGAGCATCTTTGGATTTCATGCAGTTTTTGCTCTGGTTTCATTTTTTAATGCAAGAGTAGTGTTTTTTTTGCAGACACAGCCTTCTAAGCAAGACTCATCGCTTTGTCATGAGCCCTGACACTTTTTGGGCAAATCTCATCATCTTGAGGGTCAAAATTGCATTGCATTGTTTTTCTACAACACTTGATCTTACATTTTGGGTTGTTCAAGTGCTTGCTTTAACTTCTTTTAGTCCTATGCTTGGACAAGACCCTATTTGTGCTCTTCTACTCTCCTTATATAACTTTTGTTATCTTCTTTCTTTTAACAAGTGGTGTTTCTTATTTCTTCATACCCACACCTTTTTGAAATGACAAAGGGGGAGAAGGTATGTCTTCTTTTGACAAAGAGGGAGAAGGCATGTCTTACATGAAGAAGAGAAGCATGTCTCTTATGTAAAGGGGAGAAGGTAAAAGGGAGAAGACATATACGTCTACCACATATATGAGTAGAAGACATAGTATTATATAAATGCTATTAAAGCTAACCATGCAGGAGAAACAACATCAATTGAGGGGTAGTATGATAGCTACACTAGCATCAATTGAGGGGGAGCATATGAACTCCATTCTACTGAAACCCCTAGATTTCTCAAAAGGTATGACTTTACTTAAATGTTTTCAATACATTTATGGAATGGTTTATCATCTTCAAAAATGGGGACAATGTTGACTCAAGGTCTAAATTGACTAAATCCTTATTTTGATGATCACTAAACCATTTCAATTCTTTGTGTCTAATGCTTCTACTTGAGTGATTTCAGATTAGGTATAGACACACTCCAAATGCCCTAACTTGCACATCTCAACTTGGAACAAAGACAAGTCAAAGTCAATACAAGAGTACATTTTTGGAATATGATGTAAATCCATTAGAATCATGTTGTAAGTCACTTGTAATGATTGTATGACTTGTAATTAAGCTTAGAAAAAATCAAGAGCATTTAAATCGAATATTTAAACACTTTAATGATATTTTCCAAAATTCATTTTAGGTTGTCAATCGGTCCAGTTACAAACTCGAACGATCCCTTGATGGATTTTGAAAATGTCCAGATTCGGTCAAGTTAAAAACTCGACCAGTCTGTTTAGTCTAGTTTTTTTTTAAGTTAAACAGACAAATTTCATTATGGAGGAGCCATACGGCATCTACTTGAGGAGAAAAACAAACTAAAAGACCACACAAAGATCAAAAACACATATAAATCACCACAAAAACTCATATCGGAATCTGATAAGGACAATGATGTATAGATCCCTCTTCTCCTTCGCTGGATAAGGAAACTTTCTATGAGGAATACCTTCAACCTGAGTATGTATATGTGGTAGAGTGTCTGCACCAAATCGGTGTTCCAAAAGGATATTTTTCCCGCACTCCGTTCAGTCTAGTTACAAACTCAACCGATCACACTTTTTAGAAAAGTGCAAAAAAGTATTTTTGGCCATTGAAGTGTTGTAAAACTCAAAAATATATATGTTGCAACACCACAAACAGCTAGTATTCATCCTTAAGTGTTCCCAACTGGTAACAGGCATCTTCAACTATAAATAGGACCCCTTGGGCTTCATTCTAAGGTTGAGCATTCAATGAAAAACTCTATATGAGGTTCCTATTCTATAGTTGAGTATATCCTCCAGCCTCCTCTCTCTCTAATCTTAATCACTTGCTACATTCATTAGAGTGAGTAGGAAATATGTAAGAGAGCTAGTCCTACGTGTATATCTTGTGAGGCTCTCACTTCCACCACCTCCCTATCTCTCTTTTCAACCATGAAGATGAAGATTCTCTCTCTTGGCTAAGAAAGGTGAAGAAGAATAAGGGTAGGAGTTTCTTGGTGAGGATCAAGGTTGAAGACTTGGAGAAAGAGTGGGTAAGACATTGGTGAAGGCAGAAGACTCCTTGCTCAAGTGGGTAAGTCTTTGGTGGAAGCTTCTCTAAGTAAAGGTGAAGTCAAAGGCTGAAGATCCAAGAAGAGTGGGTAATTCCTAGAAGGTTGAAGACTTGTTCAAGAGTGGGTAAGTCCTTGGAGAAGGCCGAAGACTCATTGCAAAGTGGGTAAGCCATTAGTAAGGTTGAAGACTCTTTGTATTGGATAGGTAAGTCTTTTGGTGGGTCATGTATTGTAAGTCTTATAAATGAATATAAGAGTGTAATGGTTAAGAAATCCTAGAGGTTGACCTCTCTTGGTAGTGGACTGACATACTTCTAGTTTGAAGTGTGGAACCACTATAAATAGCTTGTAAATTGGTGTATGTTTAATCTATCTCTCCCTTGCTATGCATGTTTTAGTTGCACTCAAAATTATTATTTAGCAACCTTATCTTGTGATATATCTTGAAGGTCTAATGAATTTTATTTAAGTGTATTCAGCTCTATTCACCCCCCCCTCTAGAGAATCCAATCACCCATCTAGGATCCAACAATAATCAGCAACATGGTGTACAAAGTTGAATATGAATCTATCCCTTCTGTTTGTTTGACATGTGGTATTATGGGACATGAATGTGGAGATTTCTCTTCCAAGTTCACGATGTAGGAGAATCAACAACTGCTCACATCTGTTGAGGAAGCAGGAGTGGTGTGCAATTTTGATGAAGATAAATGGATAGTTTCATATGGAAGGAATATACATTTACAAAGAATCAATCGCAAAGTGACATCTATGTTGATTGCAAGGCTCGTTGTTGCCAATTCTAATCCCACCAAAAAATACAAATTCTTAGAACTACTTGATGATATGGATGAGGATCCAGATGAATCATTGGGAGATTCATGTAATCGAGGAACATACAGTATTCCTCTATAGAATCAAAAGGTATGGAATAAAAAAAAGAAAACACCCATCTCTAAGAACGCCTACAACATCTAAAAAAGTGGCAAAAGTTCAAGCTTCAAACCAAAAAGTTGTTTTGGCGGGTCATCAACAGAATCTCCCTACAACTTCTATGCATATTTTGGACAATACTAAAGCAAATAAGGTCTCCGTGTTAGACAATCTAGTTTCAACCAAATCATATACATTGGTCGATACCTCTAGAGATGAAGTTATTACACACTACCATGTATTAGCAGTCACTTCAATCATGAACATGCAAAGCCAACCGCATGACAAAACTAATAAACTATCAGACAAAATGGGTAGGCAGGTTTGAGGATCTAGTATAAAGATGAAGGATCCTCCTTATATGACTTGTATCCAGGAAAAAAGACTGCTAGCATCGAGGAGGAGGAAGATTTCCATGATGTCTCGTTACATACCTATAATGTTGAGCATATTATGCTGGAATATACATGGCATTGGCCATGATAACACCGTTAATACTATTCTTCATCATATTCATCAACTAAGACCTAATATACTTGCTATCCTAGAACCTCCAATGTCGTCTCAATCTACATATGCCAATATCCATCGTCTTGGGTATTCCGCATCACACAGACTTGAAGCGTGTGGGTTTTCTGGAGGCATTTGGCTACTATGGAGGCAGGATAGATGCTCCATTACATTAGTAGAGAGCCATTGACAATTCCTTCATTGTTGTGTTCATTATTGATATTATCTAACAGTAGTCTATGCCAACCCTAACCCACAACTCAGATCTATGTTTTATAGTCATCTCTCTCGAATAAGCAACAATATATCTCATGCCTGGTTAGTGTGTGGAGATTTCAATTATGTACCTTCTCCTTCTGCTAAGCGAGGTAGTAACAGATTTAATTATAGAGAGATTGTTGTGTTTCATTCTACTCTTCTAAATGTTGACCTTTTTTATCTTGGATTCAAAGGCTCTCTATTTACCTATAAACATGGTTTACTTTATGAAAGATTAGATATTTTTGGCTAATTCTACATGGATTCTAAATGATTACAACTTCTCGGTCACGAATCTGCCACAATTGTAGTGTTCAGATCACAACCCTATCTTCTTGCAATGTCAAAGGAATTCTAGAAGTCAATTCATATTTGGGGCAAAGAACTCATGGAATCTTAATTCAAATTGTTACAATTTACTAAAAACCTCTTAGCCTATGGAAATGAACCTAGTCAGTGCTATCCAATATATCCAATCTGTTCTTACCCATTGGGATAGGGCACAAATCAATTCCAAAAACATTAACAAGACAAACTTACTGAGGGATATTGAAATGTTACAAAACCAAATGCATTCTGATACATCCTCATAGTTAGAGGCTCTTCATGATCAACTCCAGCATCAGTATGATTTTATTCTTCAGCAGGAGGCATCTGACCTCGGATAAAAATCACATTCTAACTAGCTCAAACTTGGTGATCTGAATACCAAATTTTTTCATTCCTTCATCAAGCATCGACGCCAAACCAATTAGATAAAAGGATAAAAAGACGTCTCTGGTAACTGGGTTACTAAAGATAGTATACTTAAGTCACTTGTTCAACCTCATTTTTTGGCCATATTCTGGTATGGCAATACTTTCAATCAACATATTGTTGATAAAGTTCCAGCACAGTTCATCCAACTAACTTCTACTGACTCGGCACCAATAAAATCTATGTCGACATCTTCAGAATTATTCTCCACTTCAAAACTATGGCACCAAACAAAGCTGCCAGACATGATGGAATTTCTATTGAGTTCCTATTACATTATTTGAACATTGTATCATTGTATGTCATATCTACAATTCAAAAAGGTTTTATGGGTCTCCCTTTGCCTCATTCCTTATGTCATGCATCTATTGTACTAATCCTAAGGATAAAACTAGTACGGCTATGCTCTCAACTCATACCTATCTCCCTTGCCAGTGTGGTTCTTAAACTGATTTTAAAGGTTCTTGTCCAGCGTCTTAAGCCTTTCATGAATACATGGATATCTTGGAACAAGTCCAGCTTCATACGGGGAAGGCAAATCACTGATAACATCATCATTGTCCTATAAATATTTTAGAATATGAGGCACTGAAACTCATCTAAATTCATGGCCATTAAATTGATTTGTCGAAAGCATACGACAGAATGTCTTGGGGATTTACATTTGATACTCTCATCAAGAAGGGCATGCCTCAAAATTTGATTACTTATATTATGAACTCTATTACTGGTGGTCGTATTAGCATTCTTTGGAATGAAGGTAAACTACAAAGTTTCAAGGCTGGTAGGGGACTCCGCCAAGGAGATCCCCTATCTCCTTATTTGTTCTATGTCTCAATCATTTAAGTCAGTTAATTGAAGATGAAGTTTCAAGAGGGGCGTGGAAACCAATCAAGCTTTCTACTCAGGGACCAAGTGTGTCTCATGTATCCTTCACTGATGATATAATTTTATTTGCAAATGCAACTACCAATAATATCGACATAGTGTTAAATGGCATGTCCTTGTTTGAATAGACTTCAGGACAATCCATTTTTCTTGACAAGAGTGTCATTTTCTTCTTAAAATTAGTACAACAAGAACTTGCTACGTCCATATCTACTCGATCCTACATGACCAAGGTGGGTAATCTTGGATAGTATCTAGGTATTCCCATTTTGCATAATAGGGTTAAGAAGACAATGTATGCATATCTTCTAGACAAAATCAATGCTCACATTATAGGTTGGGAAACACATACTTTGAACTTAGCAAGCAGAATTACTTTGGCTAAGTCATTCCTTGGTATAATACCAACATATACTATGCAGACAGTGACTATTGCACTACAGATTTGTGATAGTATTGATAAGGCTATCAGACATTTCATTTGGAGAAGAATGGGATCTCAAAATCATTTGTCATTAGTAGCTTGGGAACAAGTTATTGGTTCAAAAATCTCTGGTGGATTGGGAATTCCTACTATGTGGATATGGAATCAAGCTCTTCTATTAAAGACAACTTGGCAGGTATTAACTAATAGACCATCACCCTGGATGTGTGGTCTTAGGCTTAAATACTGACATTTTAGCACAGGAAGGGGTATATCTTCCACCCCATTTTGGAAATAGGTTGAACTTCTCAAACCTATTATTCTCTCAAACAACATGATTACGATTTGTAATGGGGCAAGCTTATTTGTATGGTTCCAATCTTGGGTACCGAATATTGCATTACTATAAGACATCGTTGTTCATCCTCTTTTAGCATATCTTCTGGATATGAAAGTTCAATCCTTAATTACTCCATCTGGTGTTTTGGATGCAGAATTTTTACTACATTACTTACTGATATCTGTTGTGAACAACATCATTCGGCACCAGTTCCTCAACAAAGTAATGATGTGGATTCTTTATCATGGAATGGGACTACTACAGGTCATTTCTCTATTGGATAAGCATATAATTTATTAACTAGGGCTGAATCAAGACATCAACTAGGGCCCTGGAAGATGATGTGGAAGTTACCCCATTGATGCTAAATATAAAATTTTCCTCCGGTTAACGATAAATGAGGCTTTAGACTAATTTCAGAAGAGTTCAATGAAATTTTGCTACTGATTCAATTTGTCCTATGTGCATGACATCTGATGAGGCTACAATTCACGTCTTGCGTGATTGCAAGTATGCCAAATCTGTCTGGGAGGCTCTTTATTTCGTTGATTACATACCGGAACGGAGTAGACGGCACCAGTTAATGAAGTCAAAAATCCTACTGGGTTTAGTGAGCTGAATGAGTCGTCATAAAGGATGTGGCTGAAAGAATTCATTTTTGGAGTCCCGTAGTGGAACCTTTTTCTTTACTAAGCCTTTCAATGTTTGGATACATACTGGTATTCATTTGAAACCATAGTTCTTTATCCTTTTCATGATCACTTGTCATGTGATCTGGATTACAAGGAACTCCTTCATTTTTAGAGTCAACATCCTATTCTTTCTTCCTCTATTTGGGTGATCTGGAGACAGGTTGCATCGATTGTTGAGGCCTTTTATTTGTTGGATAATACCAACTGAACCTTACATCCCTCTTCTTCAGAGGGAAATCACAGATAGTCACATCCTCCATGGGGCTAGGTCAAAATAAATGTAGATACATCTACAAGGTATGCTTGATTTTATACAACTATAGTGGCCAGATCATATTGTGGAACTTGGTGCCAAGGATGGTCAGAATCCTTTGTTAATGATTCCTTCACTAATCTTCATGCATAACTCTATGCTATTTTAGTTGATCTTCAATATGCAAGGTTTCAAGAATGGGAAAGACTAATCATAGAATATGATAGTCTTCAAGTTGTTAATGTCATTCAGAATGACAACCTCCCAGCTTTCACTGCATGGACATATGTAATCAAGTCTCTCATATAAAGATGTTGGACAATTTTATATTCTTAATGCTCATCGGTCCAATAATGAAGATGTTGACTTCATCGCCAAGTTATAAGCATACAAATAGGATTACATGACACTATGGCCAACTAGACCATTTGGTTTAAAGCAACAGATCATTAATTCTCATTGTAATGGATTACATACATGTACTTCTTATTCCAAATATTAAATGACTTTAGATTCTTTCCTATCACAAGTTCATAATCTATCCCCCCCCCCAAAAAAACATAATATAGCCATTGACCAGCTTCCAATAGAATGGTATGTAAGGGTGCTCAAGATTAGCTAACCCTTTTATCGACACGATCTGCCTTATCTTGACATATCAAGTAAGGTGCCCAACCTTGTTCCCTTACCCTAAGAATACAGGTAGGTACACAAGGTTTGTATAAAGGATGAGTTCAATTATGTTTAAGGTTTGTTCAACATATGTCAAGAAAATGGATGTACTAATCATAGGGAACAAGTAGCTCAAACAAGTAACTATCTAGCCAAACATTGATATGACCATACATACAAACAAGTCAATAACATAGTAAGGTCAAGAGATTAAGTGTACCTCGCGAGTAGAGTACAAGATTAACCATTGATTTAGAAGACCATATATAGCAATATTGTCTAGATCTTGGCAATTGAGTCAACCAAGAGATCATGAGATTACAAGTATAATTGGATTAGAGATTAGCAATATTAGGTCTTCTTAATCATGATCATGGTGGTTGGATGTGTCACCTATGTCTAGGTATCATATCTTTCATCATTGATATCAATATCTCAACTAGGTCATGCATAGGCATTATCAAGCAGCATAGCACGTCATGGGTTCATTAGCAATTAGAGCGACACATCCCAACTAGATCAGGGATATACTATAGAGTTCCAAGATCTTAAATAGAGTAATCATAAGATTTGAGCAAGCTTAGTCTACATAAGCATCAACATTGGCATAACTAGTCATATTGAGTTATAATCATGCAAGATTGTCCTCATTAGAGTATAGATGGGGTCTACTTGCGTCAGGAGTCATTAACATCACTAACATATTGATTTGAGATCATTATATAATATGGATGATCCTTCAAGAAGGACTTGCACAAGATTAGGGATTTCGATGTCAACATGCACACTAAATCACATATCAAGTCAAGATTAGGGTATTTAGCCACATAAGTGCACAAGAAAGTTCCACAATACATATAGGGATACAAGGCATTTAAGGTTGCTGATTAAGGATTTCACATGATCATGTTAGACATAAAAGACCCATATGTGAATTGGGCTTGAGATTCAACATTAATGAATCCATATAAGGCATGTTTCAAAGTTTAAAATACATCATCAAATCAGTTTAGGATGCCAGTATGGGCAGGTTTGAATCTTAAATCAACATGCATAAAAATTTACTAATTTAGATCAAGCATAGGGTTTTATGGTACAAAGAATCAAGGTTGAGTAGTAGAACTCATCTTTAGCATAAAAGATCATTTTAAGTCATATAAGCAACATTGGACCATTTTAGGATACAAACCATATAAAAGGCTCGAACCTTGATACATCATGATATTCATGTTATATATATTAGGTTAGGATAGGGTTTTGAGGCATAAAGAAGCAAGCTTGAGCATTAGATGGTATCAAACATGTGGAAAGAGATCAAAAACCATTATTTTCAATATATCAGGGAAACTACAAGCATAAATGGGTTATTAAACTAGTTCCATTGAAAATATCTTGTTCACTGGATGAAAAATCATATATTATATGGCCAAAATGGCCCAAGGAATGATGAGATATGAACCTACAATAGTTTAACTAAAATTAGAAGATATCGGCCATTGATGGATGATTTGAGGGCCAGGGTGAGGCCACGCAGGCGAGGGGAGCGCTCCTGGGCTCAGCCCGGGTGGGTCATGCCTTTGCCCGCTTGCCCTTGTCCTCAGTTGCCTTAGGACACTACCAGCCGCCCCATGGAAGTTGTCAGCGATCCCGTATCGCCGTTTGCCTCTACCCACCATTGCATTTTGTAGCCTCACACACCCGCAACAACTTCATCTGCAGCAACGCTGCAACTTGTTGGCTCATTAGAGTTGCAGCCAACCGAGGTTTCCAGGACTCCATCCTGTGGGAGGATGTTGTCGGGATGCCCCTCCTTATTCTCAACCCATAGAGGGTCCCGATTGGTAGCTATCCATTACGTGGACGTTGCAGCAGCTTGTCAAAAAGGAATGACCGCCATGGACTAAGGGAGAGGAGAGGAGAAGATCTGAGAGTCTAGGGCTCAAGAGGGGGGAAATAGGAGTATGAGAGTGGGAAGCATGGGGAAGTGAGTGGGCTTGTTATCTTTCTAAAAAGAAGCGAGAACCATCACCGATTGGCGGAGAAAATGAGAGTTAGGTGAGCTTAGTGCTATTGGCACCGAGCCACCGTACGGAGGAAGGGGCTGAAGGGGGAGTTGTTAGATCGGAGGATGGATCTGAGGGAGGGCGATCTGAGGGTCAAAGTAGACCGAAACAAACCAAAAGACACAGATTGTTGAGTTGGCAAAGTGAGGGGTGCGCCTCTCCTGATTGGGCCACGCGCCCACTAAGGTCCAAATGGGTCAAAAACAAATCAAATCATTGGTAAAAGAAAAGCTAAAATTTTCAAGTTCAAAAGGCCATATCTTTGACTAGGATGATCTGACTGGGGTGATATTTGCATCATTGGAAAGATAATTGAATTATCTACAACATGAGATATATTTGATATAAAAAATATTCTATGGAATGGGTTCAATTTTGATTACAACTTGATGGTGCATAATAAGCATGTTACTTAGTTCAAAACTCAAATTAAGGTCATATATGAGTACAAAGTGATGTTTAATCAAAAGTGATTCATCAATTCAGAATAATGTGACTTAAAGTCATCAAGGTGATGGTGAGGGAGGTTGTTGAGTATAAAGGAGTATCTAAGGAGTCAAGATGTGCAAAATCCAGGTTATCGCATATGCATGTCTTGCATGGTTCATGCTACAAATGAAGCTACCAAGCCTTCAAAGCAACTATGGAAGTTTGATCTTCCACATGCATGAACATGCAATTACATGATGCTCTTTTTCAAACTATCGAGCCTAAAAGGGAGCTATTGAGGGTCAAGGGCTCCTCTAATTCGTCCAAGAAGGTGCAAGATGTCTATGAAGGTGAGATGGTCAAGGTATTAGGTGTATATATGGGCAAAAGAGTCAAAAGATGAATTTAAAAAAAAACTCCAAGTAGTGTAGGCTATCGAAGAGCGACCCACGAGGTGTTGAGGTACTTGACCCCAAGGGATGTCAAGTTAGCCCATCAAGGGTCCTCCACTTGAAGGGACCTATCGAGGTTCATCATCCCAAGAGCCATCGAGGCTCATGGCTAAACCTATCAAGGTCCAATGACAAGCCTATAGAGGTCCATAAAATACCTTTTGAGATGCACCAACTACACCTATCCAACTACCCCACCTCAACCCACCTATATAGGGTCCAACATACCTATCGAGGTACCCTCTAAGGACAACCACCAAAAGAACCATGATGGCCTAGCAATCTAGGCTAGGCAGGGCCCAAACCAGCAGGCACAATTATGGTTGTCGAAGCTCAAGCATCTATGCACCCACCCGTGACTAGGATTAGGATTGGAAATCCTATGAATAATCCATATTCAAGCCAAGTCCAAAATCATTTCAATTTGAGAAAGATAACTAAGGAAAGTGTGCGCTTAGATAATTTATATACTCACTTTGCAATTAGGATGTCAACTATGTAAATTTGCATATTAGTTTACAAATGTGCATGAAATTGTATTTTAGGGCAAACAAAGTGTAAATTGAATGAAACTAGATATTCCACTTGATAAATCAATTTCAAAACAAAATCAAACGTACAATTAAGTTAATTAAACATCCAAGTATGATAATCCATCATGTCTAGAGGTGAAGTTGGGTCAGGAGCCTTAAAAGTAACATGCAACGATTATAAAACATGGGAAATAAGAATCAGAGGATACTTACATGTATTACCTCTTAAAAAGAGCCACATGAGCTAGACCTTGTGTGGAATTCGGACTAGGTATATGCATAAAAGAAGCTTGTGTGAGATTGGAAATATAGGTATCTACCTAAGCGATATTTGACTCATGAATAAGAATACATTGTAGTGAGCTAGGCAAAAATAAGCATCACATGGAAGATGGTGCTATGTCTCATGCGTGCGAGAAGCATTAGATCACGACAATACACAATAATCAGATATTGGTGGGGAATCCACAAGATAGGGTTAAAGAGAAGCAAGATTGGACGCCTGAGAGAGAAGTAGAATGCAATAATTTAGCCATGAAGAAGGGAAGCCACATTGGAGCACATAAATTTAGGGTGGGTGTCACCGACCGTAGTAAATTATAGCTAGGTACCGCCATGAAGTAAGGTTTTTAGATTGTAAGTGACGATACACCCAAAAGAGGGAAAATGCAAGGTTTTACCTGGCAACTAGGCAATAAGAGCGACATAGGGAAACTGAATCGATGAGGAAAAAGAAAGTAGACTCAGCTTGTCAGTGTCGATAAGGGTGATGACTAGAAGAATACCTATCTCGTTGTCATGAGAGCAAGACACCACAAGAGAAATGAGGGGAATTTGGAGCGCCAAAGATGATAGATATGCCTATAAATGGATATCCGGAATTCACATTATCTATCAAGATCAAAATATGAGATTTCGATAATAAAAAAAATATCTAATATCTAGGATTTCGGACATGAATATGACATTTTTGCGTTGAGAATCAGATTTTGTTGTATCAAACACGAAAAGAAATTTCATATATTGTTTATTTGTATATAAATATGAAACTATACATATTTGTTATATACATAACAATGAATTATGTTTCATGCCTAATGCATATATTTTAACATCAAATGTATACAATTTTCTATCGGGGTGAATATTTTATCCAAATTTAGATAGTTTATGATCGGTCTAGATCCTTATTTTATTAAGTGTTGTTAGATTTTGAAGTGGATATTGTACTACGTGCTTCAAATTTGATCCATGTACGTGTCTAGGAGTGAAAATGGTTGTGTTTTTTTTTTAGATAATAAAATTGGTTGTGTTGAGACGGCTTTGGCGGCACATGACCCTGGTTCCCGTCACACGTAAAGCTAAAATTTCAATCAAGTGGAGTCAAGAGTCAAGGTTGAAATCTCAATGTAATATATGCAGAATGGTAACGAAAAAAATGGATAGTAATGGTGTGAAACTGAATGCCAAATTTATTTGCCATCTTTTTGAAACAGGAAATGCACTGGGCTCTAACAAGACGCCCTAGTTGTGAGTCTTGTGACTTATACCATTTCCCCCCTTTGTTCAACTCAGTACAACCAGCAACTGAACGTCGTTACATCATCAGTATTGATCTGGCTATTACACAACCAACACTAAACTAAAAGAAAGCATCCATCCCAAACACAGACATTCTACTCTCATCTACTCGGTGGGGAGCTCCTTGCAAGTGAATCCATCTTTAACAAGCCGATTCACCGCATCCCTCAACCTGTGGAAATCTTCCACCACGTTATAGATCTGACATGAGATCCTCGCATATCCGGTAACAAACTCATCACCTTTATGACCCGCTCCGCCTCCATTCTCCGCATTCTCCACATCTACATCTGTTGGTAGCGCCTTGAAATAGATGGGTGTTTCTACTCCGAAGCTCTCTCTCAGGTATCTCCTCAGTCTCAGAGCATCGTCCTCGGTGGCTATCCCCAAACAAGCCGGCAAGCCAACCATCGCCATACTGGAACACATCTCAGGCGGCGAGCCCAGATGGGTGCCCCAAGCCTCGGTAAGCATTTTCCCCATTTCGACGACCTTCTCGTGGTTCCTGTTCCTGATCCCGTCGATTCCACCTTCGAACCGGTTAATAAATTCTAGAGCTTCCGGTACGACGATCTGGGAGCTGTAATCCCTAGTCCCTATCCAGCCACTCTCCACGGACAGCCCGTTCCCGTACTCGCTTGTCACCACGGGGTGGTGCAGCTCTGAGGAGGCTGGGGTAGTTTTCCGGCAATGAAGGAAAGCGACGGACGGCGGGCAGAAGAACCACTTGTGGAGGTTACTGGTGTAGAAATCAGCCCCGATGTCCTTGACGTCAACGGGGATGTTACCAATGGCGTGAGCCCCGTCGACGAACACCTGGTCGACGCCCTCCTCCCTGCAAATCCTCGTCAGGTCCTTGACGGGCAGTATGACGGAGGGCACGGAGGTGATATGGTCGATAACCGCGAGCCTGACCCTCCCACCGCCGGCCTTACCGACAGCCAGCGCCTTACGGAACTCCGCGGCGACCCCCTCGTCGGACGAAACGGGGAACGGTAGCTGGACCTCGATGACCCGGCCGCCGGCGCGGGCCACGTACGCCTGCATCGACTTCTTCACGGACCCGTAGGCGTAGTGGAGCATGACGACGGCGTCGCCTTTGTCGAACCGGCCCTCGAAGAAGGCCCACTGTGCCTGCTGCAGCACGATGGCCGCGGCCGTTGTGGCGTTGTCAACGAGGGAGACCTCGTCGACGCTGTCTGCGTTGATGAGGTCCTTGATGAGAGTACGGGACCGGAGGAGGCCGGGCTTTAGGTGGTCGAAGTAGAAGGCGTCGGGCTGGCTGAGGTACAGCCGCTGAATCCGCTGCTGCGCAGCGAGGACGGAGGCAGGACAGCTCCCGAAGCTGCCGTGGTTGAGGCGAGCGACGGAAGGGTCGTGGTGGGCGTACTCGGAGCGGATCTCGTCGGTGGTGATAAGGGGTGAGGAAGCTCGGTGCTTCTTGGCAACGGGGCGGCCATTCTCGGCGTGCGGGGTGATAGAACCGTTGGTTTCGGCGTGGCCGGTGGCGGCGGCCATCATGGTGTGAGGACGAGGTTATTTGCCGATTTGGGCGAGAGAGTGAGGAGTCGTTGGTCGTTTTAGGGATTCCCTGCTCCTACCAGTGACAAGTGACGACAAAAACAAAAATAGGGTTCTTGCAAAATCGTAATCTATAGAGAGCTCTCCTTTCTCCCAGCTAATACCCGCCTCCACAGGGAGAGTCTCTCAACTCCAGTAGCGGTTTGATGACAGGCGGCGATGATTCAGAATTAAATGGATTGAACGCTCTAGTCTTTGCATTCTTCGTCTTCTTCCCAGACTAGGGGGAAGTCGTCCGCATCAAACGCTTAGGCGGACAGGCGTTCGGCATGTGTGGCTGGTATCCGCCGCTGGCGTTTTCGGGTCAACACGTGCAGATGCTTTTCACTGCGGGTTCGAATTCAATTCAGTTGGTTCTGTGCTATTCCAACACACTGCCGAAAAGGAAAAAGAACTTCAATGTCATCTTCGGAATCTGTACAAATTTGTGGGGAACTAGCTGCGCCCGTGTGACACATACATGTAATTCTGCGACTGGTGGGAAATTTTAATTGAATCATCCATCTACATCTCCGGCTCTACCGTAAAGCTCCGCCTATGAAACCAAATGAAAACAAAGGAAACCGATAAGCTTGATTTACATCAAACCAAATAGAATCATTATCGTTTCAATGCAATCCTTTTAGTTTCTTGTTTCGAAACTACAACTGTCTGTTGGTTTTAAAACCAACCCATATTATGATGGTGATGAGATTGGAGTGGAGTGAGGATGGCCATCAACTTTTATTGGGCCTAGTTTGGTTGGGCCGAAAACGAAGTAGTGCGAAAACGAAGTAGTGCGGTTCTAACTCATTATGATTTGCAATTCATTTTGTTTGGTTGCACGGAATTTGAATACGAGGTGTGAAAACTAACTACGGGTCCCTTTTCGCAGCTGTAGAAATTGGTTGCGAGTCTGTGAAGTGAACCGCTCCCAAAATGGGCGCGGTTTGTTTTCCAGCCCACGTTTTCGGCTGATAGCTCCGTGGTACCCTTGTTCCACTACAATAAATGTTGTAAAAAAACGCGTTCGTGACTACCAAACTACATCCAATCAGACAAAAACAAACAAAAATTTTGCATTTAAGGGCCCGTTTGGTTGGGCTGGGTTCAAACCAGTGCAGATCCAACTGCACACTGTTTTTCAACTCGGATGTTTGGTTGCGCGTAGGCCCAACCCGTACCCGGAATTCCAACCCACACTCACTTTCAGTCCGATACTAATTTGAGGGGAAGAAACCGCCCCCAATTTGGGCGCGGTTCACTTTCCACGCGACCGTTGGCGCTAGGGCTACCGCTCCGCTATCCTTCTTCCTCCGTCTTTGTCCCCTATTCTCCTTCCTCTGTTTCCAGCCTCCATTCCTCCAACGGCGTCGCATCGCTCGTTCCTTCAACGCTGCAACTTTCCTTCATCTGGCGGCGATTACGATGTTGGTTCACCCGACGACAGTTCATCTGAGACTTCTCAACTTGGGGCGGCACCATTAGCAGGTGGGTTTCCTTCCTTGCGGCGTTTTCCCGTCTTCCTCACAACCTTTCTCACTTGGGCTCTTCACCACACCTTCCCCTTCCGCTTTCTGCATGACGTGTTCCCTACCCACCTTTTGATTTCCTTTTACGGCGGAGCCCATCTCAGCCCACGTTGTAGATGGCGTCTTTCTCGGTTGTCATTTTGTTTTTCCTCTGCCTTCTCTCCTTTTGTTTGTGTCTCTATCTATCTCCACCCTTGTGTTTACCCAAACCCCGCGCCACTCATGTATCGTTGGAGATGAACGCATAGACCCAATATTTCCCAAATATGTAGCTTGTGGATCATTAATACCCAAATTTGTTAGATGTTTTACTTCCGCTACATATGTTTGTTCTTATAATCAGGAATTTTGTTTATCAATGACGAGATGTAATATTTTGTGCTCTGTATAATGGCAATATGAAATGGTTGGTGCTCTGAATGCTGACAATATGAAACAATTCACATTTTGTATGATGACAATATGAAACAGTTTGTGTTCTGTATGATTGACAATATGAAACAGGGACAATATATGAAACAATTTGTGTTATGTATGATTGACAATATGAAACGGGTTGTTCTATGTATGCAATCTCGTTGATCAATGATAGTCTTGATCTCGCCTTATAATCACAGGCATCTCCGTTTATCATTAGCAGTCAAATTTTAGATTTGAAATCCAGTAAAAATGTCACTAGCAGTTCATTTTCGAATCTGAAATCAGTAAAAATGTCAGCAGGTGCTTTTTGGAAGGTAAGCTCACCAATGGTGTTTGGATCCTAAAACTGCAAGCAACCAAACGTGAGAAAACCAAGTTGTGAAATTGCAACTTCATGCAACCAAATGTTTTAGTTGCAGTTTCATTTCATTTCTTTCTTTTTCCTGTTTTGAAAGTTCACGACGGATTCCAACCACAAGGAACCAAACGAGCCCTAAGCTGCTTGAAACCAAATAAAAATGTTGTCATTCCAACTCATTATCTCCAATTTCCTGTTTTCGTATTCCTAGTATGGGTTGGTTTTACACCCAACCAAATTAATCCTAGGGATTCGAAAACTGGAAATTATAAGTAGTGACTTGGAACTGCAACTAATATGTCTGGTTGTACGCAGGTGTAACTAAACACTTTTGATTTGTTTACGTGGATAGTTTGCAGCTGTGGTCACCTGCGGTGAGAGAACCGATCTGCAAATCGCATACAAATTGACCATAATTTCAATAATGGTTACCAAAAAGTTGTGAGAATAACGCATGGACATAGGGTTTGCTGCTACATAACGAAGACCAGGGAGATGGAAAATGAAGCGGTCAGTTTTCCAGCGACTTGTACAGGACGGAAAGTAAGTCTGCAGTTCATTTTCACGGTTCAAATTTAAATGGTGTCCAACCCAACATAAATTTGCCCCTGTTTTAGTCTAGACTGGACTGGGTGGGGTTAGTCAGTAGATCTGGATTGGTGTAGTCTGGATCCAGTCTGATTCTGTTTGATAACCTAGTATGATTCTGGTCAGCTGATCGGGTTTGAGTCTGGTATCAGTCTGATTTTGAGTCTGATTTTATTTGGCAACCTAGTCAGGATCTGTGTATTCTGTCCTCTTCTAACAGAAATGGCTTAACAGTTACACAATATGTGAAGATGTGATGGCACTACAATACAAGTAAAATTTTTGAAGAAAAAAAATTGTCCATACACAATGTGGATGATATTGTTTCTTGTTTAGTGGTATGGATATAAGATGAGTATGCTCTTTTTATATGTTTATTTTAAATAAATAATATACAACTGTCTTGTCTTGTGTGGCATCTTGTATTTATGTATATAGTTATGTGTATTCGATCCAATAATTTGTAACTGACAAGATAATTGAAATTGTCATGATAGAACATACCACAGTTACACATAATTCTTCCATAATAAAATAAATGACAAAGTGAAGAAGTTTTCATTTGAACTTAAATAACGCCCAAAATAAGGGATAATAGCATACTTTGGTCCTGGACAAATGCATCATGAACGAAGGAAGAGCGGAAAAAATATGAGCGGCATTGCCTAGGCCTACTTCTACACATCTATACAGACATGCTAAGATGGCGGTGTGAACGATGATTTATGGTGATCCCAGGTAGGACCATCCAAGTTGGCCCACTTTAGGGCCTCATCATATTCGTCCCATGAAACGGGACATTCTTCCTGCACAGGTTGAATGGGTTGTTGTTTGACGTCATCTTTTGGCCAGTCAAACAACAATGGCAGATGACAAGCAGGGTGATTGACCCCTTCCTTTCCTTGTTCCTGTCTCCCAGATTTGCCCCCATTAAGTGAAGTCTCGCAACATTTTTTTTTGCATACAATATTTTCTTTAACATATTTTTTTATCTTTGATGGAGACATCAATATAAGTTATCAAGCAAACATAGACAAATGCAAGTTTTAACGCGATGTAAGTCTTGTAATCAAAAGCGTAAAGTAGATGGTTTATCAAATGATGGAAAAAAAATGGATTGTGCCCATAAGTTGTATAACATAAAGAAATAGAAATTGGAGACAACCAAACATAATTAAATACAAATTTGAGCTACTATGTTACAACTTCATGTGTTATTGTTATTTTCGTCATTCGTAAGGTACTCAGCAAGTGCTGGTGGATAGGTGCGACGAGTGGTCACAAAGTTGTGTTGAACGCCGTGTTGCACAGCCAATGGCAGGGGAGGCACTAAATCCCCTAAAATGAAAAGATTATCTATTATGAACTCTCTCATGATGTGTTGCCACCGCAGTTGCAGCTTGCTCAAAGAAATATAAGACCCCCCTGTTATGTGCAGAAAGTGACGCCACACCTCCCTCCAAGCCTGAGCAGTATATACTCCATTCGCACATATCCCCGTGTGATATTGGGTTCTCATCAAACCTCTAAGAACCATATCAAGCTCTCTACACCATATAACATACGTCGTAGTTTGTTGTGCAGCCATATTACAAAATTTTGTATGTATATAATATTGCAATTAACATTGATAAGAATTGAACATAATTAAGAAAATAACATAATTGCGGATATAATTTGAATGTTAGGATTTCGTGATCAAATAACATATGGCATAAAATGTGATACATCCATAAGAATCGAACAGAATCAAGAAAAATACAAAGTTTGCGATGTAAGTGTAACAACTTTATGGAGTCATTGGGGGTGAAGGAGTATCCAAAAGCAGAGTACAACTATCCTCCAACCTCCGAACGGAGGCTTGTAAAACTTCATACTTGTACTGTTTAGAGGTGTAAACATGTTGGAAGTCGTGATGGATTTCAATAAAGTCCTTCATGTTCATCGCATGGCCCCATACTGACTTGCACTTGTAAGTTAGTAAGGTAATTTCAGCCTTCAACGAATCAGTTGTTGGGGGGAGATCGACTGCCCAATGAAAGTATTTGATTGGTCTTTTCCCTAAAAATATTTTCCAAATTCGAGTTAAAAACAACAAATACACCATTTACTTAGCTAGTGCAACTGAGTATTTGTGGTTATACTAGCGCACCTCTCTAGAAGGACATATATAATATATTTCTCCCGGCCTTTGACTCAGAATGCCAAAATCATATAACCATGCATCCTCTGTGTTAACTCACAATGTTGCAACCAGACCACAATCACACCTCAGAACTTTGGATAGATTCATTGGGGGTGAAGGAGTATCCAAAAGCAGAGTACAACTATCCTCCAACCTCCGAACGGAGGCTTGTAAAACTTCATACTTGTACTGTTTAGAGGTGTAAACATGTTGGAAGTCGTGATGGATTTCAATAAAGTCCTTCATGTTCATCGCATGGACCCATACTGACTTGCACTTGTAAGTTAGTAAGGTAATTTCATCCTTCAACGAATCAGTTGTTGGGGGGAGATCGACTGCCCAATGAAAGTATTTGATCGGTCTTTTCCCTAAAAATATTTTCCAAATTCGAGTTAAAAACAACAAATACACCATTTACTTAGCTAGTGAAACTGAGTATTTGTGGTTATACTAGCGCACCTCTCTAGAAGGACATATATAATATATTTCTCCCGGCCTTTGACTCAGAATGCCAAAATCATATAACCATGCATCCTCTGTGTTAACTCACAATGTTGCAACCAGACCACAATCACACCTCAGAACTTTGGATAGATTCATCAACATCTAAAACATGATTAATGATTATAACATAAACTTGGCTTCAAAACATATGTATCTATTATGAGACTTAGGTTTGAAAGTAGTTCATTAGTCGCAGTTGAATATTGTAACATGTAGTGAAGCCACAGTTCATTACATATAATTATATTACATCTATGATGTATTGTATCCATCTTCCTCCGTTGAAGAGTCATTATCACTCAGGTGGTGGATTCGTTCGCATAGATATAAACGCCTCCCCCGCAACACTTCAATTTCTGATCTTAGCCGGTCTGTGTCTACTCTAGTGGAACTTACAAAGTCACATTGTTCTGACCATGTCTTGCGTTCATTACGTGCATATGCAAGTTGTGTTACCAGTGCATCCCTAACTACAGTTAGTGTGGCAAGTGTATGTTGTATTCAATGTGCGGGCAACATCATGTGACATATGTTTGGAACAACTCCCCCACCACTTGTAAAATATGGCATGTGGGGGTTGTTGTCTTCAAACCGGCCATTTGCCACATCTATGGCATCCATGTACACTCGTACGGTGCACTGGAGCCCACATGTACACTGCGGCATTCCATTATCCATTTCAAGACTAACAACCTAATCAAACAAAATGTGATATTTTTTATTACGGGGCATATAAAATGTTGAGGGGCTAGAATAATTAGAGAACACATGTGAAACATACATCGGTTGTCAAACGCTAACATTGTTATTAAACAAAGAGGGGCACAACACATGTCAAATCCTACATGAGTTTTCATATTGTATAGAAATGAGGATAACTACAAAGTCAGTTCAACGAGTATCCCAAATAAAAATGGAAATAGTTTCACGTTGTACATCACCCTCCCTTACATTTGCCGCATTTGTTTGGTGTAGCAAACTTAGATCAACGCCATTAGGTGGGACGGCAGATGTTGTATTGTTGTCTGGTATTTATTCCATAATAGTGTCACCATCATTTTGGCGACGTATGAAATTGTGGAGGATACAGCAAGCCATTACGAGGCGACACTGTGAATGAATAGGATATATTGCCCCCTTTTTAAGGTAGGCAAACCGCCTCTTAAGCACTCTGAATGCTCTTTCTACGACATTACGCAACTGAGCATGGCGGTGGTTGAACATTTCCTTCTTGTTGTTGTAGGAATGTATGTTACCCCGATACTCAGATATATGGTAAGTTGTGTTGCGATACGGTGCAAGAAATTGTCGAGTGTTTGCGTATCCTGCATCCACTAGGTAATACTTTCCTGGAGGGACTTTAAAACCACCTGTAGGCGTTGCTGCTTGTAGGACCTTTTGGTCAGCGGCTGAGCCCTCCCAGCTAGTGAGTACATATGTAAACTCCATTGAGAAGTCTACAACAGCCATGAAATTCAGGGAGACATTCCCTTTTCTATCTCAGTAATGATTTTTCTTGTCACGTCTTACCAAGACTGGGATGTGTGTTCCGTCAATGACACCGATGGCAGTCTACAATACCATAATCAAGTTTTAACATACAAAAAAACTGAACAATAATAAATACTACAGGGGATGGTTGTTACTACCTTGAAGTAAGGGTAGAACCTTGGGTTCTCTGATATATGACGATGTGTGTTTGTGTTTGTGGTTTGCATGACAATATAGTCATTGCACAACGCGCACACCGCATCCAATACTTCATTCAACTTTCTGCTTATGGTTTCGCCAGAGTGGATGTAGTCCTCTGCCAAAGAATGATTGGTATGGCCATGGCCAACCATCTGAAGGAAGTTGCATACAGCCTCAACTGATGAGACTCCTCTACTACTCTTTAACAAGCCATGATCCTCAAGCTTGTCTACAAGGGCATTTATAGTTTGTGGACGCATTCGAAATAGGTCATAAACCCTCTATTTATGACCGGTCATTATTTCTAGCACCTTTTGGTGCCCACTCCTAATACTAACTGATCTAGGTATTGAAGGAGGTACGTCATCATCATCAGAAATATCATCCATGATGGAGTTAGCTATTGACTCAGCTATTGCATCAGCAACGCAATTTGTTGTACTAGTCACGATATCTATAATATGTGGTAGGAGGTCTATTGGTTTTGTATGCCCACTACCAGACATGATGCCTACAACCAAAATGATTTCAAACTTTTCATGATTCGTACATTAAAATGAGTAGAAACATGATCATAATATGATATATGTCAATGAAGCTGAACAACATCAACATTAAATACGAATAAAATTGATGTGCTACAAATGTATTGATGCATCGTATTTATTACAACAACGAAATGATTTTCCTATTCATAAACAAAAAAACCATCATCACAAACTAAAATCCTGAAGTTCATTGATAAACGATACTAGAAAGCAAACCACAACCCGAACCCTTCTCTAAGTTATGATGATGAAGGACCTGTGTTATTCCCACTAGTGCCACCAGCATTGCTTCCAGTATACCACATAGATGGTATACTTGTCATGCCATTAAAGTTTGATGATGGAGACTATGAAGCATATCCCTGCTGAGATGGCATATAATCGAATTCCATTGAAGGTCGGGTCGGTGTACTACCTATGTGGGACCTTTCCCAAAGATCATGCAACCATATAGTTAGTTTCTGTGGGGTGTCAGTGAGTCTGAGGTAGATCGTAAGGTTTGTTAAATTCTTGATGGCATTCACAAGAGTTGTAAACACTTGTGTAGGGGCTTCGGGAAAATTGTCATTGAAATGTTGTAAAATTGTTGCAAACTCCTCTTTTTCAATGGCTCTACTGGCGACATATGTGCCCAACTCGTGTACCGTTGTGTACACTTGTGTGAATTAAGATAACACTTCATTATAAAGGACGCATCGTTCGTGTGGCAAGGATGTCTACTTCCTACGCCTGTGGCTATGAGGAGTCCTTCCCCCAACACCCTGGGAATCTGTGCCACCTCCCCCGATGTCGGCCTCACTCTGCATCCCGGGTGCGCCTAAATTCGGTTCCGCAATGGGCGTTTCTGAGGGTATTGGTGTATTAGATGAATCTAGGTCGGCAGCAACTTGTTCCTCGGAGGCGACATCGGACGGTATTTGTCTATCTGTAGAAGACATTGCATGATGTCCTCTAGCAATGTTCCTCCCCGCCATCAGCTCAATGTCATAGTAGTGGGGAAAGGGCCTATTAACCAACCTAGCAAGATCTTTATTTACCTAAATTTGAAAGAAAAAAATGTTTATTACGATACCAATATTTATATGTGGCAAGGACTAGTTTTGGGTCAATGTAAGGTTATTGTACGTACCGCAAGGTTCTCCTTCCACTCAGGGGTGTCGGGAAGCCTTGGCTTGTTCCTAACTTCATCCCATCTGACGCCACTCTTGTTGGTTACAAGCTTAAGTTTGACATAGTCCCTCTTGAGGTTCTTCCACCTAGTTTTCACCTGGTCCATCGTTAAGTCCGGCCTCGACATCCTATTTTGCATCTCACGGACCGTCTCCCTCCATGCATCCCTAGTAAACTGTCCATCGATACACCTACCCATATCATACTGCCTCCTCAGTGTTGAAACTAAAGCGTCGTCACTGTCTCTCGACCATATAAAATGCAACTTGGGGTCAGTGGAAGACATACTCCCGTATGTGCTGCAATATATAAATAATATGAGCGGTGTTTATAGCATGTATAAATATATAATGAGTACATGGGATGAGTTACAAAATTTGACATCTAATAGGTTGTTGTTATAGTTATGCATAAATTTGTGTCCCCATGTTACTTGCAATGAACCCTTTCAGTAATGTATTCCATTTTATTTAAGCAGGATTTTCTACCATCAATGTTAACTTATTCATTTACCTATTTACATTTGGTCAATTATGTCCAGACATTCTGTAAATGGAATAAAATGTCTGAAATTCAAGTTTCAGACTTGGGGAATGAGTCCAAATTCTGTAATTTCTGTCAACCTATTTACAAATACTGTCCAAATTACAACAACATGGGCCTATGCAAGTATAACTTCATTACATTATCGGCTTAATTAAGATGCATTTTATATAGCATGCATCCTAATATGAAAAAAATCTAACAACCCACATACAGATTACAAAGCATGCATGTACCACATTCTGATCACTGAATTGAGTTGGCATTTATTAGCATCATCTACCTTATCATTTCAGTGTTACAGTTAGGTTCTTATATTCATCTACTCATTCTCACCTTTTCCCTAATCATAGAATGTAACCACCTCGTATTAATCCTTATGTATAAATCATACTCAATTTCAAAAAGATTGAACAATACAGACGTCTAACTCATTGTACAATTTAAATATTATTCTACACATGTCAATTCAATTCCCAAGCTTACTGAATAGCTAATTAAACTATTTTAGTTGTATATTATCTTACTTACTTATAAGGTACGAGACTAGATTCTTTTAATATATTGTGACTATTGATTATATATTAACAATCGACAAGCATTGAAGGGAGTCAAGTGATAATTCAATCGAGTTTTTCGCAAGTTGCATGTAAATTTTGTAGTACTTCTACTTATACATACACATCAACAAATACATGTCTAGAATAAGAAACATATGTAATTTGAATAATCATGTGCTACAAGTCTGAAGAAGTTAATTGAGTTGACTCTTTAATAAGTTATGTTATTATTATTGTGAGTACGAACTATATGTTAGCGGTTAATAAGAAAGAACATGTAATATTAATAATCACATGCTATAATTATATAATGGTGTCATTATTATTGGGAATGGATTGATATATAATGGTGTCATTGTTTCAACACATCAAACATATGTAATTATTATTGCGAGTACAAACTATAGGGATCATATTTACCCCAAATTTTTATACAAATCATTTGCAATATTTCCTTTCCTTGATTTCTCATGTTTACCCCCAAATTATTATACAAATCGACAAGTGATACCAATCCCAACCGAATCAAGACTCAAGTACCCAAATTAAACCCTAGTTTTCTCCCACAACAAAAAATAGTCACTCTTGTTCTTCCTTGAACACATAGCAGACATGGATCATAAGGCCCTCTCAAGGAGGCCCTCTCAAGGACAAGTAAAGGTCCTTGTAGACTTTAGTCTTTTTCGAAAATGATGATGATATCATATAGTAAGTTTGCACATTTGATTATCTAGTAAGTTTGCATATTTGTATAAAAACAAAATTAGTAAGGCATGCATGAATACTATTGTGAGTAGTAATTATATATTCACATTCAATGAGCTCATATTCAAATAGGGGAACACACATAAATTTTTTGACTACATATCAATGACAGTCAGTTGATACATACACCGAAATAGTTATCCAAGAAATATGATAAAGCAAAGAATGAATAGATGTCAATTGACTTCCCAAGCTAGGAAGATATTGTTTTGACTCAAACATGGTGTTCCTTTGTATTTGCTTTCCCAATCTTGTTACATTTACATTTTATAGGGAATTCATTTCAGATAAACACTTTTGCACGGATCCAAAATAGTATATATGATTAAACAGAAACCAATGGGTAATCAAATTATCAAGGTTGAATTGTATTTCAGTTTGAACAAAGCTCACAACAATGAAAAAAAGCATCGTTCAAACTAAGGTGGAATGGGCTAGGATCAAAGAGAGAAGAAGGAAGGGATGTCGTGCCCCTCAAAAAGACACCACAGCAGCAAAAATTGGCAATGATCATGGTGTGAGAGGGACAAAGAGCATACCTGAACACCAGAAGTGTCGTCACCGTCCACGCACACCACAGCAGCAAAAAAACAGAAACACAAACCAAACACACTGGTTAGTATGTACTAATAACTGGAACAACAAGAAACACAGACACAACTAAAAATGAATAACAGCGGAAGAACAACGTAAGAACACAATGCACTTACCGTGGAAGGACTGGTGTTGGATCCGAGCAGGTTATCGAGCAGCTACAAAAATCACTGGAACCGAAGGTGTCTACAAGGAGGTTGACGACACTCACAAGGTGAAACGGGAGGATTTGGATGACCACTGCCCCAAATTTATAGCTGAGCTGCCTTTTCCTTGATTGGGGCTGCTCCACGATGGTCAATGTCCTGCAAAATTGATGAGCGTCGTGATAGTAGTAGGGGGAGAAGAGATTGGACAACACAATGCCCTTACCTGCTTTCAATTCGTCGCCTGCTACGCCCTCCTGTTCGCCCCGTGAACCGCCTCCCAGCTGCAGCACTGTCATGGTGACACCCTACTACCGGTTGCATTTTCAAAACACCTGCTACCACCACACGTCGGCGTCGGGACAGAGCCGAGTGGACGGGGAACAGGTAAAGCCGACCTACACCTACTCCTAGACCCAGTTATCATCTTCCTCGAGCAGATATGCTCAGACAGAGTAAAGGGGGGTATCGGGTGGCGCGGGGGTGGGGGAGAGGAGAGGAGAGTGTCGGGACGGGAGTCGGGAGCGGGGGAGATTAAAATCCGGTTGCAAATGAAATCTCGCTCAGACTGGGACTGAGTTGGTCTGGGTTTTGGGATTATGGAACCCCAAAACGGCACTGTTCTGGGATGTTGAACCAAACGCCCAAATGTGCTGATCCGGATCCAAAAACACTGACAAGTCGTTACGTGACAGACGTCGATCCGGTTTCAGTCCAGAACCAAACAGGGGCAAAGAGTTACAAAACAAGTTGAGTTGGAGATGTAGTGTAGCTGCCAGTAAGATACTGCAGGGCAAACCAGCAAGTAACATTAATGCTTTTAGTTTTAGCCAGACTCTTCACGTGATTGGCACATGTCACCATCATTTCTTTCCCATTTGAAATGTGGTGGTCCGGAGACCTACCAAACGTTTCTTTAGAAAATCCATTGCATTCATGGTCAATAGTTGATGACTTATCATAATAATTTCTTACGAAGTGAAATGAGCTTCACTAGAGTTTGTTGATGGCTCTAGAGAAAAAACACCATATAGACCGACTACCCGTAATTATCCACTATTGCCTGAACAATTATCATCGCTTTGCACACATAGTAAGTTACTCATGTGTCATTTGGCAACACGATTATTTAACTACGGTTATACATCTAAGATGAGCCACTGTAAAAAAAATTGGTCTGGTAGATAATGTCAGTTGGGTAATCGCAAATGAGTGTGAAATGTGTGTAAAAGTTTTCTGGTTGTCAATCGGGGGTTTCAGGACTATTATATTTTGCTACATGTGATTGACTTTTGGTCTTCTACCACTACTGCATTCAAATTAATCGCATTACCAAATGTTGCCTCGGTCTAGGACATTGAGGTGATACGGTAGATTATAAAAATAGATCCTAACATATACTATAAATATTCTAAAAAAAATTCCATAGAATAATATTAGGTGTATTTCGTGCATTAAATGAGTTTTAAAATATTAAATTGATTTAACAACTATAAATGTAACATTGGGTCATTTATTCAATTAAAGGGAAAAAAAGAGGCGACGTAGAGTTGTCAGATGAACACATGAACACATTACGCAATAAATTAGACAGAAACAAAAAGACATTTGTTAAATTTATTTTCAAAAATATTGTAACAGACACAATGTTGAACAAGAAGAGAAAATTTAGTATAATAAAAAGCAAGGATAAAAGTAATAATAAATCATTTTAATGTCATGGACCATTTTTTGTGTTACATCAAGCGACTATGTCGTCCACCTCTTCCAAATTTATTCACGTTATATTCTCAATCCTATCAACCACAAAGAGACGGTATATACTTTTTATTATATTAACAAAAGTCTAATTAGCAATTCAAAAAATTATAACCATTAACCCTTATGATGATTTTTATGTATAGTAAGATAAGGACTAATGTGTAATTTGAAAAACTGAAAATCAGCCTCTCCTATGACCTTTTTTATATATGGTCAATTTGTAATTAAAAAATAACTTAAAAAATTGCATTGAAATTGTTCTTTACTCTTGAATCAATTTTCTTGTTAGAATAAAAGAAAATTTTGTAACTAAAAATATTAAGAAAATATACAATACCTCCTACACTTTTTCAACTGACTAAATCAACATGCAAAGGTACATATACAAGTCATACTTCATCTAAAATTGTAATGACTCCTATTAAATTATTTTCATATAGTTATCTCATCACTTTGTATTAAGAGTGTATTGTTGGGTTTTTGGGAAAGGGCTCATTGGAATAATAAAAATATTTTTTTTCACTCAAGCAGTCTGTCGTATCTATATAATATCAATGAATATAAGACATATGAGGAAACAAAAGGTGATACCTTTGTGCACCACTTGTCCAACAAGATGAGGGAATAAAGGTGATACCTTTCTGCACCACTTGTCCAACAAGTAGAAGTGTCTTATGTTGTTGTTGAACTCGATCCTCCGGATGTAGATTAGGACTGTCACCAAGAAACCCAATATATATAGATCACCAATAGATGTAGATTGTCCACCAAGAAGCAATTTGTTGTCATCTTGTAGAGCATATTCTCCAAACCTCCACATGTATGCCTCGACCTCTACTTTATTCACACACATAAGGGAGAACATTGTAGGAATCATGTAACTCCCTGTAGGGAAATACGAGCACACAATGTAGTACTAGAAATAAATTTTCATCTATCTATTTTTCCATAACAGCAAGATCGCGTCAATTACAATAAAATAGGAAGGATGGTTTTAGTGAGTTATATCCGGTCCTGGAGCAAGTCCAACTATAAAACTCACTTCTTTACAATTGTTGATAAGTTGCTCTTAGATGATGGTTGTGCAGCTCCTGGTCTTCACAACGAACACCTATCTGTGCAACCTCTAAAGCGGCTCTGGTGGTCTCGCCACAGACTGTAGGTTTACTTTTCTCTCTGAGCAACAGCCAAAGGACTCCTATCTCTAGAGTATTCCACACAGACCAACTAGAACTCATGTCATTCACCAATAACAAATAGGAAAGAGTTGTCCCTCCCATTGGTGTACTAGTCACCAACCTGCTCTCTCACAATGAAAATTATCAGTTGTTCTCTCCCTTTAGCTATCCCTCTCTGTCGAGTAGGACTTGTCTTGGCTCTCTTGGTTACCACAACTAGAGAAGATAACAGTTGTCAGAGGAACTGATTCTCAGTTGTATGTATTGTGTGTTGTGTGTTGTGTTCTATGAATCCCCCAGTAACCCTCTTTTTATAGGCGAGGTTAGGGTTAAGGTTCCCAGTATGTACGGGATTGCGTGGGAGTGGAAGGGACTGAGAGAACTTGAACTTTTACAACCTGCGACAGTCAAAACAACCATTTCGCACACCTAGACGGTCATCGCGCATTGCTGAATGGCCGTTTGACACTTTCCCAATCGCACAGGAATTTGACAATTTTGATTCCAATTAATATACATATTAATTTTACTTGCACATAAAGTATATGTAATCGAAACTATATCGAGTTGGACCATGACGATATCATCATCCTCAAGCTCAAGACCTTCGTTCTTACTGTTCTAGTTCATGGACAATAAGTCTATGCATGTCGCGCCCCAATCTCACATTAAACACTATCCACGAGATTAAGACACGGCAGGTGGGATTAATGCATAACCAACCATTCTTCACTTGTTAAAACAATCCAAGGCATTTAATTGATAATCAAGTTTAAGCTGTAAACCAGAACTAAACAAACTGCAGAAACTTCTCTATTAAACTGATAGAAGATACAAGCAAGTTCTACAACATAATACATTGATTAACATAAAGAAAGCATAACATTAATTTACATCTGATATACACATTCTCTCTCTCACTCACACCTTGTCCCGAGGATCGAGGGGAATGGATTAAGAGACCTCTAACTAGACTAACTACAAACCTTCTAACAACTAGGCGTTAGGATGAAACGATCCTTCCGACTCCTGATGCTGATGCTGACCTGAAAATGTTTTGAGTAGAGGTATGAGCCTACTCGCTCAGTGAATAACATTTCACATAGCTATCAATAATTAACTCGTCAGATTTATTAACTGAAAATAAATAGATATACAGTTTAAGCAGAGCAGTTCTATTGTTATAGCAGATGAACAGACAAACCATCACATTTCTAAGCATCATCAGATAATAGACAGATTTGTAAATTTACTGTGAATCCTAAGTGGATACTCAATCATTTTATTATATGCCCTAAATATATGCAGTGTACTCTGCATATAAAGATCCGCAGCAAGTTCATGCTACGGCCCCACCGTACAAGACTTAGCGACACACCCGGGAAATGCTAAGTCTGACTGCCAGCCCTGTTCTGCTACAGGACCCCTGGCTCTCCGGCCAGAAACACAGGCTCTACGGCCTCAAGGCACTATTCTGAGTGCTCTAGACCCCTCTAGTTTGAGTACGCAAACATAGAGAGTCCACAGGGTTACCACCAGAATTACTCAACCGGTTGGTGTTGGATAACCCTCCTTTCCCAGTGCCACCGAAATTACTCAATCGGTTGGTGTTGGACACTGTACCTCAAACCTCGTGCCACCAGAATTACTCAACCGGTTGATGTTGGACACGAGTTTCACCCCTAAGTTGCAGATACCTCTTAGGGGTTCTACGGTGTTAGGGCATCTAAGTCTATACTTGATTAACAAATATCATAAATAACACATTATAACTGTAAACACAGAATTTCCTCTTTCTCATCGTTCTTATTACACAATTCCAGTCCAAATAATCTTATTAAACTATCACTGAAGCAATCAGACATTTAAAATGAGTTAAATAATGATTTCTAAATGAATTGCCACTCACCACTTGAAACTCGGCCGAACACTATGAAACTCGGCCGATCACTTCCCAGATCCTGAAACTCGGCCGACCAAACTCGGCCGACAAACTCACCGCTTGAAAAATCTACAAAGGAAACTCGGCCGATCAGAACCAAACTCGGCCGACCAAATCCCTGTTCGCATATCTAATTCAGGAAACTCGGCCGATCCAAGACGAAACTCGGCCGATCCGGAAAACGTTGCACAAAAGCCCTAAATAAGAACTCGGCCGACCGATTTGGAAACTCGGCCGAACCGCGCACAGTCAGAACAGAAAAACGACCTGCAGAAGTCGATTTCTCACGAATCGACGGGCAAACTTTGCGCAAACAACACCAAACGATCACAAACGATCCACACGACTAAACCGTACCTGAAAGGAGCAAGAAAACGAACAGGGGCTGCACCGTGCACCCCAATTCCTCAGCCGTTTTCTTCACAAACGCAGCTCCAGCTGCGAACTTGGTTCGATTCAACGGAGAAGATGATCTTTAGGGAGAAGGGACGATTCACCGCAACCGATCGGAGCAAAACGAAGCTCCACAGCTTCCCTCCTCAGCTCCCTCTCTCTTTCCCTCTCTTTCTCTCTTTTTCTCTCTCGCAGGAGCTGAACGCTTCTTGCGTTCTGCGGTTCTGAGAATGAACCGAGAAAAGGGAGAAGGGAAGATAAGGAAGAAAAACTTAGGGGCCATATCGCAAATTTCGAACTTTTTTCGCAAATTGCAATCGGGTCCCTAGAAGCCCAAAAACATGCAACTTTTGACTCGAAGGTCGGATTCGAACGATTTCTCTGGCAACGTTTCAAGCGCAAGATTTTACACACTTTAGAAGCTAGAAAACACACTAAGCACATATCATGTCCATTTTAAGCATTATTAACAAAAACAGGCTTATAACTTAACACATCAGCTAAACACATGCTGAACAACTTACTTACGGGATAAGCTCGACGCGGGTCGTAACAATTCTTTTACCCTTATAAGAATTTCGTCCTCAAAATTCCTAGAAGAGAAAAGGGAACTTGCTACGCATCTCAGACTCTAGCTCCCACGTAGCTTCTTCAAGATTGTGGTTTCTCCACAAAACCTTTACTAAAGGAATCTCGCGGTTCTTAAGCTTTTTGATCCGGTAATCAACTATCTGCACAGGTCCTTCAACATAGGACACATCTGTCCTAAGCTGCACCGGTTCTGGATCTACAATCTTTTCTGTACCGGGATGACACTTTTTCAGCATAGACACGTGGAAGACATCATGAAGATTTACCAACTCAGACGGCAAATCCAACCTGTAAGCTACAGGTCCAATCCTCTCAACAATAGGATATGGACCCATATACCTAGGGGTCAACTTACCCCTCTTGCCAAACCGCAGAACTCCCTTCCACGGTGAAACTTTCAAGAAAACCTCGTCACCAACCTCAAACTCAAGAGGTCGACGTCGTCTATCAGCATAACTCTTCTGTCTATCCTGTGCAGCTTTCAACTGATCTCTGATCACTGATATCTTCTCTGTAGTTATATCAACTAATTCAGGTCCAAGAATTTCCTTCTCACCCACCTCATACCAACAAACTGGCGATCTACACTTCCTGCCATAAAGAGCTTCATATGGAGCCATTCCAAGACTAGAATGGTAACTGTTATTATAAGCAAACTCTATTAGGCTTAAGTGTTCTTCCCAGTTACCTTTGAACTGTAGCACGCATGCTCTCAGCATGTCCTCAAGGGTCTGAATGGTTCTCTCAGATTGACCATCTGTCTGTGGGTGAAACGCCGTACTGAACTTCAGCTTTGTGCCCAACGCACGATGTAACTGATTCCAGAATCTAGATGTAAACTTTGGATCTCTGTCAGAAATAATAGAAACTGGAATCCCATGCAACCTGATTACCTCATCCACATAAACTTTAGCCAGCTTAGAAACGTCAAAGGTTGACTTGACAGGAAGAAAGTGAGCAGACTTAGTTAGTCTATCCACAATCACCCATATCGAGTCCGAACCCTTAGGCGTTCTGGGTAATCCTACCACAAAGTCCATCGTGATGTGTTCCCATTTCCATTCTGGTATAGGAAGTGACTGCAAAACACCAGCAGGTTTCTGATGTTCAGCCTTAACCTGCTGACACACCCCGCACCTAGCTACGTATTCAGCCACGTCCTTTTTCATACCTGGCCACCAGTACAATTCTTTGAGATTTCTGTACATCTTTGTGTTACCTGGGTGCATGGCATACATAGAAGTATGCGCCTCCTCAAGAATCTGTTCTTTCAACTCACTATTTCCAGGTACACACAACCTATCATGAAGATACAACATGCCTTCATCAGAAAACCTGAACTCTGTTCTCTTACCTTCTGACATATCCTGCATGATTTGCCACAACTCATCATCACTCTGCTGTAATTCCTTAATCTGATTATAGAAAGTAGGTCTGACTTGCATCTGAGCAATCAACCCACTTTGTCCAGTCACCTCCAAGTCCAAGTTCAACTTTCGCATATCTACAAGCAAGTCTCTCTTGAAACATGCCATAGAAAATGCATTGGCTGAAGAACTTGACTTTCTACTCAAGGCATCGGCTACAACATTTGCCTTACCAGGATGGTAATCGATTGTCACATCATAGTCTTTAATCAGCTCTAGCCATCTGCGCTGTCTCAGATTCAACTCTTTCTGAGTGAAGATATATTTCAAGCTCTTATGATCAGTGAACACCTG
The DNA here is from genome assembly GCA_963693085.1 of Alisma plantago-aquatica. Taxonomy (NCBI): domain Eukaryota; kingdom Viridiplantae; phylum Streptophyta; class Magnoliopsida; order Alismatales; family Alismataceae; genus Alisma; species Alisma plantago-aquatica. The sequence goes on from OY856411.1 coordinate 1,246,385,751, forward strand.
ACATGTCTCACCATACAAGTAATGACGCCATGTCTTAAGAGCATGAACTATTGCAGCCAATTCCAGATCATGAACAGGGTAATTCTCTTCATTCTTCTTAAACTGTCTAGATGCATAAGCAACAACTTTACCTTCTTGCATCAGTACACAGCCTAAACCTCTTCTAGAAGCATCACAAAACACTGTATAGCCTTTCTCTGCTTCAGGCAAAACCAACACTGGTGCTGAAGTCAATCTCTTCTTCAGAATCTGAAAACTTTTCTCACAATTTTCAGACCACACAAACGGTACATCTTTCCTCGTCAGGCGAGTTAAGGGTGATGCTAACACACTGAAATTCTTTATGAACCTTCTGTAATAGCCTGCTAAACCCAAGAAACTTCTGATCTCAGTAGGAGTCTTAGGCTGTTCCCACTGAAGCACAGAATCAACTTTCTTAGGGTCAACACTAACTCCACCTCTCGAGATAACATGTCCAAGAAATGCTACCTCGGCCAACCAGAACTCGCATTTGCTGAATTTAGCAAACAACTGGTGTTGTCTCAACAACTGCAACACTACTCTCAGGTGTTGTTCATGCTGCTCATCGTCTCTGGAATAGATCAGAATATCATCTATAAAGACTACAATAAACTGATCTAAGAACGGTTTGAAAATCCGATTCATCATATCCATAAAGGCTGCTGGGGCATTGGTCAGCCCAAACGACATGACCAAGAATTCATAATGCCCATACCTGGTTCTGAAAGCTGTCTTGGGAATATCAGAAGCCTTTATCCTGAGCTGATGATATCCGGATCTCAAATCAATTTTTGAAAAGATCGTCGCTCCACGCAACTGATCAAACAGATCATCAATTCTCAGCAAAGGATATTTGTTCTTTATTGTAATCTTGTTCAGCTGCCTGTAATCTATACAGAGACGCATGGTACCATCCTTTTTCTTAACAAACAGAACTGGTGCACCCCACGGTGAAGAACTGGGTCTAATGAAACCCTTATCTAACAACTCCTGCAACTGTACCTTGAGTTCTTTTAACTCTGCAGGTGCCATTCTGTAGGCCGGCAGCGCTACTGGATGACTACCTGGATATATCTGAATTTCAAAATCAATGTCTCTGACAGGAGGTAAGCCTGGTAACTCTTCTGGGAAAACGTCAGAGAACTCACGAACCACAGGTACATCATAAACACTGGCAGTGCTCTTCTCTGCCCTGGGGTCAACCACATGTGCAAGGAACGCTTCACATCCTTTCTGTAACATCTTATCAGCTACAGCAGCTGATATTATGCAAGTAGGCAGAACTTTCCTGTCTCTAGTAAAGACACAAGAAAATTCTCCTAATTGAAAGGTAGCTTCCTTTTTCCAGCAATCGAGTTGCACTCGATATGTCTCAAGACAATCCATACCCAAGATGACTTGAAAAGTATTTACACCCAAGGGTATGAGATTAGCAGCAAAGGTAAAACCTTCAAAAGATAACAAACATCCGGGACAGGACTCAGACAAAACTGTTGGTCCACCTAGTGGAACCCTCAACACTAACTCATCTGTCAACTCTTGAGTTAACAGATTAAGTTCAACAACCAAAGAACGTTGTATAAAAGAATGAGTAGCTCCCGGATCTATCAAAACTGAAACTGGTATACTATTAAACAAAAGCATCTCTCCTGTAACAACTTGTGAAGAGATTATACCTTCCTGAGGTGTCAAAGAAAAGAAACGTGCTGAAGCTCTCCCTCTGCCACGTTGTCCTCTCTGACCACTCCTGCCACTAGATACTCCACCACCTCTGGAACCAGAAGCCATGGAAGAACTTGGAACATCATGGTATTGAGGCTGGAAAGCTTGCGATGCTGCTTGTCGGAACTGGGGACATTCCTTCTTGAAATGTCCTACTTGTCCACAGATGAAACAACCTTGAGAATTTGCACCCCAACACTGACCAGTATGTGGCCTTCCACAATTGCTACACGGTGGTGTCTCTTGTCTCTGGGGACCTGTCACTGGCATTGACGATTCTGAAGACTGTCCACTAGTGGCACTGTTCCATCTTCCTGGGTTATATCCTCCTCTACCTCTAGAAGTAGTGACATTCTCAGATCTCTGTCTGCCAAAACAACCAAAGCCACGCCCAAGTTTAGAAAAGAAACCCCTACCTCCACCTCTGTATCCACCACTGGGCTGTCCTCCACTGAACTCTGCAGATCTCTTCTTAGACTCGGGCACTCTGTCAGCATTCACAGATTCTTCAACCTGTCTGGCAGCCTCAACAAACTCGCCAAAGTTCTCTCTGTTCCTCCTACTAGTAGCAGAAACTGTATGCCGGATCTCTGGCCTTAGCCCTTCCTGAAATCTTCTGCACCTTTCTATGTTGTCAGGAACAAGCTGTGGACAGAAATTAGCTAACCGTGTGAAAAGCGCTTCATACTCTGTAACTGTCATGTTCCCCTGCTTGATATTCTGCAACTGCCTGATTTTCTCATTAAGGAAAGTGGGTGGGTAGAATTTGAGATGAAATTCCTTAGAGAAATCCTGCCAGGTAAGCTCTGTTCCTCTCCTCTTTTCTTCCACACCACGCCACCACAACTCTGCATCGCCTGTCAAAAGGTAGACTGCACGACTAATCTTCTTATCTTCTGGAAGCTCCATCAAACGAAAAACCTTTTCTATCTGTCTAAACCACTCATCAGCTTCGGCGGGATCTGTGGTGCCACTGAATTCTGTGCCACCTAGCTTCTTCACAAGCTCATAAGATCGCATCATATCTTTACTGCTGGTAGAAGAAGATTCTCGCCTATCAGCCTTGTATCTCTCCTTGGTCTCCAAGAACATCCTGTACATCCGAGATGCTTCATCCACGTGGTCACCACCACCTGGACCCAAGTACAGAGGATCAGGGCCAACATGGCTCTCAGCTTGATCATCACGATCAAAACCTCTTCCTGCCATCTGCAATGATATAATAGAATATTTCCTATTAGAAAATTTCAGATAGAAGAAAGACACTTAAACCTTACTCCTATTGGTCTCTTATCGTCCCCTGACCTTGAGTAACTAAGTACTCAAACCTAGGCTCTGATACCAAAAAATTGTCGCGCCCCAATCTCACATTAAACACTATCCACGAGATTAAGGCACGGCAGGTGGGATTAATGCATAACCAACCATTCTTCACTTGTTAAAACAATCCAAGGCATTTAATTGATAATCAAGTTTAAGCTGTAAACCAGAACTAAACAAACTGCAGAAACTTCTCTATTAAACTGATAGAAGATACAAGCAAGTTCTACAACATAATACATTGATTAACATAAAGAAAGCATAACATTAATTTACATCTGATATACACATTCTCTCTCTCACTCACACCTTGTCCCGAGGATCGAGGGGAATGGATTAAGAGACCTCTAACTAGACTAACTACAAACCTTCTAACAACTAGGCGTTAGGATGAAACGATCCTTCCGACTCCTGATGCTGATGCTGACCTGAAAATGTTTTGAGTAGAGGTATGAGCCTACTCGCTCAGTGAATAACATTTCACATAGCTATCAATAATTAACTCGTCAGATTTATTAACTGAAAATAAATAGATATACAGTTTAAGCAGAGCAGTTCTATTGTTATAGCAGATGAACAGACAAACCATCACATTTCTAAGCATCATCAGATAATAGACAGATTTGTAAATTTACTGTGAATCCTAAGTGGATACTCAATCATTTTATTATATGCCCTAAATATATGCAGTGTACTCTGCATATAAAGATCCGCAGCAAGTTCATGCTACGGCCCCACCGTACAAGACTTAGCGACACACCCGGGAAATGCTAAGTCTGACTGCCAGCCCTGTTCTACTACAGGACCCCTGGCTCTCCGGCCAGAAACACAGGCTCTACGGCCTCAAGGCACTATTCTGAGTGCTCTAGACCCCTCTAGTTTGAGTACGCAAACATAGAGAGTCCACAGGGTTACCACCAGAATTACTCAACCGGTTGGTGTTGGATAACCCTCCTTTCCCAGTGCCACCGAAATTACTCAATCGGTTGGTGTTGGACACTGTACCTCAAACCTCGTGCCACCAGAATTACTCAACCGATTGATGTTGGACACGAGTTTCACCCCTAAGTTGCAGATACCTCTTAGGGGTTCTACGGTGTTAGGGCATCTAAGTCTATACTTGATTAACAAATATCATAAATAACACATTATAATTGTAAACACAGAATTTCCTCTTTCTCATCGTTCTTATTACACAATTCCAGTCCAAATAATCTTATTAAACTATCACTGAAGCAATCAGACATTTAAAATGAGTTAAATAATGATTTCTAAATGAATTGCCACTCACCACTTGAAACTCGGCCGAACACTATGAAACTCGGCCGATCACTTCCCAGATCCTGAAACTCGGCCGACCAAACTCGGCCGACAAACTCACTGCTTGAAAAACCTACAAAGGAAACTCGGCCGATCAGAACCAAACTCGGCCGACCAAATCCCTGTTCGCATATCTAATTCAGAAAACTCGGCCGATCCAAGACGAAACTCGGCCGATCCGGAAAACGTTGCACAAAAGCCCTAAATAAGAACTCGGCCGACCGATTTGGAAACTCGGCCGAACCGCGCACAGTCAGAACAGAAAAACGACCTGCAGAAGTCGATTTCTCACGAATCGACGGGCAAACTTTGCGCAAACAACACCAAACGATCACAAACGATCCACACGACTAAACCGTACCTGAAAGGAGCAAGAAAACGAACAGGGGCTGCACCGTGCACCCCAATTCCTCAGCCGTTTTCTTCACAAACGCAGCTCCAGCTGTGAACTTGGTTCGATTCGACGGAGAAGATGATCTTTAGGGAGAAGGGACGATTCACCGCAACCGATCGGAGCAAAACGAAGCTCCACAGCTTCCCTCCTCAGATCCCTCTCTCTTTCCCTCTCTTTCTCTCTTTTTCTCTCTCGCAGGAGCTGAACGCTTCTTGCGTTCTGCGGTTCTGAGAATGAACTGAGAAAAGGGAGAAGGGAAGATAAGGAAGAAAAACTTAGGGGCCATATCGCAAATTTCGAACTTTTTTCGCAAATTGCAATCGGGTCCCTAGAAGCCCAAAAACATGCAACTTTTGACTCGAAGGTCGGATTCAAACGATTTCTCTGGCAACGTTTCAAGCACAAGATTTTACACACTTTAGAAGCTAGAAAACACACTAAGCACATATCATGTCCATTTTAAGCATTATTAACAAAAACAGGCTTATAACTTAACACATCAGCTAAACACATGCTGAACAACTTACTTACGGGATAAGCTCGACGCGGGTCGTAACAATGCAACTAGTAGAACTCATAGATTCTTCAATTATTCAGGAAAGTTCAAAATTGAAAATAGATCATCAAATATGGCAAGATTGATGGTGAGTAATAACATATTTGGGTTCAAGTTATATAACCCGCCTTAAGAACAACTTCATGTTGGGTTTTAAAGGAGGCAGAGAAGCAGTGGAAACAAAAATTTGCTCCCAAAACCCAGAACAAAAGGAATCGCGTCAACGTCTATACAATAGGAAAGATGGTTTGTGAAAGCATACCTTATCCCGAGGCTTGCTCGGCGACAGTACCTCGTGCCTTGCACGGTCTTCACCTCCAGTCTTGGATGGTGTCTGTGCAGCTCCTAGTCGCACTGGGACTGACGACTCCTGGTCTCACTGGGACTGTCAGGATTGACAGTTGTCCTCCGAGCGGCAGAGGTATCCCGCCTCTGCAGTCATCCACACGGACTGCTTGGAACTCCGATCTCCTTATCCCACAAGGAATCGGAAGGAGTCGCACCCTCTTGTCGGTGTACTAGTCGCCAACACACTCTCCTACCACCAGTCACTTTCTGCAGTTGTCTTTCCCTTGTTGTGCCTCCCTAATCGGGTAGCACTTACTCAGACTCTCTCAGTTACCAAAATCAGAGAGAACGACAATTTCACAGAGCAACTGGTTGCACTGGGTTGTCCTTTGAGAAGCCCCCAATACCCCTATATATATAGGAGGGTCATGGGATAGGGTTCTCTATCCCAGGCAATGCGGGACTAAAGTAGGAGTAGAAGGGTTCGAGATTTTCCACAAAAACAACCAACTACGCAACCTGAACCGATCGTTTCACAACTGAAACAGTCGGTTGGGGATCTGAGCCGGTCGGTTGACACCTCAACCGATCGGTTGGGACCCATGAAATGGTCGGTTCACTTCTGAACCGGTCAGTTTGTGGTCCTGATCAGTTCCCGATTGACTTTTCTTCTTTTGTTTCGAATTGGTATCAAATACCAATCCTTGTTCCAATCAAATTGGGCAAGTGAAACGAAAGGAAATTTCTCACCAATCTTACTTTCCCAACTTTCTCGGTTGAACTTAAACCGATCGTTTCAACACTTGAACGAATCACTTCACCCTGTCCATGAGTCGATCGACTCACCAGTTGAGTCGATCGGTTCACCAAGCTTAGTTGATCGGTTCATCACATGAGCCGATCAGTTGGGAGTGCAGATTGCAGAATCAATCCATCACAGTTTCAATCAATCTGATACTCTAATCAATCAGTCCAACACCTTGAACACTATGATACTGAGCTATCAATTGATTGAGTGTTTAATTGAACTACTAAACTCCTTTAGTAATCAATCTAAACATGTTTGTGGACAAACTCCTGTTCCAGGTTAAATCCTATGTGTGTGACCCTGTAGGTCCATTTCACGTTGGCAGTGAAAGTCCATAACACTTATGACTTCACAAGCAAAGAGCGGTGCCTAGTCACACATCAGTGCTACCCAAGTGAAATAGAAAGTTGAAGAACAACTTTCAATCCTACAATCCGTGAATGGTGTCACAGTGAATGTATAATTCCTTTGTCACTGATATCCTAAATGAACTCGAGGCATGGAACAGTCATCCTGTCAACGTTCATTCATTTCCTTGATCTCAGAGCAGACTGGGTGAGATGTGTGTGACATCAATATCACATATTGATTCACACGTGCATGCGCATGCCTTTCTCAATCCTACTCATCAAGTGGCCAAGGACATCAAACTCCCTTAAGAGGGACAAATCCCATATCTATCACTCACCCCTCAAAAGCCCCATGTTTAAAAGCCACCCAATCATCACCTTTATAACAACCCATGTTTCAGGACTGCGTTTGATGATGTCAAAGTGTACCCAACGACATGTGTTGAGTGTAGTGATTTTAGGTCTAAGAATCAAACTCACCACCATCACTGTGAGAGCTGACTGTGACTACCAGGTCATGGTTCCATGTGTCACTCTCACGGTGGGTCTGTCCGGTACCTTGTTCTCTAATAAGTACCTATGTGTTTGGTTTGATATCACTATATCATGACTAATGAGATTCTGTCATCAACCAACACACAATCTAGTCTTCAGTGTTATTGATGTCTATGGTTATTTCCACAATAACAACCGACTAGGGACTAAACAAGAATGTATACTCTTAACATCTGTATGATCTCATCCTTTAGGTCCTCAACCCAAAAGCATACGTCATTGAGTAAAACAATTCTTTAGACATCTATCATGTTACACCATCATCTCAGAAACAGTTTAAACATATAGATCGGAAATTGCCTTTATTATTATTCAAATCATTTACAAAGTATCCCATTACAATCATCATATGACTTGCTCTATGGGCATACATACCAACAGACTCTCACTTGCACTTAGAGCCAGTCACCAAGGAACCTCATTCCTTATGACCTAGCATGACCATCATGCTTCTACTGAGAAAGGGCCTTAGTCAATGGATCAACTATGTTGTCTTCAGTTTGTACTTTGCAAATCTTCACATCTCCTCATTGTAAGATCTCTCGTATGAGATGGAAGTTCCACAGTGTGTGCTTGGACCGCTGATGTGATCTGGGTTCCTTAGTGTAACACCCCTGACCTGGGTTATGACCTAACCCTGGAAGTTTTGCCTAAATATGTAATTAATATACTTGTGAACACTCCCTGGCATGTAATTAAGTTCCTCAGGAACATTTACTTTCAATTTTGCTCCTTTTTGTATAAAGTTGTAGCATTGTGTTGTATGCAGGGACCTATGTGCAAATTACCCAGTTTAAGGGTTGAACTTGCAAAATTCACAAGATAAGATGTTCCTTTGATGTTGAGACATCATGAAGATGTCTATGATGAAGTTTGAGGGATTTCCCAAGCTTGAGCACCAAGGTGCAGCTGTGGAAGCAATCCCCATGCTCAGAAACCCTAATTTGGGGTAAAGTGCAATTTACCCAAATTGAGGGGTCCAACTTGTAATTTTCACCATCTAGAACATCTTTTATGACTCTTGTCATCATTTAGAGTAGAAATGATGAAAGGGATACATCATTTAATAATCAGATGAGAAAAATGACCTTTGTGATAGAAATCACCTAAAATGGGTATAAAACCCTTTCATGTATGTACCCTAGTTGAAGGTTGGATTCCTTTACCCTTAGATCTTGAGATTTCATGAGATTTGCATAAGGATAGATGAGTTTGGACGTGCCTTTGAGAAAGGAGGGACCTAGATTTGATTGCCATTCTTGTGAGGTCCTTAGAGTGTAAAAGAGGCTAAAGTATATAAGCCCTTTTCCCTTGCAATTAAGTGAACGGATTTTCTTTCCTTCACTTCTCTTCCTTTCTTTCTCAAACGGCCAAGCAAAGCTCTGGAGCTCGGGGGGGGGGGACGACCAACCTGTTCTAGGTAAGGGAACCCCACCATCTAGCTCGAATTCATGGAGGAATTCACTTTCTAAGGTTGGTTTTATGGTTAGCTTACCTAGTCTTCTTGTTCTAGCCGACCAAAGCAACGTTTCCTTGGAGAATTCACCTCTGACTGAGTTGTGGAAGCTCAAGGACGCCATTAAAGATTGGAGCTTGAAGGCTTGGAGCTCTAAGATCAACCTTTAGGCGGGTTTTATAACTCTAAACTTATGATTTATATGTATGCTCAATTCTTGCAATTTGCTTGGTAAATTCTCCTTCTACATCCCTTCTTCCTTGCACGTTTGCAAGCAAATCAGTGGAGAAACCGACCTTGCAAGAGGTTGAAGATGAGGGGCATGATTCCCTATGTTACTTTTTCAAACGACCTTGGACCCTTTTGGTCCAAACGGTTGCAAACCGTTTGGGTTCAAACGGTTTCAAACCGTTTGCTCTCAAACGGTCTTGCAAGACCGTTTGGATTGAAACGGTCTCAAGACCGTTTGAAAGAGTTGACCAAGGGACGACCGTTTGAGGGTCTGTTCCTAACATATTGAATTTCATCTCTGCAAAGAATCAAAGTCTAATTCTTAACCAATTGAGAGTTGAAGGCACTTCAACATGAAACCCTAATCGGGTGAAAGAGTGCTGATTTGACATATAGATCTTGTTGAGTTTTGGGTTGAAGGACCCAAACGGTCTCAAGACCGTTTGGGGATTCCTCCAAATGGTCCTAAGACCGTTTGGGCATAACCCAAGACCGTTTGAAGGTCTAGGGTTGAGTTAATCTAATGGTTTGAGGGTCCAATTGTAGGGAATTGATGAATTGTTGAAAATTGCTGATTTTGACCTAATTGGACTTCAACCTTAGTCCAAACGACTTGGATTTTTGGTCAAACTTTAGGCAAACGGTCTCAAGACCGTTTGGATGATGTCCAAACGACCTCAAGACCGTTTGGACCAAGTTTGAGCCCAATTGAAGGTGAATTGATAGGTTCAACCTTGAATTGATTCACATTGTTGAACATTGATGACCAATCAACTTGAAACCCTAATTGAGAACGATTGAACCCTAATTGGCTTACAATTGAGGGTCAATTTGATGATTAAGTGACTAAGGCTAACCCTAATTGACTCAATTTATAAGTGGTTAGCATAGCTTTGATCAAATGAGGGCTTCAACACACATATCCATGAACATTGGTGACTTTTGAACCCCTTTGGAGGTCCAAACGGTTTGAGCCCATTTGGACCAAACGGTCTCAAGACCGTTTGGGCTCAAACGACCTCAAGACCGTTTGGGCTCAAACGACCTCAAGGTCGATTGGTCCAAACGACCTCAAACCGATTGAAGCTCCAAACGGTTTGGAAGTCAACCCTTCCAAACGGTCTTCACCTCCAAACGGTCTCAAGACCGTTTGGGTGGTTGAAACTGTTTGAAGGTTGAAACCATTTGGAGATTGGTGATGGTTTGTACTTAACCATTTGATGATGTAATTAGTTCAATGATGATTCAATCTAAACCCTAATGGTAACCTAGGTCATTAAGGGACTATGTGATTAGTGAATTAACCCATGATGGTAATGTTGGATCCTAGATGGGTGACTTAGGTGCTCTAGAGGGGGGGTGAATAGAGCTGAAAGCACTTAAACAAAATTCATTAAACCTTCAAATTATATGACAAGATAAGGTTGCTAAATAGGTAATTTGAGTGCAACTAAATCATGCATAGCAAGGATAAGAGAGATTGAACATGCACCAATTAGACAAGCTATTTAGAGTGGTTCCACACTTCAAACTAGAAGTGTGTCAGTCCACTTGCCTAGAGAGGTCAACCTCTAGGACTTCAAACAATTGCACTCTTATATTCATTAATAAGACATACAATACATGACCCACAAAGGACTTACCTATCCAATACAAAGAGTCATCAACCTTACCAAGGACTTACCCACTTTGCAAGAGTCTTCGGCCTTCTCCAAGGACTTACCCACTCTTGCACAAGTCTTCGGCCTTGTAGGAATTACCCACTCTTCTTGGATCTTCCGCCTTTGACTTCGCCTTCACTCGGAGAAGCTTTCCACCAAGGACTTACCCACTTGAGCTTGAGTCTTCTGCCTTCTCCAAGGACTTACCCACTCTAGCTCCAAGTCTTCTGCCTTGATCTTCACCAAGGGACTCCTTCCCTTGTTCTTCTTCACCTCTCTTGGACAAGAGAGAGAACCTTCATCTTCAAGATAGGAAATGAGAGATGGGGAGGTGGTGGAAGTGAGAGCCTCACAAGATATACAAATAAGACTAGCTCTCTTACAGATTTCCTACTCACTCTAATGGATGTAGCAAGTGATTAAGCTTAGAGAGAGAGAGGAGGCTGTAGGAAGCACTCAACTATAGAATAGGAACCTTCATAGTGAATGCTCAACCTTGGAATGAAGTCCAAGAGGTCCTATTTATAGTTGAGGGTGTCCCTTTGAGGTTGGGTGAGTTAAGTGGCACAAACTAGCCGTTTTACAACTTGCAACGGATCTATTTTGACTTGTTGCAACTCCACAACGGCTAGAATTGCTTTTTCTGCATTCCAGTACAGTCTTGATCGGCCGAGTTTCAATAAAGGCAACTCGGCCGAACCACTAAACGACAAGTCTGAAAGATAGACTGTCGGCCGAGTTCCCTTGGAGAAACTCGGCCGATCGGTCGACTTTCAACTTGGACCGATCAGTGGATCGGCCGAGTTTCCCACCATAGAAACTCGACCGAACAGGGATCGGCTGAGTTGGTAACTCGGCCGATTGCCCAGAAAATTCCAGAATATATGGATCGGCCGAGTTTGGAATTCGGCCGACAAAATCCCTATTATGGGTATTTTGGAATTTTCGTTTGACTATACAAATGATGCATTTTTGTGTCCCAATAATTTTTCTAAGCTTAATTACAAGTCATACAATCATTACAAGTGATTACAAAGCAATTCTAAGGTCATTTACATAGAGATCCCAAATTGCACACTTGTAGCTATTTTGACTTGTCTTTTCTCCAATTTGATATGCGCAAGTTAGGGCATTTGGAGTGTGTCTAAACCTAATCTGAAATCACTCAATGTAGAAGCATTAGACACCAATATGTGGAATGGTTAGTCATCATCAAAACAAGGGTTTAGTCAATTTAGACGTGAGTCAACATTGACCTAATTGACCTTGAGTCAACATTCTCCCCCTTTTTGAAGATGACAAACCATTCCATAAATGTATTGAAAGCTTGTACGTAAAATCATACCTTCGGAGAAACCTAGGGGTTTCAATAGAATTGAGTTCATATGCTCCCCCTCAATTGATGCTAGTGGAGTTTTCATACTCCCCCTCAATTGATGCTATTTCTCCTGCATGGTTAGCTTTCATAACATTTATAGAAACTATGTCTTCTACTCATATATGTTCTACACATATATGTCTTCTCCCATTTACCTTCTCCCCTTTACATGGACACGCTTCTTTGCTTCATGTAAGACATGCCTTCTCCCTGTTGTCAAAAGAAGACATATCTTTCTCCCCCTTTGTCATTTCAAAAAGGTGGGGGTGTGAAGAAACTAAGAAACACCACTTGTTAAGAGAAAGAAGATAACAAAAGTTATATAAGGAGAGTAGAAGAGCACAGATAGGGTCTTGTCCAAGCATAGAAAGAAAAGCAAGTTAAAGCATATACTTGAACAACCCAAAACATGCAAGATAGGGTGCTGCAGAAAAACAATAAATCGCAATTTTGACCCTCAAGATGATGGAATTTGACCAAAAACCATCGGAGCTCATGGCAAAGCAATGAGTCTTGCTCAGAAGGGTGTTTCTGCATAAAAAGCACTATACTTGCAGCAAAAACTGAAATTGGAGCAAAAGCTGCATAAAAACCAAAAAAAAAAAACTCCAATTTCTGCATATAATGTAGCTCTATGTGCCCTGCATCACAATGTTATGCAAGCAACTCAAGATAGCAGATATGCAATTCAAGGAACAATCTTGAGCATGTATTAGATAAGATACAAGCATAACATATAGATGATCAAAGATACCAATTATTGACAGGGTTAGAACTACATGTATATGAACTACTAGCAGATGATATCACAAGTTAGAACTACTAGTAGGATCTAGATCATAGCAAAGAGATAAGCAAGATAAAAGTAAGCTATGAGTAGATTTAGAGATATATCCAAACAAAGAGATATGAAAATATAGAAGAATGAGAGGATATAACTCACTAGATATGCATTCTTACCATAAGATGATTACCCCTATGAACCTCAAGGTTGTATCAAAAACAAGATATACACCTAGATAGATGTAGCAAGTTACAACGGAAGCGATTTTAGACACAACCAAGAGATCCACAAAGATCATCATCAAAACCTGCAAAACAACTCAAAGCAAGTAATTGCAAGATATAGATATATCAATTTAGAGCAATTAGATAGATAGAGTTGTAAGCAAGATAGGCAATTTAGAACATGGCAATATGCATATATAAAGATACCAAGGGAGTGCCAAAGAATAAGGCTATTGGTTGATAAAATCTACTTGAGAGGGAAATTCTCATCCAATAAGCCAACTTTATATTCTGTGCACAGTGTAATCGGTCGAGTTCTGTGCATTGGCAACTCGACCGATGACAGCTGTTGGCAACACCCATGGTGCCTATCGGTCGAGTTTCACTAGGGCAAACTCGGCCGACAGAGCAGCTGTCAACAAGCACACCTATTTTATAAAAACATATTTAAAGGCATGCTAAAAATACAAACCATATCCAAACATGTCTAAGCAAGTTAGTGATGCACTATAGAAGCATTAGAAACAGTTTTTGAGCAAGAGTGTGAAGAGAAACACAAAATGCCACTTTTGACTCAAAAACCATATGTATAGTGCATACTAACTTGACAAAAACAAGTTAGAACAGGTTATAAGCAATAAAACAATACCTTTGTGCTTACCATTGCTTTTCTACTTGGTGTCACCCTCTGCACATCTCACCTTTCTTTTTTTTATATGGATTGAGAAGTCAATTTTCAATTCAATAGCTCAAGTCAATCCATTTGCAAGTACCTACAAGAAGAAAGATGAAATGGTCCCCAATCATGTTTTTGGGTCCGGAGGGGTTAGCTTAGCAACCCAAGTCCTATTGCTCTTGGGTGCTTTCCTAAAAGGACAACAAATAGAATAATGGCCAAAATCATTGCAATAGTTGCATGTTCCCATAGTCTTGGAACTAGAGGATTCTCCATGGAATATTGGAGGTCCTTTATCTTTGTTGTTCCCTTGACTATTTTCATACCCTAAACCATGTCTACCAATTTGTTTAGTAGTATGGTCTAGGATTTGATTAAGATTCTTTTTACCAACTAAGAATCTTTGCAAAGAAGATCTTAAACTATCATTATCATGCTTAAGAGAAGCAATAGTAGAAGACAATTGATTAATGTTATCTCTAGCATGTAGAAGATCATTTTCTAGGCAAAGAGTTTTAGTTAAATAAGAATCTCTATCAATATGAAGAGCAGCAACATCATTCTCTCTATTAGTAGAACTAGAACAAGATTCATGCCCATTGATTTTAGCAAGCAAGGAGGCATTCTCTAGTTCTAATTCATGCAAAACAAAATCTTTGTTTTTGTTTTCAGATTTAAGAACATCAATGTCATGCATGAGAGAATCAACAATTAAAGTATGTTCTTCATTAGAATTAGGCATGAGAGGTTGAGCTTCTAGAAATTTAATCTTATCAAGTAAACTAGCATTTTCAAGTTTAAGAGAGTCTACTTGGCTAAGACAATCATTTTTATCAATAAGCAAGCAAGAATTTGCATATTCAAGATCATCTAGTTCTATATGCAAATTATCAACAATTTTAGCAAGCTTTTTCTTTTTCTTTTTAGAAGACTTAAGAGATGCACAAATATCATGAATGAGATCAATCAAGGATTCTTTATCTAAAGAGTCTAGATTTACCTCATTTGAGTCTTCACTTGTTGATGCTATAAGAGCAAAATGGCATTCTCCTTCATCACTTGAGCTTGAGCTTGATCCTTCACTTGAATCTTCACTTGAGCTTGAGTTGGAGGAGCCACTTGAGCTTGATTGCCATTTCTTCTTGTGAAGATGGGTCTTTTTGCCTTGTGGGCAATCTTCCTTGTAGTGACCCTTCTTCCCACATGTGAAGCACCGGATGGAGGAGGACTTGCCTTTGTAGAGTCTACCTTTGGAGTACATGGCATCTTCTTTAGCTTGAGAGGATGGAGAGACTTGTTCCATGATAGCTTCAATTTGAGCCTTCATTTCAGCCTTCTTCATTCTCTTTAGCTCTTTCTTTTCTTGTCTTTCTACTTCCTCCCTCTTGTCAAGTGTGGCTTCATGTGCTTGTAGACTTCCAATGAGCTCTTCAATAGGAATATCCCTAAGCGACCTTGCTTCTTCAATGGAAGTCACCTTGGATTCCCATCTCTTGGGGAGAGTTCTAAGGATCTTTGAGTTGATCTCTCCACTAGACATAGGATGTCCTAGAACAGCAAGACCATTCAAGATGGTGTTGAGCCTTGAGTACATGTTGGCTATGCTCTCCTCCTTTCCCATCTTGAAGTTCTCAAGCAAACCTTTGAGCATGTAGACTTTGCTTTCCTTCACTTGATTTGTCCCTTCATAAGTGATGCAAAGCTTTCTCCATACCTCATAGGCCGTCTCACAAGAGGAAATCCGGTTGAACTCGGTGGGGGTCATGGAGGCATATAGGATGTGCATGGCTCTAGCATTCAAGGTTGCTTTTATCAAGGTGGCTTCATCCCATTCTTCAATGTTTGTCTTTGGTAGAATGTATGGGCTGTTCACCATTTGCCACATCTCGAGACTTGATCCTTGGATGAAGAATTGAAGTCTTCTTCTCCAATAGAGGAAGTTGCTCCCATTGAAGATTGGAAGGCTGGTCGAGAGTCTCCCTCCTAGGTAGTCACCCATCTTCTCCTACTTGTTGAAGTATGCTTGGAGAAGACCCGCTCTGATACCACTTGTTGGATCCTAGATGGGTGACTTAGGTGCTCTAGAGGGGGGGTGAATAGAGCTGAAAGCACTTAAACAAAATTCATTAAACCTTCAAATTATATGACAAGATAAGGTTGCTAAATAGGTAATTTGAGTGCAACTAAATCATGCATAGCAAGGATAAGAGAGATTGAACATGCACCAATTAGACAAGCTATTTAGAGTGGTTCCACACTTCAAACTAGAAGTGTGTCAGTCCACTTGCCTAGAGAGGTCAACCTCTAGGACTTCAAACAATTGCACTCTTATATTCATTAATAAGACATACAATACATGACCCACAAAGGACTTACCTATCCAATACAAAGAGTCATCAACCTTACCAAGGACTTACCCACTTTGCAAGAGTCTTCGGCCTTCTCCAAGGACTTACCCACTCTTGCACAAGTCTTCGGCCTTGTAGGAATTACCCACTCTTCTTGGATCTTCCGCCTTTGACTTCGCCTTCACTCGGAGAAGCTTTCCACCAAGGACTTACCCACTTGAGCTTGAGTCTTCTGCCTTCTCCAAGGACTTACCCACTCTAGCTCCAAGTCTTCTGCCTTGATCTTCACCAAGGGACTCCTTCCCTTGTTCTTCTTCACCTCTCTTGGACAAGAGAGAGAACCTTCATCTTCAAGATAGGAAATGAGAGATGGGGAGGTGGTGGAAGTGAGAGCCTCACAAGATATACAAATAAGACTAGCTCTCTTACAGATTTCCTACTCACTCTAATGGATGTAGCAAGTGATTAAGCTTAGAGAGAGAGAGGAGGCTGTAGGAAGCACTCAACTATAGAATAGGAACCTTCATAGTGAATGCTCAACCTTGGAATGAAGTCCAAGAGGTCCTATTTATAGTTGAGGGTGTCCCTTTGAGGTTGGGTGAGTTAAGTGGCACAAACTAGCCGTTTTACAACTTGCAACGGATCTATTTTGACTTGTTGCAACTCCACAACGGCTAGAATTGCTTTTTCTGCATTCCAGTACAGTCTTGATCGGCCGAGTTTCAATAAAGGCAACTCGGCCGAACCACTAAACGACAAGTCTGAAAGATAGACTGTCGGCCGAGTTCCCTTGGAGAAACTCGGCCGATCGGTCGACTTTCAACTTGGACCGATCAGTGGATCGGCCGAGTTTCCCACCATAGAAACTCGACCGAACAGGGATCGGCTGAGTTGGTAACTCGGCCGATTGCCCAGAAAATTCCAGAATATATGGATCGGCCGAGTTTGGAATTCGGCCGACAAAATCCCTATTATGGGTATTTTGGAATTTTCGTTTGACTATACAAATGATGCATTTTTGTGTCCCAATAATTTTTCTAAGCTTAATTACAAGTCATACAATCATTACAAGTGATTACAAAGCAATTCTAAGGTCATTTACATAGAGATCCCAAATTGCACACTTGTAGCTATTTTGACTTGTCTTTTCTCCAATTTGATATGCGCAAGTTAGGGCATTTGGAGTGTGTCTAAACCTAATCTGAAATCACTCAATGTAGAAGCATTAGACACCAATATGTGGAATGGTTAGTCATCATCAAAACAAGGGTTTAGTCAATTTAGACGTGAGTCAACATTGACCTAATTGACCTTGAGTCAACATTCTCCCCCTTTTTGAAGATGACAAACCATTCCATAAATGTATTGAAAGCTTGTACGTAAAATCATACCTTCGGAGAAACCTAGGGGTTTCAATAGAATTGAGTTCATATGCTCCCCCTCAATTGATGCTAGTGGAGTTTTCATACTCCCCCTCAATTGATGCTATTTCTCCTGCATGGTTAGCTTTCATAACATTTATAGAAACTATGTCTTCTACTCATATATGTTCTACACATATATGTCTTCTCCCATTTACCTTCTCCCCTTTACATGGACACGCTTCTTTGCTTCATGTAAGACATGCCTTCTCCCTGTTGTCAAAAGAAGACATATCTTTCTCCCCCTTTGTCATTTCAAAAAGGTGGGGGTGTGAAGAAACTAAGAAACACCACTTGTTAAGAGAAAGAAGATAACAAAAGTTATATAAGGAGAGTAGAAGAGCACAGATAGGGTCTTGTCCAAGCATAGAAAGAAAAGCAAGTTAAAGCATATACTTGAACAACCCAAAACATGCAAGATAGGGTGCTGCAGAAAAACAATAAATCGCAATTTTGACCCTCAAGATGATGGAATTTGACCAAAAACCATCGGAGCTCATGGCAAAGCAATGAGTCTTGCTCAGAAGGGTGTTTCTGCATAAAAAGCACTATACTTGCAGCAAAAACTGAAATTGGAGCAAAAGCTGCATAAAAACCAAAAAAAAAAAACTCCAATTTCTGCATATAATGTAGCTCTATGTGCCCTGCATCACAATGTTATGCAAGCAACTCAAGATAGCAGATATGCAATTCAAGGAACAATCTTGAGCATGTATTAGATAAGATACAAGCATAACATATAGATGATCAAAGATACCAATTATTGACAGGGTTAGAACTACATGTATATGAACTACTAGCAGATGATATCACAAGTTAGAACTACTAGTAGGATCTAGATCATAGCAAAGAGATAAGCAAGATAAAAGTAAGCTATGAGTAGATTTAGAGATATATCCAAACAAAGAGATATGAAAATATAGAAGAATGAGAGGATATAACTCACTAGATATGCATTCTTACCATAAGATGATTACCCCTATGAACCTCAAGGTTGTATCAAAAACAAGATATACACCTAGATAGATGTAGCAAGTTACAACGGAAGCGATTTTAGACACAACCAAGAGATCCACAAAGATCATCATCAAAACCTGCAAAACAACTCAAAGCAAGTAATTGCAAGATATAGATATATCAATTTAGAGCAATTAGATAGATAGAGTTGTAAGCAAGATAGGCAATTTAGAACATGGCAATATGCATATATAAAGATACCAAGGGAGTGCCAAAGAATAAGGCTATTGGTTGATAAAATCTACTTGAGAGGGAAATTCTCATCCAATAAGCCAACTTTATATTCTGTGCACAGTGTAATCGGTCGAGTTCTGTGCATTGGCAACTCGACCGATGACAGCTGTTGGCAACACCCATGGTGCCTATCGGTCGAGTTTCACTAGGGCAAACTCGGCCGACAGAGCAGCTGTCAACAAGCACACCTATTTTATAAAAACATATTTAAAGGCATGCTAAAAATACAAACCATATCCAAACATGTCTAAGCAAGTTAGTGATGCACTATAGAAGCATTAGAAACAGTTTTTGAGCAAGAGTGTGAAGAGAAACACAAAATGCCACTTTTGACTCAAAAACCATATGTATAGTGCATACTAACTTGACAAAAACAAGTTAGAACAGGTTATAAGCAATAAAACAATACCTTTGTGCTTACCATTGCTTTTCTACTTGGTGTCACCCTCTGCACATCTCACCTTTCTTTTTTTTATATGGATTGAGAAGTCAATTTTCAATTCAATAGCTCAAGTCAATCCATTTGCAAGTACCTACAAGAAGAAAGATGAAATGGTCCCCAATCATGTTTTTGGGTCCGGAGGGGTTAGCTTAGCAACCCAAGTCCTATTGCTCTTGGGTGCTTTCCTAAAAGGACAACAAATAGAATAATGGCCAAAATCATTGCAATAGTTGCATGTTCCCATAGTCTTGGAACTAGAGGATTCTCCATGGAATATTGGAGGTCCTTTATCTTTGTTGTTCCCTTGACTATTTTCATACCCTAAACCATGTCTACCAATTTGTTTAGTAGTATGGTCTAGGATTTGATTAAGATTCTTTTTACCAACTAAGAATCTTTGCAAAGAAGATCTTAAACTATCATTATCATGCTTAAGAGAAGCAATAGTAGAAGACAATTGATTAATGTTATCTCTAGCATGTAGAAGATCATTTTCTAGGCAAAGAGTTTTAGTTAAATAAGAATCTCTATCAATATGAAGAGCAGCAACATCATTCTCTCTATTAGTAGAACTAGAACAAGATTCATGCCCATTGATTTTAGCAAGCAAGGAGGCATTCTCTAGTTCTAATTCATGCAAAACAAAATCTTTGTTTTTGTTTTCAGATTTAAGAACATCAATGTCATGCATGAGAGAATCAACAATTAAAGTATGTTCTTCATTAGAATTAGGCATGAGAGGTTGAGCTTCTAGAAATTTAATCTTATCAAGTAAACTAGCATTTTCAAGTTTAAGAGAGTCTACTTGGCTAAGACAATCATTTTTATCAATAAGCAAGCAAGAATTTGCATATTCAAGATCATCTAGTTCTATATGCAAATTATCAACAATTTTAGCAAGCTTTTTCTTTTTCTTTTTAGAAGACTTAAGAGATGCACAAATATCATGAATGAGATCAATCAAGGATTCTTTATCTAAAGAGTCTAGATTTACCTCATTTGAGTCTTCACTTGTTGATGCTATAAGAGCAAAATGGCATTCTCCTTCATCACTTGAGCTTGAGCTTGATCCTTCACTTGAATCTTCACTTGAGCTTGAGTTGGAGGAGCCACTTGAGCTTGATTGCCATTTCTTCTTGTGAAGATGGGTCTTTTTGCCTTGTGGGCAATCTTCCTTGTAGTGACCCTTCTTCCCACATGTGAAGCACCGGATGGAGGAGGACTTGCCTTTGTAGAGTCTACCTTTGGAGTACATGGCATCTTCTTTAGCTTGAGAGGATGGAGAGACTTGTTCCATGATAGCTTCAATTTGAGCCTTCATTTCAGCCTTCTTCATTCTCTTTAGCTCTTTCTTTTCTTGTCTTTCTACTTCCTCCCTCTTGTCAAGTGTGGCTTCATGTGCTTGTAGACTTCCAATGAGCTCTTCAATAGGAATATCCCTAAGCGACCTTGCTTCTTCAATGGAAGTCACCTTGGATTCCCATCTCTTGGGGAGAGTTCTAAGGATCTTTGAGTTGATCTCTCCACTAGACATAGGATGTCCTAGAACAGCAAGACCATTCAAGATGGTGTTGAGCCTTGAGTACATGTTGGCTATGCTCTCCTCCTTTCCCATCTTGAAGTTCTCAAGCAAACCTTTGAGCATGTAGACTTTGCTTTCCTTCACTTGATTTGTCCCTTCATAAGTGATGCAAAGCTTTCTCCATACCTCATAGGCCGTCTCACAAGAGGAAATCCGGTTGAACTCGGTGGGGGTCATGGAGGCATATAGGATGTGCATGGCTCTAGCATTCAAGGTTGCTTTTATCAAGGTGGCTTCATCCCATTCTTCAATGTTTGTCTTTGGTAGAATGTATGGGCTGTTCACCATTTGCCACATCTCGAGACTTGATCCTTGGATGAAGAATTGAAGTCTTCTTCTCCAATAGAGGAAGTTGCTCCCATTGAAGATTGGAAGGCTGGTCGAGAGTCTCCCTCCTAGGTAGTCACCCATCTTCTCCTACTTGTTGAAGTATGCTTGGAGAAGACCCGCTCTGATACCACTTGTTGGATCCTAGATGGGTGACTTAGGTGCTCTAGAGGGGGGGTGAATAGAGCTGAAAGCACTTAAACAAAATTCATTAAACCTTCAAATTATATGACAAGATAAGGTTGCTAAATAGGTAATTTGAGTGCAACTAAATCATGCATAGCAAGGATAAGAGAGATTGAACATGCACCAATTAGACAAGCTATTTAGAGTGGTTCCACACTTCAAACTAGAAGTGTGTCAGTCCACTTGCCTAGAGAGGTCAACCTCTAGGACTTCAAACAATTGCACTCTTATATTCATTAATAAGACATACAATACATGACCCACAAAGGACTTACCTATCCAATACAAAGAGTCATCAACCTTACCAAGGACTTACCCACTTTGCAAGAGTCTTCGGCCTTCTCCAAGGACTTACCCACTCTTGCACAAGTCTTCGGCCTTGTAGGAATTACCCACTCTTCTTGGATCTTCCGCCTTTGACTTCGCCTTCACTCGGAGAAGCTTTCCACCAAGGACTTACCCACTTGAGCTTGAGTCTTCTGCCTTCTCCAAGGACTTACCCACTCTAGCTCCAAGTCTTCTGCCTTGATCTTCACCAAGGGACTCCTTCCCTTGTTCTTCTTCACCTCTCTTGGACAAGAGAGAGAACCTTCATCTTCAAGATAGGAAATGAGAGATGGGGAGGTGGTGGAAGTGAGAGCCTCACAAGATATACAAATAAGACTAGCTCTCTTACAGATTTCCTACTCACTCTAATGGATGTAGCAAGTGATTAAGCTTAGAGAGAGAGAGGAGGCTGTAGGAAGCACTCAACTATAGAATAGGAACCTTCATAGTGAATGCTCAACCTTGGAATGAAGTCCAAGAGGTCCTATTTATAGTTGAGGGTGTCCCTTTGAGGTTGGGTGAGTTAAGTGGCACAAACTAGCCGTTTTACAACTTGCAACGGATCTATTTTGACTTGTTGCAACTCCACAACGGCTAGAATTGCTTTTTCTGCATTCCAGTACAGTCTTGATCGGCCGAGTTTCAATAAAGGCAACTCGGCCGAACCACTAAACGACAAGTCTGAAAGATAGACTGTCGGCCGAGTTCCCTTGGAGAAACTCGGCCGATCGGTCGACTTTCAACTTGGACCGATCAGTGGATCGGCCGAGTTTCCCACCATAGAAACTCGACCGAACAGGGATCGGCTGAGTTGGTAACTCGGCCGATTGCCCAGAAAATTCCAGAATATATGGATCGGCCGAGTTTGGAATTCGGCCGACAAAATCCCTATTATGGGTATTTTGGAATTTTCGTTTGACTATACAAATGATGCATTTTTGTGTCCCAATAATTTTTCTAAGCTTAATTACAAGTCATACAATCATTACAAGTGATTACAAAGCAATTCTAAGGTCATTTACATAGAGATCCCAAATTGCACACTTGTAGCTATTTTGACTTGTCTTTTCTCCAATTTGATATGCGCAAGTTAGGGCATTTGGAGTGTGTCTAAACCTAATCTGAAATCACTCAATGTAGAAGCATTAGACACCAATATGTGGAATGGTTAGTCATCATCAAAACAAGGGTTTAGTCAATTTAGACGTGAGTCAACATTGACCTAATTGACCTTGAGTCAACATTCTCCCCCTTTTTGAAGATGACAAACCATTCCATAAATGTATTGAAAGCTTGTACGTAAAATCATACCTTCGGAGAAACCTAGGGGTTTCAATAGAATTGAGTTCATATGCTCCCCCTCAATTGATGCTAGTGGAGTTTTCATACTCCCCCTCAATTGATGCTATTTCTCCTGCATGGTTAGCTTTCATAACATTTATAGAAACTATGTCTTCTACTCATATATGTTCTACACATATATGTCTTCTCCCATTTACCTTCTCCCCTTTACATGGACACGCTTCTTTGCTTCATGTAAGACATGCCTTCTCCCTGTTGTCAAAAGAAGACATATCTTTCTCCCCCTTTGTCATTTCAAAAAGGTGGGGGTGTGAAGAAACTAAGAAACACCACTTGTTAAGAGAAAGAAGATAACAAAAGTTATATAAGGAGAGTAGAAGAGCACAGATAGGGTCTTGTCCAAGCATAGAAAGAAAAGCAAGTTAAAGCATATACTTGAACAACCCAAAACATGCAAGATAGGGTGCTGCAGAAAAACAATAAATCGCAATTTTGACCCTCAAGATGATGGAATTTGACCAAAAACCATCGGAGCTCATGGCAAAGCAATGAGTCTTGCTCAGAAGGGTGTTTCTGCATAAAAAGCACTATACTTGCAGCAAAAACTGAAATTGGAGCAAAAGCTGCATAAAAACCAAAAAAAAAAAACTCCAATTTCTGCATATAATGTAGCTCTATGTGCCCTGCATCACAATGTTATGCAAGCAACTCAAGATAGCAGATATGCAATTCAAGGAACAATCTTGAGCATGTATTAGATAAGATACAAGCATAACATATAGATGATCAAAGATACCAATTATTGACAGGGTTAGAACTACATGTATATGAACTACTAGCAGATGATATCACAAGTTAGAACTACTAGTAGGATCTAGATCATAGCAAAGAGATAAGCAAGATAAAAGTAAGCTATGAGTAGATTTAGAGATATATCCAAACAAAGAGATATGAAAATATAGAAGAATGAGAGGATATAACTCACTAGATATGCATTCTTACCATAAGATGATTACCCCTATGAACCTCAAGGTTGTATCAAAAACAAGATATACACCTAGATAGATGTAGCAAGTTACAACGGAAGCGATTTTAGACACAACCAAGAGATCCACAAAGATCATCATCAAAACCTGCAAAACAACTCAAAGCAAGTAATTGCAAGATATAGATATATCAATTTAGAGCAATTAGATAGATAGAGTTGTAAGCAAGATAGGCAATTTAGAACATGGCAATATGCATATATAAAGATACCAAGGGAGTGCCAAAGAATAAGGCTATTGGTTGATAAAATCTACTTGAGAGGGAAATTCTCATCCAATAAGCCAACTTTATATTCTGTGCACAGTGTAATCGGTCGAGTTCTGTGCATTGGCAACTCGACCGATGACAGCTGTTGGCAACACCCATGGTGCCTATCGGTCGAGTTTCACTAGGGCAAACTCGGCCGACAGAGCAGCTGTCAACAAGCACACCTATTTTATAAAAACATATTTAAAGGCATGCTAAAAATACAAACCATATCCAAACATGTCTAAGCAAGTTAGTGATGCACTATAGAAGCATTAGAAACAGTTTTTGAGCAAGAGTGTGAAGAGAAACACAAAATGCCACTTTTGACTCAAAAACCATATGTATAGTGCATACTAACTTGACAAAAACAAGTTAGAACAGGTTATAAGCAATAAAACAATACCTTTGTGCTTACCATTGCTTTTCTACTTGGTGTCACCCTCTGCACATCTCACCTTTCTTTTTTTTATATGGATTGAGAAGTCAATTTTCAATTCAATAGCTCAAGTCAATCCATTTGCAAGTACCTACAAGAAGAAAGATGAAATGGTCCCCAATCATGTTTTTGGGTCCGGAGGGGTTAGCTTAGCAACCCAAGTCCTATTGCTCTTGGGTGCTTTCCTAAAAGGACAACAAATAGAATAATGGCCAAAATCATTGCAATAGTTGCATGTTCCCATAGTCTTGGAACTAGAGGATTCTCCATGGAATATTGGAGGTCCTTTATCTTTGTTGTTCCCTTGACTATTTTCATACCCTAAACCATGTCTACCAATTTGTTTAGTAGTATGGTCTAGGATTTGATTAAGATTCTTTTTACCAACTAAGAATCTTTGCAAAGAAGATCTTAAACTATCATTATCATGCTTAAGAGAAGCAATAGTAGAAGACAATTGATTAATGTTATCTCTAGCATGTAGAAGATCATTTTCTAGGCAAAGAGTTTTAGTTAAATAAGAATCTCTATCAATATGAAGAGCAGCAACATCATTCTCTCTATTAGTAGAACTAGAACAAGATTCATGCCCATTGATTTTAGCAAGCAAGGAGGCATTCTCTAGTTCTAATTCATGCAAAACAAAATCTTTGTTTTTGTTTTCAGATTTAAGAACATCAATGTCATGCATGAGAGAATCAACAATTAAAGTATGTTCTTCATTAGAATTAGGCATGAGAGGTTGAGCTTCTAGAAATTTAATCTTATCAAGTAAACTAGCATTTTCAAGTTTAAGAGAGTCTACTTGGCTAAGACAATCATTTTTATCAATAAGCAAGCAAGAATTTGCATATTCAAGATCATCTAGTTCTATATGCAAATTATCAACAATTTTAGCAAGCTTTTTCTTTTTCTTTTTAGAAGACTTAAGAGATGCACAAATATCATGAATGAGATCAATCAAGGATTCTTTATCTAAAGAGTCTAGATTTACCTCATTTGAGTCTTCACTTGTTGATGCTATAAGAGCAAAATGGCATTCTCCTTCATCACTTGAGCTTGAGCTTGATCCTTCACTTGAATCTTCACTTGAGCTTGAGTTGGAGGAGCCACTTGAGCTTGATTGCCATTTCTTCTTGTGAAGATGGGTCTTTTTGCCTTGTGGGCAATCTTCCTTGTAGTGACCCTTCTTCCCACATGTGAAGCACCGGATGGAGGAGGACTTGCCTTTGTAGAGTCTACCTTTGGAGTACATGGCATCTTCTTTAGCTTGAGAGGATGGAGAGACTTGTTCCATGATAGCTTCAATTTGAGCCTTCATTTCAGCCTTCTTCATTCTCTTTAGCTCTTTCTTTTCTTGTCTTTCTACTTCCTCCCTCTTGTCAAGTGTGGCTTCATGTGCTTGTAGACTTCCAATGAGCTCTTCAATAGGAATATCCCTAAGCGACCTTGCTTCTTCAATGGAAGTCACCTTGGATTCCCATCTCTTGGGGAGAGTTCTAAGGATCTTTGAGTTGATCTCTCCACTAGACATAGGATGTCCTAGAACAGCAAGACCATTCAAGATGGTGTTGAGCCTTGAGTACATGTTGGCTATGCTCTCCTCCTTTCCCATCTTGAAGTTCTCAAGCAAACCTTTGAGCATGTAGACTTTGCTTTCCTTCACTTGATTTGTCCCTTCATAAGTGATGCAAAGCTTTCTCCATACCTCATAGGCCGTCTCACAAGAGGAAATCCGGTTGAACTCGGTGGGGGTCATGGAGGCATATAGGATGTGCATGGCTCTAGCATTCAAGGTTGCTTTTATCAAGGTGGCTTCATCCCATTCTTCAATGTTTGTCTTTGGTAGAATGTATGGGCTGTTCACCATTTGCCACATCTCGAGACTTGATCCTTGGATGAAGAATTGAAGTCTTCTTCTCCAATAGAGGAAGTTGCTCCCATTGAAGATTGGAAGGCTGGTCGAGAGTCTCCCTCCTAGGTAGTCACCCATCTTCTCCTACTTGTTGAAGTATGCTTGGAGAAGACCCGCTCTGATACCACTTGTTGGATCCTAGATGGGTGACTTAGGTGCTCTAGAGGGGGGGTGAATAGAGCTGAAAGCACTTAAACAAAATTCATTAAACCTTCAAATTATATGACAAGATAAGGTTGCTAAATAGGTAATTTGAGTGCAACTAAATCATGCATAGCAAGGATAAGAGAGATTGAACATGCACCAATTAGACAAGCTATTTAGAGTGGTTCCACACTTCAAACTAGAAGTGTGTCAGTCCACTTGCCTAGAGAGGTCAACCTCTAGGACTTCAAACAATTGCACTCTTATATTCATTAATAAGACATACAATACATGACCCACAAAGGACTTACTATCCAATACAAAGAGTCATCAACCTTACCAAGGACTTACCCACTTTGCAAGAGTCTTCGGCCTTCTCCAAGGACTTACCCACTCTTGCACAAGTCTTCGGCCTTGTAGGAATTACCCACTCTTCTTGGATCTTCCGCCTTTGACTTCGCCTTCACTCGGAGAAGCTTTCCACCAAGGACTTACCCACTTGAGCTTGAGTCTTCTGCCTTCTCCAAGGACTTACCCACTCTAGCTCCAAGTCTTCTGCCTTGATCTTCACCAAGGGACTCCTTCCCTTGTTCTTCTTCACCTCTCTTGGACAAGAGAGAGACCTTCATCTTCAAGATAGGAAATGAGAGATGGGGAGGTGGTGGAAGTGAGAGCCTCACAAGATATACAAATAAGACTAGCTCTCTTACAGATTTCCTACTCACTCTAATGGATGTAGCAAGTGATTAAGCTTAGAGAGAGAGAGGAGGCTGTAGGAAGCACTCAACTATAGAATAGGAACCTTCATAGTGAATGCTCAACCTTGGAATGAAGTCCAAGAGGTCCTATTTATAGTTGAGGGTGTCCCTTTGAGGTTGGGTGAGTTAAGTGGCACAAACTAGCCGTTTTACAACTTGCAACGGATCTATTTTGACTTGTTGCAACTCCACAACGGCTAGAATTGCTTTTTCTGCATTCCAGTACAGTCTTGATCGGCCGAGTTTCAATAAAGGCAACTCGGCCGAACCACTAAACGACAAGTCTGAAAGATAGACTGTCGGCCGAGTTCCCTTGGAGAAACTCGGCCGATCGGTCGACTTTCAACTTGGACCGATCAGTGGATCGGCCGAGTTTCCCACCATAGAAACTCGACCGAACAGGGATCGGCTGAGTTGGTAACTCGGCCGATTGCCCAGAAAATTCCAGAATATATGGATCGGCCGAGTTTGGAATTCGGCCGACAAAATCCCTATTATGGGTATTTTGGAATTTTCGTTTGACTATACAAATGATGCATTTTTGTGTCCCAATAATTTTTCTAAGCTTAATTACAAGTCATACAATCATTACAAGTGATTACAAAGCAATTCTAAGGTCATTTACATAGAGATCCCAAATTGCACACTTGTAGCTATTTTGACTTGTCTTTTCTCCAATTTGATATGCGCAAGTTAGGGCATTTGGAGTGTGTCTAAACCTAATCTGAAATCACTCAATGTAGAAGCATTAGACACCAATATGTGGAATGGTTAGTCATCATCAAAACAAGGGTTAGTCAATTTAGACGTGAGTCAACATTGACCTAATTGACCTTGAGTCAACATTCTCCCCCTTTTGAAGATGACAAACCATTCCATAAATGTATTGAAAGCTTGTACGTAAAATCATACCTTCGGAGAAACCTAGGGTTTCAATAGAATTGAGTTCATATGCTCCCCCTCAATTGATGCTAGTG
Organism: Alisma plantago-aquatica; assembly: GCA_963693085.1. NCBI lineage: Eukaryota > Viridiplantae > Streptophyta > Magnoliopsida > Alismatales > Alismataceae > Alisma > Alisma plantago-aquatica. Next base: position 1,246,414,207 of record OY856411.1, read on the forward strand.
GAGTTTTCATACTCCCCCTCAATTGATGCTATTTCTCCTGCATGGTTAGCTTTCATAACATTTATAGAAACTATGTCTTCTACTCATATATGTTCTACACATATATGTCTTCTCCCATTTACCTTCTCCCCTTTACATGGACACGCTTCTTTGCTTCATGTAAGACATGCCTTCTCCCTGTTGTCAAAAGAAGACATATCTTTCTCCCCCTTTGTCATTTCAAAAAGGTGGGGGTGTGAAGAAACTAAGAAACACCACTTGTTAAGAGAAAGAAGATAACAAAAGTTATATAAGGAGAGTAGAAGAGCACAGATAGGGTCTTGTCCAAGCATAGAAAGAAAAGCAAGTTAAAGCATATACTTGAACAACCCAAAACATGCAAGATAGGGTGCTGCAGAAAAACAATAAATCGCAATTTTGACCCTCAAGATGATGGAATTTGACCAAAAACCATCGGAGCTCATGGCAAAGCAATGAGTCTTGCTCAGAAGGGTGTTTCTGCATAAAAAGCACTATACTTGCAGCAAAAACTGAAATTGGAGCAAAAGCTGCATAAAAACCAAAAAAAAAAAAACTCCAATTTCTGCATATAATGTAGCTCTATGTGCCCTGCATCACAATGTTATGCAAGCAACTCAAGATAGCAGATATGCAATTCAAGGAACAATCTTGAGCATGTATTAGATAAGATACAAGCATAACATATAGATGATCAAAGATACCAATTATTGACAGGGTTAGAACTACATGTATATGAACTACTAGCAGATGATATCACAAGTTAGAACTACTAGTAGGATCTAGATCATAGCAAAGAGATAAGCAAGATAAAAGTAAGCTATGAGTAGATTTAGAGATATATCCAAACAAAGAGATATGAAAATATAGAAGAATGAGAGGATATAACTCACTAGATATGCATTCTTACCATAAGATGATTACCCCTATGAACCTCAAGGTTGTATCAAAAACAAGATATACACCTAGATAGATGTAGCAAGTTACAACGGAAGCGATTTTAGACACAACCAAGAGATCCACAAAGATCATCATCAAAACCTGCAAAACAACTCAAAGCAAGTAATTGCAAGATATAGATATATCAATTTAGAGCAATTAGATAGATAGAGTTGTAAGCAAGATAGGCAATTTAGAACATGGCAATATGCATATATAAAGATACCAAGGGAGTGCCAAAGAATAAGGCTATTGGTTGATAAAATCTACTTGAGAGGGAAATTCTCATCCAATAAGCCAACTTTATATTCTGTGCACAGTGTAATCGGTCGAGTTCTGTGCATTGGCAACTCGACCGATGACAGCTGTTGGCAACACCCATGGTGCCTATCGGTCGAGTTTCACTAGGGCAAACTCGGCCGACAGAGCAGCTGTCAACAAGCACACCTATTTTATAAAAACATATTTAAAGGCATGCTAAAAATACAAACCATATCCAAACATGTCTAAGCAAGTTAGTGATGCACTATAGAAGCATTAGAAACAGTTTTTGAGCAAGAGTGTGAAGAGAAACACAAAATGCCACTTTTGACTCAAAAACCATATGTATAGTGCATACTAACTTGACAAAAACAAGTTAGAACAAGTTATAAGCAATAAAACAATACCTTTGTGCTTACCATTGCTTTTCTACTTGGTGTCACCCTCTGCACATCTCACCTTTCTTTTTTTTATATGGATTGAGAAGTCAATTTTCAATTCAATAGCTCAAGTCAATCCATTTGCAAGTACCTACAAGAAGAAAGATGAAATGGTCCCCAATCATGTTTTTGGGTCCGGAGGGGTTAGCTTAGCAACCCAAGTCCTATTGCTCTTGGTGCTTTCCTAAAAGGACAACAAATAGAATAATGGCCAAAATCATTGCAATAGTTGCATGTTCCCATAGTCTTGGAACTAGAGGATTCTCCATGGAATATTGGAGGTCCTTTATCTTTGGTTGTTCCCTTGACTATTTTCATACCCTAAACCATGTCTACCAATTTGTTTAGTAGTATGGTCTAGGATTTGATTAAGATTCTTTTTACCAACTAAGAATCTTTGCAAAGAAGATCTTAAACTATCATTATCATGCTTAAGAGAAGCAATAGTAGAAGACAATTGATTAATGTTATCTCTAGCATGTAGAAGATCATTTTCTAGGCAAAGAGTTTTAGTTAAATAAGAAAAATC